>OY743224.1:157210782-157755627 GCA_963555765.1 Orthonevra nobilis
TCGTCCGACCTTGATTTATTACCACCTGAAACATTTGAACCACAAAACCTACAAAAAAAAATAAGATACGTACTTAGCCCCCGCTTTTTTAATTGAACATCAAATTAAATATCAATCCGCGTTCAGTCGCCATTCATAGATTCTCTCTCGATAATCGCATCAAGTGTCTCGAATTCGATTTGACCATGTTTACCAGAGCTCAAAGACTGAAGCTGATTCCATCCTCTGCGATGCGAAATATGTTGTCTGGCCTTCAGTACTTTCGTTTTCATTTAATTAAAATAACAATTTTTTTTTTTTCTTTTTTGAAAATTTTAATATACCGCTTCAGTGGAGTAGTCTTAAGTAAAAAAAATAAAAAAATTGAAATTGTTGCTTCAAAGTTTAGAGTTGATAAATTTTAAAATAAACAAACAGGCTACTGAGAGTCTTCAAATGGAGGCTGGCGGAGTAGCTTTTAGTTCCGAAGATGGCTGTATATCATTTTTGATTTCCGGAATAGTATAGACTATACATTGTCTGTTGGTTTAGGGTAGATTGATACTCAGGCTGATGAAAATTAATGCCATTTTTGGTGATAAACGTTAATGAGAAGTGTGTGCTGACCTTCGAGCTGCGTTGCGTTGTCGAATGTGTCGACCCATTATGATGATTTCGCAATATTGTTTAAATCTTTTTTCAATAGAAGAGGGTTTGACACATTCGCGCGCGAGTGAATGGCGGGTGGCAGTATGGAATTTAACATTGAAAAAATTGAAGCTTTTACTTTTCCCTCACAGAAGATACTTTTAAACCGCGTTCAATGGGAAATACAAAGAATCAGCGGAGAAGTCATTGTTTTGTAGGAAAAAGGAAATGAATTGACGTTTATTTATTCAAATATTCTGTCGAAAGGTACTTTGAAAGTTTCACCATTCTCTTTTGGCTGATGACTTCCGATTCCGATTCAATTCCAAATCTGTGAGACAAATTCTATGCTATTTTATCATATATATTGGACCCCAACAATAATCTTGTGGCAATTGGGTTTCGGTCGATTTTATATCGTTTTTTTTTTGTAATGAATATTTTGAACTGTGTTTATTTTAACTATAAAAGTTTTTCTTTGGACTAGATTTGTCAAATTTATGAGTGGAGCTAACATATTTATACAAGCATTAAAAGTTAGCATTATTTATAACGTTAATTTTGACACATGAATTTCTTGATCGCTTCCACTATAGTTGCAATTTTGTCCTTCAAAGCTGCACACTGTTTTTTATCTCGTCTAATTTGGAAGAATAGTTTGTAGCATTTTTATTTCAATGAATATGAAGCAATTGCTTGAAAAAGTGACAGTTTGTAGCATTTGCTCATTTTCGTATAATAAAAAACTAATCTGAGTAATTGCTATGTTCGAAAATGGCTTTTGTTCAAATTGGTATGAATAAAAGGCATAAAACTGAGCATTTGCTAAAATGTCAAGCCTGCTATTTAGGTGACTAGAAGCATTTGCTTCGTACTTTTGAGGCATAAATTACGTGCATTTGAAATGAATTGTTGTGCGATTTTTGCGAAGTTCAAAGTTCGTGACCACCAACCCGATAAACAATTGGTGGTCACTGCATAGCCGAAAACAGGTAACAAAACCATCACTTGATTAGCTGGATCCGAAACTGAGAGGGCTGTCGAACTTACTTAGTCTTTTTAGTAGAAACAAAGCTCAATATTTGCAATCGTGGCAAGCTTCCGACGGTCGTGTTATTATAAAGAGGAGGTAGTTGATATTACTTTATTGTCTCCCATTGGAAATTCCCTAAAAAGAAGACCTTTCGATGATTTGAATTATTCGATCGGGAAGAATCTATTAGGGAAGTTTTTAATGAACAATAGGCTGACCAAACTTTAAGCAACTAACTATCCAAGATGCTCAACACACACAACACCGCTTAAGGCACACCATATTGAGTGTCATAGTTCCCACGCCCCCAACGCTGGATGCATCGTGAGAATGCCAGAGGCTCGCGGGCTCAAGTCAACCCCCTTAAAACCGTGCTTGTTTTCTTCGCCACAGAGCTCAGAATCACATCAAACTATGTTCACTGCCGGTTCAATCTGGTGTATAAGCCAATAATCTTAAGTTGACTGTCGCAGCGGGCGTTTGAGTAACTCACATCATTTATTTTAACGTAGAGGCTTCTCAAAACTTACAAAATGTACTGCATCTAATTAACAAATAAAATAATGCAAATTAAGTCAGTGCAGGCAAGTCGATGTAAAAATCAAAATAGAACCAGCAAATTATGAAATAAAGAGAATGAAAAGAGACTACCCGAACGTAGATAGTCCAATTTTTTTGTAGTCTTAAATTTTGTAAGGAATAAAGAACAAAAATTGTTTGAGAAAACTGTTTAGGACAGGGTTCCTCCACAAGACGGTCTCCAAGCGATCGTAATAGGCCCATGAGTGCTTCATAACATTACCCAACCAAACCAAACTCATCTATGGTTTTGTCTTTGATGGCCAAGGTGTGAAGCAGATGTCAGCAGAATTGTTTTAAAATATTTTTATATCAAGTTTCCCACATCTTCAAACAGAGTAGATCAACTGCAATACAAATGCAAATGTGATCTTTTGGCCTTTACAAATACTATTCAGCTTCAAAACTGTTTTAAAATGGTAGCAGCTTTTCTACCATTAAGAAATTATAAATTCTATGTCTCATTAGAGAAAAAAGATTTCACGAGCAAGTCCACATTCAATAAAAGGACTTTCTTAAAATACCAACTAAACAATCAAGTTTGGCGCTGACTTAGGTCAATCTTCCGTGTGATAAATTTGCATTAATTTATGAGCACTTAATTAAGAGTCTTAATTGAGACCTCTATATAGATTTCTTGTTTGAACTTTTTGTCAATTTTGTAGGCAAATTAAAACAAAACAAAATTTATTCATCGACTTTGAAGCTGGAAATTGTGTTCTCTTTTTTTTTCCACAGAAGAACTATTCAAGACTAAATTCTACGTTTTTCTTTCAATTAAAGAAGAGCGCGCGTCTTCTTCAATGTTCATTATTGTTTCTTTTTTGCTTTTTTGGTAAAGCCCTAATAAATAATTCTTATTATTATGTAAAAATTATACAATGATTAATTTGTTGATGACTGTGAGATTCAAAATGAATAGTGTATGGGTGTTTATATAGATCATGACCACTCCGAAACAAGGTCAGCAGAATTTGATAATTTTTATGGCAGCAGTTAAAAGTAAAAGTATGCATTGGCCTGTGAGTGGCCCTTAAAGAGGTTTCCTTCCGCATTGATTTGAAATGAATATATGAATAACTTGGACTAAAGGAAAGGGCTTGTGCATTCCAATACGGTCAGCGAACGGATGGGATGAGTGCGTTCAGTGGAGAGGTCGATATATATAGTATATTTTTATGCTTACTCTTAAGTTTGGTTGTTTATTAACTGATCAATTATCAACAGAAGGGAGATACATAAAAAGTTTGCTTTTCATTCTCCATGGAGTTTTCGGTTGGTGGGTTGGTTAGTTAGGGTGAGCTTTGTTAGCTCCTCACTTAGACCTCTAGTTGGGCACGTTGTGTTTCCCTATTTCCTGTTTAAGAGGGAGATGATTTTGGTTAAAGAGAGAGAGAGGTGAAGTGGAAGAAGGGTAATGTCAGAGGGATAACTATGGAAAATCTATTTGTTCCTTTTGCGAAATCCATGATCTCACCGATCCCAATTTCATCGAGGTGCGCAAAATCCGGTATCAGTGCTGACCGCAGTATTTTGTATCGCAGTCTCGCTGTTGCTGGACAGTGGCAGAGGGCAGAGAGTGCTCCAGATCTTCCCCTTCCTCCTCACAGCTTTGGCATGTTGATGTTTCTGCTAGTCCGAGTCTAGGTAAGTGGAGGTTAAGGTTAATGTGCCCTATTACCAGTCCCACCATTAGCCTTAGATTCCATTTGTTGGAGTTTAGAGCTCATTTCGCTACCTTGTTAGTCAGTTTAACTATTATCGATTTTGCTGTTCTACACGCTGTAAAGTTGACCCAGTGGTTTCTGAATTCCTGTGTTGCCCAATCGTTTATCACTCTTCTAATAGTTGTAAGCAGGTCGCCTATTTCCTTTACAGGGTTATGGTGGCTTTTTCCTGCTCCTATCCTAGCCAGCTCGTCCGCTTTTTCGTTTCCCTTTACACCTTCGTGTCCCGGGACTCAAGTTAGATTGACGTCGTTCACTGCTGCTAGTTTGTTAAGTTTGTGTTTGTACTTCCTTACCAGGGTCGATGCTGATAGGGGGTTTGAGGGAGCAAATGAGTATTTGTGGGGTCTTCAGTACTGTGTCCTCAAAACTACTATCGGTCGCCGATTTCGAAGATTTTTGGAGGGTCGGTCGTAATCTCGTCGACAGTGAGAAGTTGAGGCTTGCAATTTATATTGAATTAGATGTTACTTCGACTCGGACAGTCGTTAAGTGCTCAAATTGACATCAACTCACTCAATTTCAAATTGAAACAGGGTGTATATTTCTAATGAATTCCGGTCGAAATAATGCACCAACTGCAGCTGGTGTAACGAATGTAAGTTTTTGGGGCCCTTAAAGTTCAATTATGGTTGCAAAGAAGCCAATGCATCCAGATCTTGTTACTCGATGGTGTGGTTTTTTGAATAGCGACATTCTGGGTAAATTTTTATGGTTCCGTTCCCTACTTACTAAGGCTACGCCTTCCGTACGTTCATCCGTCTGTCACTGGTCTGTTTCTCCTGAACCGTCATAGTTAAAATCTTAGTACACAAAATGCATACTACCATGGCCACTATAGCAATACGAATAATAGAAGTTGGACTCGCGGATAGAATGTTCCATACAAACTTGTGGGTATGTAAGTAGCTCGTCGCGTTTTTGTCTGTAGGCAGTATCCTTAATTTGAAAAAGGTTTAATTCTCTTGCAAGTATCAAAATATGCGGCATACTTAAAATTTTTATAGTTTTAAATTTCACACATTCTTGGTGTAAAATTAAGCTTCTATTTTTGTATAAGTTCAAATTTACGGAGTTCGATTTTTTTATTTGATGATTTTAGGTCAACGGAAAAAAGTCCATAGTTTTTGATTTCCCTGCCTTGATATCTCCAAGTGTGTTTGAGAAAAGGGGCGGTGACAGACAAATGGGCAACGATATGATCCAACAATTCCGTTTTTCCTTTTGATTAGGCTATGTGTTGTGTATTGAATGGTGATACAAAACCCGACTCGAACTTTGTGGCTATGTTATCTTTTTCCTCCATGACGACGATGAAGGAAAGTCAACAGTCAATGGAGACTGGTACTGAAGCATGACAGCCGATTTTGTATGTCCAAAAATTGAGGATGTGGATAAACGATTTATCGTACACTAATTTCGTTGTCTTTGATCAACAACCTTTATAGGAATTTTTTACCGAATGTTTTATCTTAGCAGCATCGAATTTTGAGCGCTTAAACTACTTAAAGTGTAATGGGTCATTTTGGTGATGTTGCTTGGGCGCAATGGAACTGCAATTTGTTGCCGAAGAACTTAAGGCGTGCTATTAATGATCGATTCCATGTGAACAATCCAGAGACAATTCAGACACTCATGAACAATGTTGCTAACAAATAGCTTCTGCGAAATGAGGCAATCACTAAGCTAAATTATATCCCAGAATAGATCGGAATCTACGGATATTTCTCTTCCGCCGATGTTCAGCACCTTATCCATATCAATGGATTTATGATTAAGAAGAAGAATATACCCATTTAAGATTAAAAAGTAGCATCCGATTATGCGGACTTCGCAAAGTGAGGTTGGTTCAAAATTTTGAATTCCGAAAATTTGGCTCATTAGGAGAACTCCAAATGGGAAGGAAATAACAAGCTTCGATATGTTAGAAATAATTAATGACTTGAGAGAATAGATAACAATTCTTATTATTTTTTTATCAAAAATATTTCCAATAGCCTTAGCATGTTCAAAGAATTTTAAAACCGAAAAAGAATTGAAAATCGGGTCAACAAACCTTTTGCTCATGTTTTTGTCTACAGCTTTTCAAAAGCAAATTAAGCAATCTCAAAAAGACATCTCGGGGCGGTCTTCCACTGTCATAAGTTAACTTTTTCTGAGAAATATTAACCCATGTAGTCACAGAAATCTTCTCGTATCAGTTAACAATAAATTTTGCCCAATAGATTAACTTTAAAGCTGGATTTCTTGATGCAAATAGCAGTTGTTTAGTATTAAAGAAAAATTAATTGACTTGGAATAATTGCCTGAATGTTTGTTATTCTTTATTATTATCGTTGTTTTGTTGTGGCTATTTTGGAGTATGAGACATTTCTGTCCGTTAAACTCACATTAATATTCTTGTCATTCGCCCTCCAATCGTTTATATTCTGGAAGTAGTAAACAAACCCACTTTTCCCATGTGACTCATTTGAGGAAAGATTACAAAAAGACTCATCCTGCGACCGCAGAAATTATAAATCTCAAAAGCTTTAATTGCACCCAGCTCAACTCTAGAAGTTCTTAATTGCCTTACATTTAGACGCTAAGATATTGATATTACTTTTCGTAAGAAACTTGTGGTACCATTGATCCCACTCAACAAAACCAGTGTTAAATCAACGTTTCAAGGACTTTCCTGGGAAACAACACGATGCCAATGCAAAAGTAACTCTGCCTTCAAGCCTTGCAAACAGTTCTTTATAAAACGTCAACAACTCGTTTATTTATTTATTTTTCTTTTTTGCCAGCTGCAAAAATATCGTTTCTTGAATTAATTCACACGGATTGCATATTTTTTAAATAAAGTATGTATCTCGACACAGTTCCGGCAACAACACAATTGCACTCTGAATCTCAAAATGTATCCTCATCAAAGAGCCCATCACAGCGGATATCTAAGATGAGTTAAAAAAAATATCTTATTCAAAGAACAACAATACTTGCCATTCATTGTCTTTGGAATGGTCAAAAGCATCAACCAAGCCTGTTTTTTTTTTGTTTTTTTCTTTTTTGAAACTTCAAAACTAGAATTTGTCTGGCTAAGTACCGAGTACCGGTATGCCATTGGACCAAATTGAATTGAACGAAAAAAAAAACAGCTTCTTCAAAAGATATACATTTCCAAAAATGAGTATCAAAATCAACATATCCGGTTGGCACTGCCTAGCACCGTTTTAATGATTTTTTGTTATTCTAGATAAAATAAAATAAAAACTAAAGAAGCCAAGTCAACCTTTCGAGATGGATTTGAAGAGATGCCTTGGAGATAGATTGCGCTGCGGTGGGAAGCAAGAAACTATACGTAGTGTGGCGTGCTGGAAGGAAGAAACAAAACAAAAATTTAAATTCCGATTTGGAGATTATCATTTAAAAGAAGAAGCTTCTGAGGACATATCGCACATAGTAATTAATTTACAGACAGATGATTCCGACGTGCAGATAGTTTTATGAATGTCTTATTTATTTTTGGTTTTTGTTTTAACTATTTTTTTTTGTTTAAACAAAATATGCTAATTGATTTGTTGGACTGACTGTGGCAGTAGTTGTATTGATTTGTATACGCCCAAGTTCTTGGAATCGAGCCAAGAATAGATTTATTCGTTTTTATCTCTTCTCTTGTTTTTTCTGGGGTGATTGGAAAAAAATACAAAAAAAAAAATTGATGGGTGTGTGGTTTGGCTAGTTTGTTTTATGATTTGAGGCAAGTAATTTCTGAACAAAAAACAGGTTTCGAAAATGGCACTATTGATCCAGTTTTTGACTTACATATACTTAGCTGTCGGAATAGTCATGACGCATTTTACCTTAGATTATAAACGATTATTTTTTTATTTAAGGTAAAAGTCAATTCTAGAGCTCATGTTTTGTGCGATTCTCGTTCATAGAATTACCTCATATTACCGCCGAAGAAATGAAGAAGTAGCTGGTTTACAGCCCAAACTGAATCGAGAATGTTTGATGTATCTCCTTAAACCTGCCTTTTTTTTCTTTTTAAATAGTGTTCAAATGCTCAAGGGACTGAAAGTACCCTCAAAGAGTTTTTTTACACAGCACAAGCATAAATGGAAGGAAGAGAAAGGAGGTACCAGTGCACATTGGTTTTAAATTGTTGTAGGTTGCAGTGCAAAGGAAAAATAGAGCGGCCTATAAAAGAATCTCTAAATTTCATAGTGCGTCCGAAAGAAGGCTTAAGGGTAAACTGATGAGCATCCCATGATATACAGGTGTTGCGAGTGAATTGTTGAAGGGTCAAAATGCAATTATCTATTTCGACTAAGCATTCGTGGAAGAATAAGCGTTAAAACGAAGTCAAGTAAAACATATTTCGACGATGTTCCAGCGAGCTAATTGCTTTCGATATATTGTCTTCGTCTTTGAGTTGTATCGCTGGCTTTTGAACTCATTATGCCTTCATTTCAGCTTCATCAACCTCGGTGGGCTTTCCTGATCGAGGAGCTCCCTTGAGATTAAAATCGTTTGCGATGAAATTTCGGAACACCGAAGTTTCTCAAAAGGATCATCAGCAAAACTTTTCACAAGCTTGACTAAAAAAGGCGAATCCATAGCACTTAATTCTTTCCAAGGTCATGGAAACGCTGACTAACCGTCAGCTTATGAAATATCTTAAATCAAGAAAACTCCTTAATGACTGGCAATATAGTTTTCGTAGCAACACGTCCACACGTTCTGTCACAACGAAAAGTGGAATCAATCTTTACATAATTTCGGCAAATCAAAGATAGTTGCACTTGATATTTCAAAAGCATTCGAAAAAGTTTGTCATCAAGCTCCTTTGTCGAACATGAGTGCATATGTAATCGGTGATGAATGAATTAGAAACACAGTTTCAGGACAGTTTCAAGTTTGAAATTCGCCATATAAATGCTGGTGTTCGCCAAGGCACAGTTTTGACTCCGACTCTCATTTTAATTTTCATAACCGATCTCTTGTCTATCACATCTAATCCAATATATTCCTTCGCAGATGGCAGTAACCTTAGTTTCACATATGTGTTTAATGACTCACGCCCTTGCTCTTCGAACGTGCGACTTCGAGCGACAACGTGTTCTTTACTCATTAAATTCTGATATTGACAGCATCTTCAAATGGGGACAAGCCAATAGAGTAGAATTTAATGCTTCCAAAACACATTGCTGTATTATGTCAAGCAAGCGAAACACGAACACCCAACCATTGTCCATGAAAGGCACTTGCGTCGAAGAAACCGAAAAACTTTCAAGGCTCGGTATTTGCGTCACTTCTCACCTATGATGTTGCCGAGAATGCAGCAAAATACTTAGGTTTTCTTAACCGTTGCAAGAAATAATTTACCTCATGAAATTTATCAGACTTTTATTCAGCCTAAAATGGAGTACAAAACTCACATCTGGGCAGATGCATACAAAACAACCGTTACCTCGCTCTATTTCCCCCCGCACTACAACCTGCAACAATTTAAAACCAATCCACACTGGTACCTTCTTTCTATCCCTTTCACTCTTCCTTCTGCTCGTGCTGTGTAAACAATCACTTAAAGGATACTCCGAATCCCTTGAGCACTTGTACTTCACATCGACTTATTTTTTTTCACGTAATTCATAGTACATACCTACAAATTATTTGACATTTTGAGTTGTGTTTTAGAAGTTTGGTACTGAGTGTTATGCTTTCACATCAGACCTTCAACCACATTTGGCAAGCCAACATGGCCACCCACTTTTTCTGGCCGATCATATATGTAAGTGGTTTCACTCTTTATTTGATCGCAACGGCAATTCATGCCAATCACCAAACTCGAACCCTATATAAAACTTCAAGACTTCCTCTACCTATGACCTTTCAGTTGGTCCTATTGAAAGACAAGTCATTTCGGTTAACTTTACGATAAGTCCCAACGATTTTCAAACTTCAATCGACCCACTACGAATCGCGAGAAAATAATATTGAATTTCAGCCCATTATATCCTAGGCATCAAAAAGAAACTTACAGATCGTTGACCCTTAAGCATCCTCCGAACGGGTGATACATGTCAATTAATTAAGCTTCGCACCGAAGAAGCCAAGATTTCGTCCAAATGAATTTTTGCCTGAAACAAGGTAGAACGAGAATGTAACTTTGTACTTTCTACTTGTCGAACTTCAACTTTGAAGCTTTATATTGTTCATCAATTTTCAGCCTTTATGGGTTTTGACTCAATAATCCTCAATTATGTTGGAGTCACAAAAAATTGAGATCCATGTTCTCTCCCTGAAAATGTAGGGCAGAACTTAGTGTAATGAACTTTTTAGGAAGGCAATCATAGACCACGTTCGTCTCAATGTTTGCATAATCATGTTAAACTATTAACATTCCAGTGGGTCAGTAGTTCTATGGCAATGAAAAATAAAAACCCGCCATGCCATTCACAGCAACAAATTCCTTTGGTTAATTAAATCTTAAAACTTTTATTGAAACAATTACAAAGCGCTTCATTGTCAACTCAATGGCATCATCGTCATTCTAAAGATGAGCTTGCAAAGATATAAATTTATTCCAAATCTGTATTCTGAGATCGTAATTACTTTAATCGTCTCAGTAGTCATAGCCGCAAGAAACTTTGCCCGAATCTAAATCAACAACAACATTACCCATCAGGCAGCCTAGACACATAAACTCTCTAAACAGGGGTGTTGTCTTCATTCCTCAATGAAGTCTCTATCTTGCTGCGTGCTGCACGAGCAACAATATACAAAATGATGGATGACTAAACCTTTGCGCACTAATTTTATGCACAGCCGACAACAGCACTTGAACAATTCGTGGTCTATAAAATTACTACACATATGCGGATTCACTTGAATATTAATTTTTAATTATTAGTTGAGTGCTTTAAGGCAGCATTGACATTGGCCGTAGAGGTTGTCGACTGAACGACTTAACGCTTAACCTTTCGATTCGACACAACGACGACACCGTGAAGGACTCACAGCTCTTTAGTTGCTTTCGCATGTAATTTTGAAGAAAAAATTCGTGCGTTGCCCGCGTCGTCGGCGTCGTGTCATATGCTAACGCACTTCACGCCACCGGCGTGATGAGACAATTAATTTGAGTCGTGTGGCAACTCAAAGTCAAAAAAAAAGGAATACCCCCCCAACGAGTCTTGATTGGTTTAACCCCAATAGTGATGTGCAAAAATTTTGAGAGGAACAAAACAAACAATAAATTACAAATGCCTGGTCACGGGTATGTTGCAAATCACCGGAGTCAAAGGGCACATGTGTTCGGATAAGACAATACATAAAAACGACTCCCCAGGTCGCGAACCGTGGTAGGCAGCAGCTTCGCGCCGGGACAACACAATCCACTTGTCTCGATTGGAAATAAGTTGTTGTTTTGTATACATATGTATTTCACAACCCTTTGAAGCGTGAGAGAAAAATGTTGTATCTCATGTTCAGTCAGACGTCATGTTGAACATTGATAAAAGATGTATTTTTTTTTTCAACAGATTGAATTGAGCTGAACCGCAATAATAAGCTTTTTTTTAATAAAGTTAGTTGAACATCGAAAATTCATGAATTGTGTCCCATTCTTAGCTTATTTATTTTTACAAGATAGGCTTTAGTGAATCACTGTATGTATGAACACTGCCGTCCAGAATTATTCGAACACACCAATTTTTCTAAAAAAATTACATATGCAAGAGAAACTGGATGAATCTGGGCTCAGAATCACGAACAAGCCTGGCGAGGGCCTTGTAGCAGATGACCTTATCCCGAAAGCTACTTTGGATCTGTTAGAATATAAGGCGAGCCAAGCGAAGCGCAAGGGCACTACCTACCTTTTCTCGAAGCGCTTCGTCGTTTTTTAACCCATATAACTTGGGTTTGGATTTTTCCAGCTCAACAAAATATGTTGTCAATAGTAGACTTATTGAACATATGAAGTTTTAATTCCATAGCTCCTATACTATAGATTTTATTGATATCTAAAAAACCCTGATTTCGTCACTTACTCACTCATGATCATCAAAAATTTTCGGGCATTTCCTAATATCCTATAAAGCTGAAATTTTGTATAAGTATAAATACACAAACAACAACAAAATTATAACCCTACCCCTTAAACTAGGGGATGGGAGTTTGTAAGAGTCCTGCAATTCTGACGCGTCTTACGTCCTCGCGGTAGGTAAAAATAAAATATAATTGTCCTTGACAGGGAGCGCGTCGGTTGTCGATTGTTTTGTTGACTGTCGATTGTCTTAGATATCCACCATATAAATGCTGGTGTTTCCCAGGGCTCCGTTTTGTCACCGAATCTCTTTTTAATTTTCTTTAACGATCTTCTGTCTGCTACATCTAATCCGATACACTATCATGGGGCTCTACGAATATAGTGGAACTTAATGCCTCCAAAACTCAATGCTGTCTTCTGCCCTCGACCATTATCCATGGATGGCGCTTGCATTGCTGAAGCCGAAAAACTTTCAGTACTTGGTATGTATATCAATAACAACCTCGGTTGGAATGATGACATAACCGTTATCGCCAAAAATGCTGCGAAATGTTTAGGTTTCCTGAAAAGGTGCAAGAAATACTTTCTTCCATCTGATCTGTGGAACGCTCTACCATGCTCGGTATTTCCCACTCATTACAATCTGCGGAAATTGAAAAACAATGTGCATCAGTACTTATCCCTATTTCCTCCCTGAACCCTTCCACTCGCGTTATGTACTAACATTTTAAGGGTAGTCATAAACCCTTGTACGCGCGTGTTCGTTTTAAAAAAAAAGATATACATCTTATATACTTAGATGTAGTAGGCAAAAAGTCTAGGGCAAAGTTTAAATAATGCTCTCTTGTGGTGTGTCATCCACGTTCTCTTGTGAGCAGGATTATTAGGCACTAGAGTGACTAATTTGCAAGTAAACCAACAAAAAAAGGCAAAGATAGAGAGTGGGCTATAAAAAAGGCGCCTCTGATGTAAAAGAAATACACCACAAAAAATAAATGTTGTTACAAACAACTTACAGAAAGAATCCCACCAAAAAAATGTTCGTGTAAAATGTTGCCAAGACGAGATCATATGACCTGCAATGTCAAAAAGTTATCAGATATCATGTAGAGCAAAGCTTCTAACTCTACACCTCAGTCAAAATATGTGGCTTGGCCGTTCGTTACTACAAGAACTATTGTATAGGAAAAAATAATGAACAGTGAATTAATTTTTCACTTTACGCCTATATGAATGTAGCGAAATATAGAAGAGGTGTTCTTCCGCATTGGCAAAACCTTAGCGTAAGTTTTTAAATTTTTGTCCAACCCGTCCCTAAAAAAGAGGATTCGTAATCGTCCCTTTTTTCAAAGGCATATCTCGCCGAAATGAAAGTGTACTATCTTCCACTGAATAGACGGGTTTTCTTGCTGCTCTCAACTGCAAATTTAAAGAGAGAAAAACAAAAAATGCGTTTGCTAATTAGTTTTTATTAATTTATGATTGCACATTTACTTGTTATTTTGTTGGTGTTTTACTTCATCAATACTCAGTGCTGATTTTAATTTTCCTTGTCTACGACGCACTTGGAGTTTTTCCTTTGAGTTCAAACTTGTCCAACAATGGAAATAGCTTTGGACGAGGCACTGAAAACAAAAACAATGCGCCAAAAACACGCAAAAATATACTCAACAGGATTTGGTTGTACTGGCAGTCCCATTCATCAATTATCAACTGTTGAGTCAAACATTCTAAGCCACATGCAGGCTCGCAGGTTTGAAAGATGTCGACGACCATATTATTGCAAAAAGCAACGATATGATGATACTTTTCAACAAACGATTTACTGGTATCGAGACTGAGATTGCTTTGCTAGTAAAAATCAATACTAAACTAAGACAAGAAGTCGTCGAACTGCAGCGGACAACACAGTCAAAGACGTTGCCGCTGCAGTTGAATGTCAGCTTTTACCATACAAAAACTCTATTAGACCGAGGTCTCCCAATGCAACTCAAAGCGGTCCAATTATCGTCCAACTCTCTTGTCAGGCGGAGCTGATTTTTTGTTTTGCAAATTTGTTTTTTCCTTTTGGGCTGGCAGTTTTGATTCGTAGTCTAACTTTTTTCTGTCTTCTTTATTATTCTTAATATTTTTGATTTGATTTCGTTATTATAATTATTTTATTTATATTCTTATTTCTTTTATATCTTTTTGTATTATTAATATTTTCATTGATAAAAGAAAATATTACAATCACTTCAGAATAAATGCGACTTGTGTTTGCCGTATTATGTTAAATGTTTTTGCTTAGCAAGATCATGGATTAAATACATGTCACGTAAGAGTTTTTTTATTTTGTGTAAGCTTAAAATAATTATTATTGTATAATGTTCATAAATCTCTTTTTTCCTCCTTAACCCTTGAATTTTTAAATAAAAATAAGATTTTAATTTTAAAAAACAATGAGAATTAAATTCTTAATGTACACCCACTCTTATGAAATAAAAGAAAAACATTTAACCACCCTTTGCATCTTTCTGGTCAACGAAGGATTGTGGTGCCTTAAATTTCAAAGGAATTCAACAGAGTCTGACATCAGGCTCTTTGTCCCCACTTTCCGGCCGTTGAATTTTTGACGCATTGGACGGAATCAGGTCAACAATCCACCATAAAAACGCTGCTGTTCCACAGGGTTCCATTTTGTCTCCAACCTACTTTTTAATTTTCATAAATGATCCCCTGTCTGCAACATATAATCGTATTCATTCATTCGCTGATGGCAGTACCATCAGTTTTTCAAATTTGTTCGCAAAGCCATTTCCCTCATCTTCGGCCGTGGAAACTATGAAATCAAGTTCCGATTGGAATTTAATGCCTCGAAAAAAACAATGCTGTCTACTGCATTTCTATATTTTATCGTTTAGACCATAACCAGAACCGATGCCAATGAAGGGGTTCATCCGCCGGGTATTTACGGTTGACTGAGAAGTAAGAAATCTGTCGCAATCGACGAAATACTAAACATTGTTCTTAAACACCTTCCTTTAGAAGCTGTTCACATTTACAATACCCTGTTTAGCAATTTGCTGAATTATGCACATTATCCAGCTCATTGGAAGACAGCGGTGCTACAACCAATTCATAAGCGGAACAAAGACACATCGAATCCGGCAAATCTCCGGGCGATAAGTCTTCTTCCTAACTTCAGCAAAAGTGATCAATAGAGCCCTGACGGAGTGGCTTGAGGACAAAAATATTATTCCGGATAACCAATTCGGTTTCAAAGCGGCGCATGATTGCATGCATGCCGCGTCTAAACTGGTATCGGATTTTCAATGGAACAAAGGAAAGAAATAATGCACCGGCTCCTTGCTAATTGACTTGGAGAAGGCCTTTGATACCGTACGGTTGCAGGGGCTCTATTTCAAGCTTGACCAGCTCGGCATAAACGAACCGCGGCTGTACATAGTGACGTCTGCTGGGACTTTCGAAATTAACAACGGTCTACCACAGGATGAAGTTATTTCGTCGATTTTATTTACGATCTTCACAAGCGATCTTATAGGATCTCTCCACCACTCAATAGCTTACGCAAATGACTTGATAGCGTACAGGTCAAGTCCGAAGATCGAGGTCATTGTAAGCCTTTTGCAACGTGACTTCGAAAGTATTAAGGGATATTGAGATGACTGGAAGTGGAAGATTAATTTTCAAAAGTGCGAGACCATTCTGTTCAGGACCATTCTGTCTGTTCTGTATCGTTGGACAAAACGGGCAGCCACTGGCGAATCGAAGTGTTGCCATATACCTTGGAATCTGGCTGGATCAGTCTCTATACCTTGACAAAGAGACTGTTTCACGGTATTCAACTCGATGCCAAGGTGAAGGCGATCTGCTTCACGGCCATCATTCGGCCGGTCCTTGTCTATGGATGCCCCGTGCAGTGTAACGTGGGAACAAGCTTAATGGAAAATATTCGGGTTTTCGAGAGACGATTCCTTAGGGCTTGTCTCCTTCTATATAGAACTCATGAGTCTGAGTGCAAAAAATTCTATAGTAATGACGTCCTGTACAGCGGGGCCAATCTGTTCAGAATGGATAACTTCCTGATAAAACTTATTCGAAATCTCATTCCAAGAGCAATGACTTCGACCAACAACTTGATCTCAGGGGATTTTTACCCCAATGATATGCACCACGAGACAGTGCGCCTTTACTATTCCCGCTGAAACGTTTCTCTATTTAGATATCATAGAAATGGCCACGTCGGTCGAAAAGCCGACGACGGGCGAGTCAACTACGACGAAGATGTCGCAAGTAGCTCACCGGCACTCTTCGGTTCAGTAGGGCGGTATAGTTTAGTATTTATGTGTTATTTTAGTAAAAAACATAAAAGAAAGTCCATATACTCAGTTTTTCTTTAAATAAACTTTTTTCTCAGTTTTATTATAAGTTATTTAAATATAATAAATTTAAGTGAGTCGAAAGACAAAGGTTAAATTGTTAGGTTTAGCTTATAGTGCCCGCAGAGGGCCAGTAAATTAGTATATACATAGTTAAGTTAATTAAGTTAGAGTTAAGCATTTTTGTCTAGAACGTAAGGTTTTGAATAGCAAAATTAAAATGCATTTAAATTGAAAGTGACACTTAGCCGTTGTTAAGTGTTTTCACACTCTTGAGAGCTGACCTTCGAACCGTCGAAATTACCGAACCCTCTTAATTTTTTCGATATACTCGTACTCAGCTGGATGTTTGTATTGGCGCAGTGCTGCTTTCTGACGCGTCATAATCTATTAGATTCAATATCACTTTGTTAGATTTATAAGCATCCTGTGGCCTTCATTTTATTGAAGCGAAGCCTTGTTGTCGCACTTAACAACTGATATTAACATAAAAGTCTCAATCATACAAGAAATATCCATAAGTCTACGAAGCTATCGAAAGTTCTTGATGCTGAAACAATTTAAGCCCAGTCCTCGTCATTCATGAACTCATCATCATGCCAAAATGTATACCCTAAGTATTGTTAAATTAACACAAATAGGCTAATAAAATTGTCTTGGGGCAACCTTTTGCTGGAAAACAAAATCAAAATGCTACTTTTCTCCAAGATTTGTGCATACAAAGCTCCTCTTCTGCATTTATATGTACGATAGTTGCCGAAACTAACCTCTCTAACGAAGCTCCCTGTGATACTTGTACAATGTTTCTGCCGTTCTTTTGCAATGTTCTACACATCAAACCTGCTCACGATCTTTGCGCAATAAACACGGATTCTTGGTTCAATTACGAAATTCACTGAATCTACGATAGCTTGACTGCCGTAGCTTTGCCTCCGCTCAGTCTAGAGACTGGTGGAGGCACGCTCATTATCACGACTCAAGAAACAACAGCAACAACCAAAGCGCACGCGTGGCTAACTTGTAAGATAGTGAAAGGTGTCTAGAAACCTGGAATCCAAATCGATGTCGTCAGTGGAAAGATATCGTGATCGGAAAAAATCACCAAATGGAGATGACACCAGTTCACCTAAACCTTGAAATAAACAAACTTGTGTGTGAATTTTTTTTGCGCTTCGTTATTCGATGCCGTTGCTGAATCTGGTTCAAACTATTCAAATATCGATTGTAAGATTTTTTTTATCCAAGCCAAAGTAGTAGCTTTTAATTCCTTTTTGGCTTTTCGAATGCGCACAATGACGGGCCTAAGTGATTTATGAAATAATAACTCTGCCATGGAATAATAATTGCTTTTGTTTGCGTTTTATGACATTTGCAGAGACTGCTGGAGGCAGGATGTCCCACACAGTTGGAGACATGTATCATAATTCTTTTGTTAAATTTCCTTGTTAGTGTGATTTCTTACGATCATAAAAGAATAATCAAGGTTATGTAACAAGTTTTTTTTTTATATTTATTTATTAACCATAAATCATTGCGTTATTTGTTTTAAATTGGACACCCGGAGGTAATATCACGTCTCTCTTAATGTCAACGCGTACGATGCTTGACAACTTGTAAGTCTTTAAGTTAACATAATTGGTATAAAACATAATGGCAATTAATTTAATACATCTTAGCTTGATTTTCGATGTGCTTCCACCTCGACTTTCCTGAAATTTCGCTATTCCAAACCTTAAGCCATCGAAAGAAAAACAAGTCGCTGGGAGCCAAATGTAGAGATAAGGGTGATCGTTACGAGCAACCTCAAATGACAACCAACGCAACATCGATTTTGTGCGCTGGTGCCTTGTCTTAGTGAAACAACTCTTCAGCTCTCTGACCCTTGCTAGCTTACCGCAATATTTAGTTCACGTATTAATATTTTCAAGAGTCTTTCAAAACCCTTTGCATTCTATGCAGTCCATTAATTCTTTAGCATCACAAAACACAGTAGCCATAGCTATAGTCGCCAAAATTGCGACTCTGTATTTCTATCATGTCGGTGAAGATCTTGATTCGCGTCAGAATCAAGATAAGGAGCTCACTGTGAAAGACCCTTTATGTAGGAGCCTCATCACAGTGGAGTCTCCCAAAATTTCTACCAAGTTGACGTGTATGTCTATAGTAAACATCTTTTTTTGAGCAAAAGTACCTTCTTCTCCACTTTTGATTTATCACTCTGATTGTTTGTATTCAAAAGAATGTAGTTTCCAGGACTGATTTTGTAACACATAGCTAGTGAGAATAAAAGCAAGATCCCTCTCGGATCTAAATTTATATCTGTCCTATGATGAACAATTTCTTGGACTAGGACTTGACCCTAGTTGTGGCTTTAAAAAACTACGGAGCAAAAGGGAAAATTGATATTCTTCATTTTGAACATTTATATACTTATCTTCAGATAAGTTCACAAGTGGTTTTCTCTGGACAAAAATGATCATTATTCCTCCCTGTTTTTAGAGGTGTCCCACAAGGCTCCGTGTTAAGCCCCCTATTATTTCCAAAGCAGTAAGAAAATGCAACTTCCATATTTACACAGATGAGGTCCAAATATTTAACAACTTTTTCAAAGGCAGAGACTCTTACTGGCATTTGCGAGTTGAGCGATGATCTTAAGAAAATTTTCGCATGGTCTCAAAAAAACCTACTTTTCTTAAATCCAAATAGAACTTAAGCTCTGATGTTGTATCCAGAATATACGGCGCCTCCCGGGGCTCAAGCCCAACTTCCCGTTTCTTACAGATCAACGTGAAATTGCTAATTGAGATTGAAATGTTTTCAGATCTAAACTATGAATCGGAAAGAAAACTTAAAGTTGCGTGTATCTTAAAATCTACATCTTACATGTACAGAATTGAAATGAAAATAAATAAATTAAAAAGACACTAGCTCTAGTACATTAAAGTTCTCAGACTTAAACCTTCCTGATAATAGAATATCTACCAAAGACATGAGTCCCAACTGGGGAGAAACTGAGTTTAACCTGAGTAGGTAATCATGGTCAAGGACGGCCATCCACGTCACAAAGCGGACAAAATGTAAAAACAAGTTGAACATCTTTTGTTAGCTGATCAAAGAGTGACAAATAAGACATTTAGTTGATGAAAAACTTCACAGGAATAATGTGCCTGTATGCTGGGTACCCGGAATGTTTTCAAAGCTAACATGGACACTTTTGGGACACGATTATGACCTCTAAAAGACCGTCTTTGTCGACGTTGAAGAAATAATAAAGTCACAAGTTTCATTTTTGGAAAATCGAAGAAATCGTTATAATAGACTACCTGAAAAAGGAGTCACGATAACATGATCTAACTAAGGCAAACAAGCATGTGTAGCCGTGATTATACCTTTAACATTTGTTACACTAATTGTACCCATGTGATGCCAAATTCTTTGAGGAGTACTCGACGATTGGTAGTGGTGTTATGCAACAGGACGCCGACGTTGTGGTTTTCTGAACACTACCCGACACATAATGTAAAAGCATTGGCATCTAAATAATATAAAGTGTTGCATATTGTAGTGTGGTACGGAACCCTTCGTGTCAAACACACACTTGGCATCATTTTTTACAAAACTTCAAGTTTTGAAGTGTAACTTTTGCAAATTTCCAATGCCAAATTTTTTGGGCATCGAGCCAACAGCAAACTGCTTTCGATTTTATAATAGGACTTCCGGTAGAAAATGTCGTTTTTTTCAAAAATCAATGCTTTATTGAGGAAAAATAGATATAAATTCAATATTCAAAGTATTGCCCATCGCTAGCCACACATTTTTCCCATTTTTCTGGCAATTCATGGATACCCGTTCTGAAAAATTCGACCGGTTTGGTCGCAATCCACGAATCGATCCATATTTTGACATCATCGAAATGACGGAAGTGCTGGTCAGCCAGGCCATGTTGCATCGTTCTGAAGAGATAGTAATCGGATGGCGCAAGGTCTGGACTATACGGCGGGTGGGGTAGGATATCCTATTTGAGCGTTTCAAGGTACGTTTTGACGACATTTGCAACATGTGGCCGAGCATTGTCATGTTGCAAAATAACTTTATCGTGTCGTGCGACCGTTTCCGGCCGTTTTTCCTTCAGTGTTCGGCTCAAACGCATCAATTGCCGTCGGTAGACCTCGCCTGTGATTGTTTCATTCGGTTTTAGCAGCTCATAATACACAACACTCTTCTGGTCCCACAAAATGCACAGCATAACATTCAGGCCATGAATATTCTAAACGGCCGACGATATTGAGGCATGTCCGGGGTATCCAAACGTTGCCCGACGTTTTGGATTATCGTAATGTACCCATTTTTTATCACCAGCGACAATTCGATGCAAAAAAGACTTCTTTTTGTGGCGTTCAAGCAGCATTTCGGACATGCAAAATCGGCATTCGACGTCTCGTGGCTTCAATTCGTACGACACTCACGACGGCTTTACGGCTTTACAAAAACTTGTGTTTTCACTAATGACAAATAACCTAGACTGAAATAATTAGACAATGATATGAAGTTTCTGATATGACAGCTGTCATGGTCAAAATTCACCTCAGAGTAGAAGATATGAAGTTGTCTGCAATAACGATTAGTGTTGCTTAGTTTTGCCGCATGTTCCATCCCAGATGTGAACCAGAGGACACATGCTCAGCAATCCGATGCACTTACTGCTCGGCCACAAAAACACCCACATGAACCACTATATTAAACAAGACAAATATTAAAGCAGTGCTGGCTACCATCACTTCCTCTCTAGTAAGGAATATAGAGAAATTCATCGAATAACTTAGTTCAAAACCAAAACTAAGAAGAAAAAGTATGGGGATTCCACATGTACATGAAAAGCCAATTTTTAACATAAAAGGAGCAAAACGCATGGAACTCAAGAGGCAATTGCAAAAGTCCCCCTTACTGATTTCATGAGCCAAGAAACAATTTCATAACGTATGCTTTGGGGAAACACAATAGAATATTCTGGCCTCCTGTGCCAACTCACATCTAATGTTTTAGAAAACCACTTTCATGATACTCATTTTGCAGAGTTTGTTTATGCATCTAACCGATTCCGGATATAATTTGCGAGGAAAAAAGCTTAATTGAAGAATTTTGAATTTTATGTTTCTGTTTATCTAGCTCTTTAGCGCTCATTTTATTAGACGGAAGTTAACAGTTGCCTAATTGCACTTTGCCAACTTTGACAGCTGCTAGCGCAAACTTGATATTTTAGTGCGAATTTATTTTCATACTTCCACTGTTTGGCGACAATGCCATCTTCAGCCTAATTAAACGACATGACTAATAATAATTTATCTAGTACAGATTGTTGGGTATTTCCAAAGCGGATTTGCTAGTTAGTACAGATGTGCAATTAGTCACGAATCGGCACAATTTCGAGACAAGCCGCATTGTTAAATTGTTCAACATGAAGAATAACTCATTGCAGGTTGTTCGGAAAAAGGAAGAAGTTGAATTTCAATGGTAACCACTTGAATCTGAATCGGATGTAAATATATAGTATACTCGTAGCTTTGCAAAGCGAGCAGATGCAATATTCGATTTGATTGATGATATGGTCCCACGAACGAATGGCAATCAAAATTAAATAAGCAACAGCATCGTCATGTCGTCATGATTTATTTGCTTATAGGCCAACCTTAAGCCGGTACTAACTGGAGTTGCATTGTCACGTATTACGTGATCATTGTTGGTTGTATATTTACGTACTCGTACAACTTTGATGAGTTGTTCTTGTACTTGTACTTTTCATGACGTTACTTAATCTTCTGAACACATTTTCTGTAGATGATGCCTGAAACCTGTTTAAGTAGATTAATTTGAGTTAAAATAAAATAATTTACCTGTGAGCCAAAAAGGAAATGTGTGTCCTTACTTTTTAATCTGGTTTATATTACTTGCTACGCCATTGATGGTGAATGGATGAGTTCCCATCATCATTTTCAACAATAAACGTTAGGTCTTCTACGAGTTCCTGCAGGCGGAGAATACTAAAGCTGCTCATTTTTATTAACTAACTTGTGAATCAGTTGCTGATCTTAATGAATTTAAGAACATTCAGGATCTTTGCTTATCATTATTCCGCCAGATCCCTAGGTACCTGACTAAACTTCTGTTCTCCAATGGCTGCCCGTGTTGTCTTAGTATCCCAAGAGGCCCTACGCAATGGAGTCCTGAAAAGAATAATCTCCGATTTTTGGAATCAACTTCAACTTTTTGATCTTCAACTTCCAGTCATCACAATAACGCTTTATCTTATCAAAGTCACACTGCAAGATATATTCAATCTTCGGTCCCGATCTGTACGCAATCAAGTTGTCTGCGTACGCTATGACATAGGAAAGAGACACTAAAAGACCAGTCGTGAAAATGCTGAAAAGTATCGATGAATTAACCGCACCTTGTTGTAGACCTCTTAATAATTCGAAAATACCAAAAAAAGTAACATTGCCATTCTTCACAACGAACTTTCTATTGGTAAGCATGTTATAAAGCATGTACAGTAGTGGTTTGCTTACTCCAAGCCTGTCTAAATTGTAAAAGAGCGCTTCTAACCATACGGTATCGAAAGCCTTTTCCAAGTCAACCAGACAAGCACCCGTGCACTGAATAGGTTCAGCTTCTGCAGATATCTGTTAGCATAGATGAGTTAGCTACATTAACATGATTTGCCACTTAATCTTCTTCATCAGAATTGTACTTGTAATTGTGACTTTCGACTAAATAAAAGTTCAAGTGTTTGATAGTACGCTAGACCTCGTATACAATTTTTTTTTCCTGAACATCAATAAGAGGTACTGGTATTGCTCCTTGGGTAGCGTCTAAACGGCAACATAATTATTTCGCATTCGTTAAATTCGCAGTATTTTTTTTTTTTTATTCGTGGATATTTGAAGATTGCGTCAGTATTCTGTTGTTTTTGTCATACCAGAAGAGTTGACCGAACTATCTTTCAATACGTCGATAGATTTATCTCTTCATCACGGCTATTTATTAACAGTACAAGTTAAAAATATTAGTACAAAGTTAATGAGTGTTGCGGGAATATTTAATGTTTTTTGGTTGCACTGTGTAATCTGGGATAAAAGAAATAATGGAAATATTGGCAAATAATCATTTCATTTCATATTTGCTAAGAATTATTTGCGAATTCCACAAACATTCGCATTGTTCATGTTTACAAAAGCAATAAACACAAAAGACATCAAATGAAACTCGCAAACATCAAACGTGTGCCTGTATTGTGGAGCTCAAGTTAATTCAACAGCAATTTCGCGTTGCGACTTTCATGCAGCAATTCTTGCCTGTTCGCCTTTGGTGTCGCAAGATCATTTCAAGACGTCAAGACGTTTGTGGAGTGACTCCCAATGATGTTTGTCTCTCACTTTATATGATGTGACAAAGCAAAATACAAAATATGAGAATTGATTGCGATTCCTCTACTCATGCAACAAGGACCATCCAACTTTCCACGACTGGAGCAACAGAAATCTTAACGCGAAAAAGCAGCCACACTTTGAAATGTGTAAATATCATGACAGCTCTAAAGATCTAGATGCAGGTACATTCTACTCAGCCCTTTACCAACCTACATACAGATACAGCTTTTTTCTGATCTGAAAAAAAAAGCACCGCAAAGTGTTTCACAGATCACTTTAAACGTGGCCTAGTGGTATGTTTTTGGGAGTACTTCAAGTAATCCCATTTAAGATAAAAGAAAGATACGTCCATTGCGTCAAAGCAGAAGAGCGTTTTCGCCTTCAAAAGGCTTCACAGGAGTTTCTACACTGCTCTGCTCAACTTCCGCCCACAAAAGGTTATCATGCCTATCTTTTTTTCGTTTTGAAAGAAAAATTATCCAAAAATGCTGCCATCCATAAGACACATCAAAAATTCGCTTCTGTATGATTAGTGCGCTTGATATTCAGTTGCTAAAATCTTTGGCGTGTTAAGATTTTAGGGTTCAGAGCAACGACGTATTGATATCATTCAGCAAAGAAGTCTTACCAACTTCCTTTACAACCTTGCATACACCAGCTGCAGGTTAAGCATTTCAACCACAGTTTCTTCTTAAAATTCAGACGATTTGGACAGCACAGTAACCTTTTCATCATTTTTAAATGTTGTTAATTTCGTATAGTGCACATTAAATTCTGTTTTTTAGTCAATGTTTTCAGCGAATAAGGGTCTAAGAACATAACCAAATATAAAAAGAAACCAACAGATGGCCCACCCTTTAGTTCAGAAGCATGAATTTTTGTACAAAAGTACGCCATTGACCACTTATCAACTAAAATGCGTGGTTCAACCCAGCGTTATTTTACTCATGTCATGAACAAACATCCCACGCATTAAAAAGAAGATTAAGATCACGTGTAACATAACCTTATCCTTTCCACCCACGTTCAAGGAAAATCCCTTGAATATATAAAACCGTTTGACACCCTGAAATCCAGCTAACGATTCAACAGGATCTACAAGTGTCAATCACCAATAACTTCACTCAAGTCGCATGCAGCACACTGCATCTGAAACCGCCCAAAGAAGCTCGATCAAAACATCCGTTTGTCTTATCACCGCCATTGAATCTCTCTCATCTCCGTCAAGGTTTTAACACACGCGATGCGCTCATAATGGACTTCCGGCTGAGTTTCAGTTCCACTCGACTGACTAACGTACTGTCTTTCATCAGAGATGTCTTGAATTTAAATTCTTTGGCACGGACTAGACAGAGCTAATCCGTGATGTGTCCGTTGATTGGTTATCCACCTACTCTCGCCTCCACATCAGATTCTCTACACCTTAAGTGGATAGCTCACCAGTGCCGCTTGAGGTTGTTAGACTCTGCCTGCCACAAGCAAACAAAAACAAAACGCAATTAACCTAGCTGAACAATGAGTGCGGTAAATGTTACAAGGCAATTGCGGCCGTTCTACATTTAGTACGTTTTCTCTGTTTTCACAGCGACCTCCCTCCTGTTAGACGCAAATCGATGATGCTGCATGCAGCTACCATCTTACGTGATGAGATATGCAAATGGCAGAAGTCAATTATATTAAATGAAGACTTTATTACGTCAATCGCGTTTGTTTATGTGAAATTCGTATGATAATGCGCCAAAAGGTCAGCCTTATTTATGGAAGGCGATGCGTGTTTATAAGGCAATTTGTTTTAAAGGCAATCTTTTTGAATCGCAATTACGATCATAATTCGGTCAATAGTAAGTGAATGGATAAATCAACTTTTGTCCCAATTACGTTTGTCGGGAGACTAAATCCACTCAAGTCGGATGCAGGTTCAGTCGATAAAAAATTTATATTCTGTAGTTTATTCGACTGAGAAATTGTGTAGTAGATTATTAAATTCCCATCTGGTAATTCTTATAATAGGTTCAATTTTCGGAATTCAAATTTTTAACATATCTCCACGTTTCCGGGTCCCAAGAGTCCGATTCCATGGTTTTGCGAGAGATGTACGTGTGTGTGTGTGCGTACGTACTTTCGTGCGTGCGTATTTTTTCGTCTCGCATAACTCGAGAACAAATCAAGCTATCGAATCCAAATTAGTTGACTCCGAATCAAATCTGAAACACAGACGTATTAAAACATCCTTAGACAAGTGGGGAGTCACCAGTTTTTTTTGTTCGAAAATTTCGAAAATTTTTACTTGTCTGTATATGTGCTCGTCTAATATTGTAAAACTGTATAAGCAGTAAGAAACTTATGGGGGGCTGCAACTATTTACTAGAAAGAAAAATACCCAATGTTGAATGCTTCTTCAAATCGGGAGGAAGATTTTTCGCCGCTCGACCGAAGCTATGATCTTTCATCAAAATTGGTATGTTTTAAATTAATTCTTTTCTATATAATGTAGAAGAGAGGTTGAAAAAAGGTCTTAATCAAATTTATTTATTTTTTAGTATATATTTGTTTATTTCATGCATGTAAAATAACAAGACTTTGTGTTTTAAATAAATGCTACAGTTTATCGAAATTAAAATTTGCAAAAATTAATTAAGCTAGTGAATAAGTAAATTAAAATAGTAATAAATTTGACAAATAAACGAAATATAAATATAAGAATCCAAAATTCAAAAAAAATATAATAAAATAATAGTTTAATTACAAATAGTTAAATGAATAATACAAATAATTATTTACAAATTATAAAATTAAGACTTTCAATCACATTAACTTCTCCTTAAAAAATTAATAATTTCCCTCTCGAAGCTGCGTCTGTTGTTTATTCTCTTAATATATATAGATAGATAGATAGATAGATAGATAGATTTCTTTATTTAGCTTTAAGCTATTTTAACAAAGGTATTATTATTCTTAAAAACTTAGTAACAACTTAATTGTAGTGTAATTTAATAAACGGAACTAACATTCTTTTAAAGGTATTGATATTATTTTCAGTTTTTAATTCATTTGGCAAACTATTAAATAATTTTAAACCATTGTACAATAGTATATTTTGAGTTCTATTATTAGAAGAAAAAACCAAACCTAAAATTACCACAATTTCTTAAATTATATGATTGAACATCCGCAACTAATTGGCTTGTTAAATACTTTGGAGTTAGATTATTTTTCATTTTAAATACAAATAAAATTACATTCATTTAAGTTCTTTGGTTTATTGTTAACCATTTTAGAGCGTCTATCATAAATCTAACAGGAGTAAATAAATTGCACATTAAAATAATTCTCATTCCCCTATTTTGAAGTTTTTGCAGTCTTGCTTTAAACTGATTTTGGCTTAAAAATATGATTGTTGAGCAGTATTCAAAATGGGGTTTTATCATGACATTATGACCATAGCTTTAGTTTTACTAGTATTAAGTTTTAATTTATTCATTTTTAAGTAATTCGAAATATTTTCTAAATCCACATTAATTTGATTAATACATTCATCCACTGCAGTTCCAGATACAAAGATTAGTGCATCATCGGCGAAAAGCCTTATTTCGGAAAACTGGAGAGCCTTCTCCATGTCATTGATATGTACGTATGATGAATAGCTGCGTTCCAAGAACTGCTCCTTGGGGTACTCCTAGCTCTACTGCCAAAGATTCTGAGATGTACTCTTCCAGTCGAGTACGTTGTTGTCGGTTTAATAAATAGCTGGCAAACCATTTCGGCTCCACTCCCTTTATCCCATATTTTTTTTAGTTTTTCAATAAGGATTTGTTTGGATATAGTTTCGAACGCCCTCTGAAGGTTCAAAAAACCGCCGTTTTCCATTGTCTTACTACCAGATTTATCAGCGACTCACAACTATGTTGCTGCCGGAATCCAGATTGGTATTCCGATATTAAATTATTGTTTTCCATATATTTGGTCAATTGTTTAAAAACTAATTTTTCAAAAATTTTGCTTTCGGTCATTAACATATTTACTGGACGCAATTCCACTGGCTTATCAGCATTTTTTTATTTTTTCGATAGATACTACAGTAGCCTCTTTCCAATAGTCAGGAAAAATTCCCGTTCGAAGTGATTCATTGATGATCTGAAGAAAGATGGGAGTGAGTTCCATAGCCGTAAAGAGTTGACAAAGAATTGTTTGCGGGTTACTTCATAGTTAAATATTGGTTAAAATGTAAGTCATGGTTCGATTTGATTTAGCCAGTTGTAGTCTTTGAAAAAGGTAGTCAGGCATCTTCTTAGTTTGGAGATTGAACAAAAGCAGAGAAGAGAGGCATATTACAAACTCTATAGGCATATTCGGAGACGTGGTCAAACCTTCGCAGTTTGTAAACAAATCGCACAGCATTATTAAACGCAACATCAATTTTCCTTCTGCTTGAACTATCAAGATCGCAAAAAACAGGGTGGGCATACGTCATTATGGGAAAATAAAAGTGATTTTACGTAGGCTGCTAGATATATTTCTGGCCTAGGCATTGGCAAGTTTGACATTTTTTAGCATAACATCACTCAGAACGTGTTGTCATTTAATCGTGAATTGTTTTATTTACAGAGACTTGACAAATTCATCTCGGCAAAAAAATGGAATTAGCTCGTGAACACTTTCGTGCGATCAAGTTTCGACGTGGATTGTCACGACAAGAGTGCATTGATGAACTTAAATCTGTGTGCACTGTGAAAAAGTGGTTTAATGAATTCAGTCATGGCCGACGCTCGCTCAAAGACGAATTCTGTGAAGGTCGTCCAAAAACAGCCAAAAGATCGTCATGTGACATACCGTGAGATAGAGGCATCCCGGGGCATTTCTCCAAAAATTGAAACTGTGTACAGCAGCAGCGACGAAGAAGAAGTAGAAAATAAAATTAAGCTAATTCGCTTGAAGAGAAAAACGATGTGAATTAACTCAAATTTCTGGTTCGTAAAACGCAAAGTAAGTTATTATCTTAAAAAAATAAATAGTTAAGTCAATAACATGTTTTAAAATGTTAAAAATAGGTTTTTGCGTTACAATCACTTCATTTCCTTGGCCGTCACCCGAGATCACCAAATGAAGAAACGCCACCACAGCTTCCTCCATCATCAGAAAGACCCGTATCTTGTTTTTTCATTTTATTTTTTATAAAACCTCAAATTTTCTTTTGTTTGTTATATTCATCCAAACAGTTTTAATTAGTTGGAGAAGGAAAAAATGTACCGGAAAAGTAATTGGTCTTCTCTTGAACACATTAAATTTAAACAAAAAAAAATGTATTACTTGATACACGGTGGGGAACAACTCCCTTTGTGGACAGGATATCTATATGCCCGCGTTGGATTGATTTATGAAGTAATACGTTCAATAGTCTGATTCAATGAGATAGTCTGTACCAAACTTGAACAAGTTGCGACTTATCTATCGGCCTCCAGAGCTTGTTGCAAGGATTTCAAACAACACGCCAACATTAAAATCAGTGTACCGCGATAATGTGTTGACTCAGAAGACTTTTTACAAGTGGCACGATTTGACCCAAAAAAGCAGACAGACGAAGATGTGAAAATAGCAAAAATATTCGATTCGAGAATATGCGAGGAACTAAGCATGTTGTACGAATCCTCACCAAGAATTTTCACCAATGATTTGCATATGAGACAAATCAGTACTAAATTTTACGTTAGACATTTGTGCGACGAGCAGAAGGCGATTTGTTTGTCAGTTTTTATGAAATTGAAGGGTAGTCTTGATGGCAGACTTCATTACCAAAATTTTAAGAGTTGGGTGTATGGCTAAGAACTTGAAATGAAAATGCAGAGTTCCCAAGTCTGTTGAGGTCATGCTCATTTTTTTTATTGTGAGGGGAAAGTGTGATCAAGTTTCGATCCAAAGGGAACTCATAACAGGTGCGTATTACAAAGTATACGAGACAATATACGAAGAAAAAGTGGAGAAATGGGTCTATTTTTGGAAGAAAAAAATGTGTAACAATGTCTACATCGGCTTTACCCTCGCGATTTAGAACCGTGCGATTTATGAATCCTCAAAAATAAAAAATCTTCCACAGAGCAGACATTTAAACACCATTCTGGAGATTGAAAGAGCCACGACAGAGCAGCTGAAGACCCTTTCCTGAAATATTTTAAATCATGAAATCAAGTTTCGGGTAACTGCATCGCTAAACAAGGAAAGTTCTTTGAAGGGGGATTAATTCAAATTTAATGCAAACTTATTACTTATAATCTTAAGTACATTTGGTTGATTGTCTGAGTCGCAGCACTTCGAAATCAAAACTTTGTTTTATTGTTGAAGTTTCTTCACCACTTTAAAGGCAAAAAACAATCGCACCGATATTTCAATGATAATTTAGCATCCGAAAGATATTAATCCACTGTTTGTCGAGATATTAGAAATCGAATGTAACATTGGATAAATTAATTCGAATAAAATATTCAAAGATTTGCTAATTACTGCAAATTGATAAGGATGTCATGTCTTAAGGCACAGCGTGTGATTTATGGACTACTTATGCAAAAACCATTGCGGGTAGTTCATTTGAATATGATTTGATAAAATCTCGAGGAAGAGAAACACAACCTTGTTGTTTAGTGACTTTGCAAATGTGCACTGTGCTTTCCATTTCATTGAACTTCAATAGTAATGTAGTCAGTGATTATGACGAACCACAGCAGCCATTCAATGGAAGCAGGTGCAATAAAATCAAGGTGTTCTATCGCCGGCATATGACATTGGTCTTTTTCAAGTCGTCGGTAAAAAAAAAATGCTGCGACTCTACTGGTCCACGAGTGGAACTTACCTTACCTTTGACCCTTAAAGTAATTGCAAGTCTCTCGTTTTCAGACTCCTTCATTACTGAGTGCAATCAAATTCTGGTGTTGCTTCATTCTTTTATTATGGATCCTGGCACTAACTGAGTCGGTCAGGCTCAACTTTAAACGAAATGTATTTTTCGCTTAAGCGAGTATTGACTATGTCATCACAAAAGATTTTGGATGCCCAATATTTGAACTTTTCATACTCGGGAAGAAGAGAAGAGGAAAGTGTGATCTTCACTTATGATCGCCTCATCTGCAGAAACTACTAAGTAATGTTATTTAAGGTTCGTCATTTTTTCTCTGAGCAGATTATCATAGCATTACAAATAGTAGAATAGGACTTTGAAAAATCTTGAACAATTTAAATTGGGAGCAATTTGGTGCCCCTTTCGTAATCTTGAAATCTCTTACTCATAGCTTATTGGAGAGGGATCTAGTAATAATGCTGAACTGATGGTCGTACTTGTTTAAACACCGATGGGGTACCGTAAAGGTAAGCTTAATTTTAAAATTGTTTCAAGATTTGTAGATTTCCAATAAGATTGTCTGCTTAACGGTTACTCTAAACAGACTCAAGTGCTTTTTGTATATTAATTAATTGCTCAAGGTTAACTTTTCGTTTTATGGGTGGAAGATATCATTGAGTTCTTTGGGCACAAAATTCCAAATCAAAATATCGCAATTTTATGGGTTTCAATAGGTTGCGTTTACAATTCAATGACCGAAGATAAAAACGTGACAGTTTTGAATGCGCAACAATAAAATTCCCTTAAAGAATTTAGAGGTTAGTTAGAGATTTACGTGTTTCGTAAGATCCATGTTTGTACAATGGATTGATACTTAGTTGAAGATATCTAGACAAATACTGTATTCCATTTGCACTTGAAAAAAGAGAAAAACAACATGTGAAAAGCTTACGTGATAATTTTAGAAGAATGCTTGAAAGATGTGTAGTGGTTCAAAACTCAGACATATTTTGGTTAGCATCGTTCAAATAGATACGGCGAATCCTATAAGGACTTATTCGCATTCACTTAGTTCGCTATATTTTATTCGTCATTATTTGACGATCTTCACATCAGAGCCAATGACACAATCTTCGGAAAACCCTTATTTTTAAGGATGCGCACTTTGTCATTGCAAGCTGATAGAGATACCATTACAGTGAGAGCGGCATTATTTTGATCCAAATGGCAAGGGGTGATTGGAGTTTATTCGAAAACTCTATGTCTTTTAGACTCGAACCTTGTGTCCATGAAATGTTTCAATTAAAGCTGCTTATTAGTTGCGCCGCCACTCAACTGACAGTCGCTGTCAACCTCAATATCTGTGAGTCCTTCTTCTTCTAGAAGATTGAGAAAGTGTACTTTTATAATCAGAGTGCAGAGAGCTGACAGTAACCTAGAGTTAGAATGGAACATGAAGCCTAACAAAAGGTGACGAAGAATAGCTTTGTAATCATTTGTTATTCTTGTACCAAAACTCAACTTAATGGCTATGTGAGGTTTATCCTAGCAAAGCAGATTGATATACTCAACAGAACCGATTTCGTTTCGATTCGTTTTTTTCCCTAGATGCAAAAATAAGCACAAGCTGCGTGTTGAAAAAATCCCCTGCAGAAAATATTTAAACTGAAATTTTAGTTTTACAATATAATAAATTTTATTTTACGGACAGAAAAATCATTTACTAAAAAGCTGACAAAAGGGAAGGAATGTTCGTCTCCTTGACATCTGTTTCCGTTTCTTTTTGTTTTATCTGTCCCATACTAAAATGTTTCAGATTGGTAACGTAATGACGTCACTATTACATCTAAATCTTCGTGAGTTCAGATGCAAATAGAGCACAAGTCCGAGCAACCTACCAGGATTTTGATTGTTAAATTCCTTTTTTCAGAGAGCTTGTTCTTCTCGTCTTTGTTATTTTACTTAACTTTTCTTCGTACTCATCTAAAATGTTTTTGCATTGCTTATTAAGTATATTTGGTTTGTCTTGAATACGACGCTTATTCAACGATCCTCGTAAAAGAAAAGGAGGGTCGAATGGAAAAATTATAATCACCACTTCTTCACAATTAACCACTTACGTCAAAGACCAATGTTTCCAACTGGTTATCCCCGGAATATGTTAAAGGCATATATTTGCCTTCGACTGAGTAACACAATGATTACACATGGGTACCCCATGAGTGGGAACAACCCTCCATACTGTAACCTTGGTAACACTCGGGACTTACCGTAAAACATCTTGCCTTTCAATGCACAACGATCCACGACAAAATAAAATAAATATCTCTAAAATATCAACTTGTTGCAACTTCTTTTGCACGCATACACACCCCTGAATAGCTTATTAATTCAACAAAAGAGCAGTCCTTCTTTAATTCTTAAATGTATGCCATCAACGAAATTTAAAATATTTTGCATTGTTACTGTTTCACGTTTTACGAAAGCATTTTACAAATAAGACGAAGTCTAAGAATTCACCTTGCGTTGCTTCTATATTATTCAAATTTTAAATTTAAAAACCGTTACGACTTTGTAAGGTTTTAAATGACAAATCCACTGACATTTACAAACACATCCGCACAATTCCCTATCGGCACATATTAAAAACATAAACAAATCACCACTACACAAATCTGTCACGTGCGTTTTGTCTATTCTCACAGCAAGTCGACAGCTGTCGTTTTGACAGTCCTCCATTTTCTTTTTTTAAATTTTTTTGACACATCTATGGCGTCCGCAAACGTCACAAAATTTTACTTCAAACAAATCGTTGAAGGGTGCAAGACGAAATTTTTGATTTTTGTGAAAAAGATGCCAAAAAATTAATGAAAACTATTGCCAAAAGCTGTTAATTTGTATAGCTAATTAAGTGGTCATAAAATAAAGGGAAAAAATGTCAAATCAGCGGCAATTTGCGCAAAAATTATCCAAGTAAGTGAATCTTTTGTGTCACACAGTGAATTGTGCGTCGTGCAAAGGATGACCTCGCCCTGTCTGCCATAGTCCAAAAGCGGCTCCCCACATCCCATAATAAAAAATTTGCCATTTTTATGACTTAAACTGTAATTATTTATTCAATTCCCGTAGGCAGCATGCTTCGGAAGTGCGGAAGAACGTGGTTAACTGTGGCCTGACGACTAAACCCGCAGATGTAGCCTCATTATGCTCTTCTACGGTGAGTAGTTTCGGGGGTATGGGGGTTTGATAACATCCCTATGAACTTTTTTTTCTTATTGATTTTTTGTTTTTTTTTCGCTCATTTCCTTTTGAAGTGTGAGTCATGTATTATAATATTATGCTTAAAGGTGTTATTTTCTTTGTGTTTTGATAGATTTGTTTGACGGAGCCTGTGGAGCCATTGGACTATGAAGAGTTTATATCACAACATTCAACGATCTTGAATCGTGATCCATTGAGGCAGATATTGGAGTTTCCACCAGGCGATGTCTCCGTTAAGACTATACCCAGGAAGATACGAACGGTTGAACATATTGTGCCAGAAGAGAATATGTAAGTTCTGTGGAAATCATAAAGATCTAGATACTATTTTAGCAATTGGCACATACGAAACCTGGCTCAAGGTTCGCATACATACATATAACCTTGAGGAGAAAAATTATGACTGTCTTTAATTTAAGCTCGTTAACGTTTTCTTCGAATTTATTATTTTGAAAATTGAGGCTCGAAATGACCAGTCAGATCGTTTACAATTTATAATGAAAATAAAAAAAAACGATTATATTATTATAATTAGAGCTGATTCATGATAAGACAGTAAAAAATATTCTGCCAGCAGTTAAATCCGCATGCAAAAGAATTTTTTGTTTTGTTTTTGTATTTCAACTGCTTTTTATTTTTATGGAAAACAGTCAATTAACTTTAGCATGAGTTCCATTCGATAGAATAAAACAGTCAATTTTCTTAAACAGGATTGTGCATTTAAACCTATGAAATTGTCTTTAGTAAAAATTTTAAATGTGAATAGAAATTTTGAAATGGCCATGATTCATTTAATGTTGGCGTGTTTATTATGGCAAAAAAAAGCATTTAATGCAAAGATAAAACGTAAGATGTTGTCAAACCATCTTTCATCAAACTTGGTTTATTTAAATGGTTCTTTATTATGAATTGTTAAATTGTTAAACGGAAGCTTAATTAGCGATAGTTCCCATATTTAGCACTCCAATATTCACTGTACGTATGATGCGATACAATAGTCTTTTGCACCTTGGATTTGCATATAACTGCTTTCGTCACGCTTCCCTTTAAAATAAAATATCCTGCATAATCTGATTTTTCTTCGAAAGCACAGAAGGAAACTGAATTCTAGGCTTTTATTTATTGAGTGCATTTCTGAGATTGATTCACTTTTATCATCAAACACAGCTTATAGTTTTTAATGATTTCTCCGTTAATTTCTGTGATTTTTGTCTTGTGTAAAACAAGAAGGTAAACACAAAATTCAAATAAGACGAAGCTTTCGCATCTTTTTGGACAGGCTTTGTAGTACTTGATATGATAGATAGATAGATAGATAGATAATCTTTATTTAATAGCTTTGTATAGCTTATTACATAATTACCTAATTTACAATCGGGAAATACTAAAAAACTAAATAAAAAGTAACATTTAAAAGTTAATACGGTGTAATTTTCTCAATAGCAAACTTAATAGATTCTTTTCTAAAACTAAAAACACTTTGTTGAGTCTTAGCTCCATCATCCATTTCATTAAATAATTTAAAGCATTTATAGATAAGAGAGATTTGGGTGTTATTAGTTAGAATTCGCCAGGTTTTTCAAATTTCATTCAATTTTTCGAGTCATATCAACGCCAATAGATCTAACGACACAATCGCAAGAATCTCCTATAAGAGCTGTTACATATTTACAGAAGTCATTCTTAGACATGCTGTAACTTAGTAACAGATTTGAATTATTTTGCCATTCTGTGCCAATGATGATGATCCCTGATGATTTCCTACAACGGGTTTCAAACACCAGTTTTTAGTAGTTGTTCGAGACGCAAATTTGAATAATTTGTTTCTTTCTTCAATAAGTGACCTTATTAATAAAATGAAGTGGGCACTAAGGGAGAAAAAATACTTAGCGCCCCCCCTTAAAATCATTCTAATAATGTTAACTGTTGTCTTTTAATTTCAGATCTGAACTCTCGCCCCATGTTCAAGAATGTGTAAACTGCTTCACGAGACCATGGAAAGTAGTTGAATACTCACAGCGGCATTACTCCAGTTCGTGCTGCATCAGAGAACGCATAGATCGCGGCACCCTAAGTCCAACGAGCTTCCAACAAGAATTCGAAATCGACAAAGACTTCGCATCTTTCGATGATACGCTTACCGACAAAAGTGATAGTTGTACACCGAGTAGCCGTCAATCGATCGCAAGTCTATCCTCAGTGTCATCTTGCACCGACACTCTTACACCTCGTGGCTCATGGGCAAGCTTCGATTTACGGCGCTCGGTAAATGATCCTCTTATACCAAACCTCCTCGATGATTTGCCCCCGGAAAGCATCGATCAGGCAAACGAAATTCGTCGCCAAGAAGATCGCCAAGAATCATTCTTCAGTTTATATCCAGAAGCTGATCCCGAAGATCTCGTCGAACGTCGAATGCCAGCTGAAAAGCCAATGGAACACCAAGGTCATCGAATCCACGTGAAATGCTTACAACTTCGCTTGGAACTCGAAGTGGAGCCCATCTTTGCCTCAATGGCAATCTACGATGCCAAAGAAAAGAAGAAGATCTCAGAAAATTTCTATTTCGATATGAACTCGGACAGTTTGAAGCGAATGCTGAGTTCGCACGTACAGTACAGCGATGTGAGTACACAAAGTCGGACCGGAATCTTCGAAATAACCTACCCGAGCAATGATTTGTTCTTGGTTATTCGGCTGGAGAAAGTCTTGCAAGGCGATATCAAAGATTCCGTCGAACCCTACCTCAAGGAAGACAAGGACAAGTACAGAGACAAGGCCAAGTCGAACGCCGCAGACTTCTGTGAACGTTTAGGCAAGTATCGGATGCCATTTGCATGGACTGGCATCTACCTGACGAACGTCTTTAATGGCGATAACTTTGAGAGCGAAAAGGAAAGCAGTAACTTGGGTACAGCTTCAAGTTCTAATAGTTTGGGTATAGGTAACCGAAATTGATTGGTTGTCACATTAAGTATTTTCGTTCTCCTTCTAGATCGCAAATCGTCGACTAGTAGTTTTGATCAATTGCGACAGAAGGCAAATGTGATGAGCGGCACGTTAACCAGGAGGGGCTCGTTGGAGCGAAAGAGTGAGAAACGCCGTTCATGGTCGCCAGATGAGTTTGCCAATAGTATTGAAACATTCAGACCGATCACAATTACTGTATCCAGCTTCTTTAAACAGGTAAGTGGATATGGATGATTAATAAGATTTTTTTTGTTTTAATTATGAGATACTTAGGAGTCTGATAAAATGAAGGACGAGGATCTGTACAAATTTCTGCCGGAATTAAAGCGCCCCGCAGCTGTAATGAAGAAATACAAATGCATCCCGGGGTCCATAAAATTGGAAATATCTCCATGTCCGGAAGATGTTAAGTGTGCACTATCCCCAGAGCTGGCCAAAGTGGAACCATATACAAGTATGAGTCAAAAGATTTTCCCAAAGGCGCCATAACAAAATTTGTTTATCTTTTTTGCAGACGACAACACGCGGCCGGTTAAGGAAATCCTGGAATTCCCATCCTCTGCTATCTACAATCCACATTACTCGTACCGGAATCTTCTCTTTGTTTCTCCAAAGGAGTTAAACTTCTCGGCTCGTGCAGGATCAGCTCGAAATATAGCAATTCGCATTCAACTCATGTCGGGAGAAAAACAGAACGACGCCCTAAAGTCCATCTTTGCAAAATCCTCATGTCCAGAGTATACTTCCGAAGCCTTTACAGCTGTGAACTATCATAACAAGTGTCCAGCGTTCTACGATGAGATAAAAATTGCTCTCCCAGCAAACATAAAACAAAACCATCATCTCCTCTTCACACTCTACCACGTATCGTGCCAAAAAAAACCTCAAGAGGTGCAGACGTCTGTGGAGACTCCAGTGGGGTACACATGGATTCCGTTACTGGAAGATGGCAAACTTAAAGTTGGCGAATTCAACTTGCCAGTGATGGTGGAAACACCCCCAGAGAACTATTCCTTTATTCCTCCAAATGTGCATTTACCCGGAACGAAGTGGTTAGATAATCATCGCCCTGTTTTCATAGTGACCATCGATGCGGTCACTTCGATACATACGTTGGATCCATGCTTAGATCGGTTAGTTGGAAAATATCGTTTCTTCCTCAGTTTCAACTTTCTTTTGTATTAGGTTCTTCCTAGCCTGCGAATATCTTGAATCCAAAAAGGTTCCCCCTCACATAGGAGAAGGCAACATGGAGAAGGAGATGAAAAAATGCTTGTCGGACATTGAGAATGCCGATAGAGAACCCTTGGTCAAAAATCTCCACATTGTTTTGGATAAACTCATAGAATTACTGGTAACAACCTACAAGATCAGTGGACAAACCTTGTCTCTGGGCTCGAATGTGTTCGAAGTGCTCTGTTTGGTGTCTGAGAATCTATCTGTGAGTTTTTCGTTTAATTTTGCGATCCTCCGGAACACACTAAATATGCGTTTACTAGATTCTTTCTGATGACTTAGTACTGGACCAGTATGGGCGCCAAAATCTGCTCTCGACTTATGTACAATTTCAAACGAAAATCCCACACCCATTCAGTGGGAAGAGGCGACTCACCTATAGCAGGAGCAATGCGGAAGAGATGCTGACATCTTCGCATGATGGTTACATTATACACGAACATTCTGGAAGAAGTTTGGACAGAAAAGGTACGCCGTAATCATGCAAAGCACTTGAACTTACTTTTCGTCCCCCTAACAGAAATAACTGCAGAAATGCCACTATCTTATATCGGTCGGGATGGACAAATCCGTTTACTACATGAAGAATTGGCTCTCCACTGGGTCGTAGCCAGCGGCAATGCTGCCGAAATGGCAATGAACAATTCTTGGTTCCTTTTCGAACTGATGATTAAGTCAATGATTGAACATTTGGATCTTACTCGCACCCTCAACGCAGACAGAAAGAGTAGATTTCCCATTCGCTTCACGGACGACATATCCACGCTGGTTCATTTAGTCACAACAAAAGTTGTCGGTTATCATAGTGTTAATCAAAAGCTGGCACAATCTCTGAATGCGAGCTTAGGATTCTTCATATTTGATCTGTTCAACATTTTGGACAGAGGTTTCGTTTTTGGTTTGATTAAAACCTATTACAAGGTTTTGATATCAAAAAACTCTTCAATACCCGATCTAATGCACTACAAAGTGGACTTTCTACGCATTGTTTGTAGTCACGAGCATTATATCGCACTGAATTTACCATTTGGAACACCATACACAACGATGCAAGCTCCCACGAGCCCCACCCCAAGCATAAACTCTAACAACAGTCAAACATCTTATGTAAGTACGGAGACAAGAAGCTAGTTGAAAGGTTTTTTTAGTCGTATTCTTCTAGGGGTCTATTGAAAAAGCGTTGCATGCAGATTTAAATGCCGATTTCAGACAACAACATTATTTAGTTGGCCTGGTCCTAAGCGAACTAGCTACCGTGTTGGAGTTTTCGTAAGTAACTTAAAAAAAAACCAAAGCAAGATCCATTTCATATGTTTTGCCTTTTAGAAATCCCCCACTTCACAGCAAAGGAATACGCTGTGTTCGAAATCTGATGACATCACATGACCTTGATACAAGATTTAGTGACCCCGCTGCCAGAGCGCGTGTAGCATCACTCTACATCCCATTACTTGCGATCGTAATGGATACAATTCCGCAGTTGCATCAATTTCTCACTGACACTCAAGACCGATTGCACAGTATTGGCCTTCTCGAAGACTATCAAGGACCTCATCAATCAATTGCTACGACAACCATTAGTCCGGAGGTCGCATATGCTATTTCCGGAAGTCGTACATATGCCTATGTCCCGGATCCAGTCAAAAACAAGTCCCAATTAAACACCGAAGACACTCGTCACCTACTGGCTTGCTTCATATGGGTTGTCAAGAATCTGGAGAGAACGATTCTCTATCGTTGGATCCTCGGCCTGAGTCCTCATCGTGTCCATCAAATTTTGCAAGTCCTAAACTGGTGTATACCCTGTTTCGAATACAAAGGACAGAAACGGCTGCCAATGGTGAAACGCAACAATACCCAGAGTTTCCGTAAAACACCTGACATGAAAGAGAAACTGGAGGAGTACATTCGGGGAACAGGCTCAGCGCGGAACGATCTGATAAATCGTCGAAAAGATCGCAATTCAACTGAAAAACTGCGTTGGCGGAAAGACCAGATGCCATATCGATCACAATTTAATGACACGCAAGTGAAAGCCGAACCAGAAATTGAAATTGGGCACTGTATAGAGGGATCACTGGCCACTGAATTGATATTGATCACACTTGATGCCCTGGAAATCATTGTTCAAGTGGCAACCAACTCTGAAATTCATCATAATCTCCTGCGGACCGTTTTGAAGGTTCTTCTGCATGCTTTATCCCGTAATCAGAGCACACTGGCTTTGCAAAATTTATTTGCATCGCAAAGGTCATTGATCTTCAAATTTCCAAACTTGCTATTCGACGAGGAGACGGACATATGCGCGGATCTATGTTTGTTGCTGCTGAAGCATTGTGGATCATTGCTACCAGGAATCAGATCGCAAGCAGCAGCGTCTCTGTACCTACTGATGAGACAGAACTTTGAAATTGGAAACGTGAGTAGAAATTTATTTGATTTTAAGGCCGACAGCAGATATAAGAGAAAAGCAGATTGTGCAAAGGATTCATATCGATTGAATTTACTTTCCTTGAATCATTCTCAACTGTACACTCGATAATCATTCAATCATTTTCCATCATCCAGTGAATATCAGTTTTAAAAGTTTTATATTTATAGAATTTTGCACGTGTTAAAATGCAAGTTACCATGTCCCTTAGTTCGCTGGTGGGAACAAGCTCCTCCTTCAGCGAGCAGTCCCTTCGCAGAGCATTGAAAACCATCCTAGTCTACGCTGAGTCAGACATTGATCTTCAGGACACATCATTCCCTGAACAAGTGCAGGATTTGCTCTTCAATTTACACATGATCCTTTCGGACACAGTCAAAATGAAAGAGTACCAAGAAGATCCTGAAATGTTACTCGACCTAATGCACCGTATAGCCAAAGGCTATCAAAACAATCCAGATCTTCGACTGACTTGGTTGGAGAACATGGCTAAAAAGCATCGAGAGCGCGCAAATCACACTGAGGCGGCAATGTGTTATGTGCACAGTGCGGCGCTGGTCGCCGAATACCTGAGCATGTTAGAATCTCAGACTCATTTGCCAGTTGGAGCAGTAAGCTTTCAGAAGGTGACACCTAATGCTCTCATGGAATCGGCTGTGTCTGATGATGTACTCAGTCCCGGTGAGGATGGTATATGCCTTGGCAATCATTTCACTGAGATCGGGCTGAAGGCGTTGTTGGAGGAGGCTGCAAACTCGTTCCAAATTGCTGGAATGTACGAAGCAATGAACGAGGTGTTGAAAATTTTAATACCCATTTGCGAGGCGAACCGCGATTTCCAGAAGTTGGGCAAGGTACATGGTAAACTGCAAGAGGCGTTCAATAGGATTGCTCAGCTGCAAGGGAAGCGTGTCTTTGGCACGTACTTCAGGGTGGGATTCTATGGCGCTACTTTCGGCGACTTAGATCAGCAGGAATTTATCTATAAGGAACCAACACTGACTAAGCTACCAGAGATATTTAGCAGACTGCAGGTGAGTAAAATTAATTTACTTTTTAAATATAACATAATTTCTTGTCCGTTTACAGAGTTTCTATACTGACCTTTTCCACCCAGACCCCGTGCATATTATCAAGGATTCGAACAATGTTGATGTGAACTCCTTGGAATCCAACAAAGCATATATACAGATCACCTATGTAGAGCCATACTTTGAGACCTTCGAGCTCCGTCATAGGGAAACCTACTTTGAGAGGAATTTTAACATTAGTAAGTATTTCAAAATATCCAAAAACTATCATAGTATCCACCCTATCTTTCCTTTCAGAACGTTTCATTTTCGCAACTCCATTCACGAAGGGAGGCAAAGCGCATGGAGAGCTCAACGAACAGTGCAAACGTAAAACAATACTTACGACATCAAACCATTTCCCTTATGTTAAGACGCGCATTCAAGTTATCAGTAGACAACAGATTATTTTGGAACCGATCGAAGTAGCGATCGAAGATATTCAAAAGAAAACTTTAGAGCTAGCAGCGGCTACGAATCAAGAACCAGCTGATCCCAAAATTCTACAAATGGTCTTGCAGGGTTGCATTGGAACGACTGTGAATCAAGGACCAATGGAAATGGCTACGGTCTTCTTGTCGAGCTTGGCCGATGGTGTTACCATACCAACAAGACATCAGAATAAATTGCGATTGTGTTTCAAGGAATTTGCGAAGCGATGTACCGATGCACTTAAGAAAAACCGAAACTTGATTCTTTCCGATCAAAAGGATTACCAGAGAGAATTGGAACGCAATAATGAACGTTTTCTAGAACGTTTGACTCCGTTGATTACACTTAGTCCTAGTCAAGCGGTTGGGGTTGTCAAGTGAGTAAACTTTGTTTTAATTTAATTTTTTTCCAAACATCATATATTACTTATTCAATAATTAGACAAAACCGCCAAGCCATTGGATAAAAGTGTACGTACGTACTAAATTTGTTATAAGATCGATTGCTATGATGAATCACTAAATGTTTCGCTAGTTTTGATCATAATATTTGATGACAATGCGTTTAAATGTTATGGTAGTGCAGTAACAAGTTTGTTATCCTTGCTCGCATCATTTTGTTCATTAAAAAATATGATCATCTTTGTTGCCTTCGTTGAAAATTGTTGTGCCATTTTAAATTGTTCTTCATTGTTTCATCGATTTTTAGTTTACACACATCGCTGAACCATTGTGTCAATTTCACATCTAGCTTTTTATTCAATATTTCTATAAAGTAATCTTGTAAGATCTGGTGGAGAAGAAAGGCAATCTCTTTGCCTTTTTGTTGGCAAAGTTGTAAGATGTTTAAATTGATTTACACACTCAATGAATCCCCCGAAAATAACCAAAGATGATAGAGTTAGGTTTGGCTAGATCACCTACTATGAACACAATTAAACATCATTTTCAAATCATTATAGAGCATACACCTATCGTAGTTTTTCTTAAAAATTAGAGCGTGAAATAATCGTAATTAAGCAAGCGATTAACGCTATTTAAGTAGAAGAAGTAAATTGTTTACATATATTATATATACATACATATGCGCTCTAAAACGAGTTGGCACATAGTTCCTACTTCTTTGGTGCCATCGTTCTTCGTTTGAAAAAAAGAAATAATGACCAGGATATTGCTGTATCAACTTGACAATAATTCTACGTTGAATGAAAAGGCGGAAAAAAAACATTTTAATCAAACGAAAAATGTATCCTACGCTGCAAATATACATGGTCACGTACCATTTATAATATTGAACAATTCGCAAAGCTTCTCCTTTTTTTTAGCATACATTATTTTTATATTCACCGAACTGAACCTCATTTACAGCAAGGACACGTAGACCACGAATGAATTTTCACTTTTCTGCCTTCAACTTAAAGTAGTGTAAGAAATCACACTACCAACTTTTAGTAAAGCAAATTAATGAAACCTTTTTTTGTCCTCGTTTGTCGCTATCAGTTTTTTTTTTTTCATTTTATCCTTAAGTCCGCAAATGCACCATAGAAAATTAATTTCCTCTTATAAAAAAATTCGTAATTATTACACGTGGTTGAGGGATTCTCAGTTGTCTCACATAATGCGAGACAATACCGTCGTTTTGATACCACAGAATGTTTATTATAAACATCACCGAATCGAGGTAGAGATGAGTTTGTTCGATTGAGAACTCGTAGAGTTCATAGGCTTTGACAAAATTCCATATCCCTTGTTATTATTCTATCGAGTTCTACATTAAAGCTGTCGGCTACTAATTTTCTATTAGTCAACGACTTAAGATTGAAAGTTGTAACCGAATGTTTTTTTTTTGTCGAATTGAACCTATGCTAAGGGACACATGAACTCAAAATGCCAGAGCAATTCTCATCTCCCGATATCACTTTTGCTTTGTTCAGAGGAAGAATTTGTTTGGAACCTCGGAAAACCGATGTATTTTTTTGATATAGAGTTGATATATGAACAGTGACCCAATGTAGCCCAAAAATCTTACATTAATCAGCACATAGGTGAAAAGTTATTTTTTTTGTTTCTTAAAATCATTCCAAGCACTTGCTTACTTGTTCATAATATTTCAGACCTTGTCTTATTAAACAATACATAATGATTTTTACAAAATGTTTTGTTTTTTTTTTTACACAGCGCCAACAGCTACGTCAGCAAAAGCACACCCTTACGATGGTAAATTTTACATCACAACTTTGCAAAATCAATTATCAAAACAAAAACACCACCCAGCAAGCACATAAGTAATAATTATTTTTCTCTTTAAATCATTTTCATGCTCTCTGAATTGGATTAAATTAAGTGTCTCGGATTATTTTAAGTAAACTTGATTATTCACAAACGTATTAATCTCATTTCACATAAGAAGACATTCAAATATAAACAATTTGTTGTTTAACTAAGCGCAATCATTTGCATTTTCGTACTTTTCATATTTCATTCATTTCAACAAACAATAAAGTTTTTTTTTTGTTTATGTAAACATTTTGGACTGAGCGAAACCAAAAATAATAACAATTTAAGTTTGTTCACTTGCAATTCTTTTAATTACCTTAAAAAACAATGTATTTGAGAAGTGAAAATAGAACCACAAGTATTTTATAAATGCAATTTCATCAAAAAGATTGAGTAATTTTAGAAGCTTTACCTTTTTACATGCGTTTTATGTGATGAATACACACATGAACCAATAACAAAAAAAAGAAACAACAACCGTATTTATAATTATATAGTTTAGATATATAAATATATGTATACATCTTTAGAAGAGGTGTAATCGTAGTCATTTACACATATTTTGTACTTAAACTGAAACGAATCAAATAAATCACAATGTTTTAACATTCATTGAGTTTTCCTCTTTTTGTTGAAATGCCACACTTGCACGTGTTAAAATTGCGGAAAAGCGGAATCAGGAAAGTATCACAAAATGGAAACTTTGCACATATTAACATTGACCATTCTTGTAAATCACGAAAAAGTAATTCATACATGATTTTAAAGAGAAATCACAATACAAAGTAAGTAAAAAGTATCTCAGCTAGGCAAAAGGATATTATTAAAAGACTGATCAATCTATTACCTGTCCAATCTAGTAGACAGTAACGGTCAGTGTTTACTTCTTAGCGAAGAAAGCTCGTAGTTTTTCACAGAATAGATCTTTTGCCTGTAATGTGGCTTCGAGATTCGTAATACGGTCGGACAAAGAAAGTTCGAGTATATAAAATATAAACCATTTTATTGCCCTAATTTGTTTTTTTTTTTTCAAATAAATACAATTTATACTGTATCTTAATCTCTACTCTTGTTGACTCTAGCTAATATCTCTTAAAGAAAAGATCAGAATTACAATTCTTCTCGAGAACATTGAGCTGAACGTAACCGTTTGATTGCCCATCGACATCCATTACTTCAACGTCTTCCACTTTGCTATCACCAGAACGCGTGTACCATCTAGCCAAATCTCTTTTAACTTTTAAGTTGTCCCGATCTTGTGGTGGCGAATTTATACCAATTATATGCGAGCTTGCAAGTTGGTCTAAAGCTTCTCCTAACCGAACAGTTAAGAATGAGAGAATTAAGAATATTTTTACATTTTGGTCAATGCTTACTTTGAGTCTCGGTGAAATGCAGCTCGTCCATGCTCTCCAACCAATACTTGCAAACGAAGTAAAGGCAGTGACGTGTAAGGCTTCCTTTATGATCGAATAGCTTCGTCATGTAATAGCGAATAAAGATCGTATGAACAAGGCGAACGCCAACTTTAGAGAGGCTCTCAATAAGTTTTAATTCTGGAAAAACAATTTAAAAATTATTTCAGGAAGCGTTCTATCAGATGCGGTTTAATTTTACCCTGCTTGCGCTCAAAGCGCTGCCACTGCAGAAGGACCTTGTACAGCAACTTGACTACACTGCTGCACATTAAAACATAACACTGGCATGTGATTTTTACACCTGGCCGTTGAGACAGCATACCATCGTCTTCTAAATCATCGTCGTGTGGCAGAATATCGGACACAAATGGCGGTGGATCGGCAAAGCATGTCGTCACGAACTTTAAGTGATTATAGCAAATCTCCGACAACAGTCGGAATTGGCTTAGACTGAAGTCCTGATGACCTGGAAAGACAATCTCTAATAGACCAGCGTATACCTGTAGAAAACAAGACTCTGGAGTAAATTTGTACACAGACTGTGTCATGGCAAATGTCTGCGAGTGAGAATTGTAGCAAAATTGTCCTTTGACAGAAGTTGGTATGTTAAGAAGGCACCGTGTGATGTATTTGCTTGCCCAGGTATTTGGCCTGCAAAATACCAATGTCTTCAAGAAACTCATTAAATTTTCTTGGTACGCCTCCTCTGCGTTGTGATTCACCCAAAGCGTACTCAATAGAAGAGCAAACGATTCTACAACACCAAAATGTTGGCAGATTTCATGCGAAAATCCCAGCTTGTTTAGTGCGTCCACTATGATTTGGATAAGCAGGTACTCGTTGTGATGTATGTTAAAGAGCATCGCGCCTGCTTCTGGTACCATTTGACAGACTATACTGAACCCAGCCACGTATCTGCGCAGGTTAATTGCCTTTTCACTGGAAAACAGTTCTTCTGCTTGAAATAAGCTCCAATAATCAGTTTCCGACCTGTTATCCATCGTCATGTCATGGGAATGATATGGTAGGCTGTGACAGTGCTTGTTGTATTCCAAGCTATGAACATACGTCCAAAACTCCGCGATGACACTCTTGGCCGAGTTAACAACTGTTTTCACTAAATCTAATCTTTGGTCTCCCTTCAACTGGCGTATATACTGCAGTCGTGACATTTGGAACTGTAGTCGTTCCATCTCGCGCTGGAAGACATCTTTTCTATGCTTGAAGTTCCCCTTCTCGGTGGAATGATCGAATATCTCGATGGGAATGCTGATTGTGGTGGGAATTCTGGTATTGAGTCGCGCCGATTTTTGCAGCTGGGTCAAACGACGGCGATTAGTACATGTAACCTTGATGTTAGCTTGATGGGGTATACTCTCGTTGAGGTTCTCTCGGATGCTTCGCTCAAACCTGATCGTTTCTTCTGCATGATTCATCTTAAGCTTGGAGATTTCCATCGTTTTGAACTCAAGAACCGTTTGCTGTGCCTCAACTTGTTTGGCAAGGTCGTTGATCTTTTCTTGCCATTCGTTTTTAGCCATTTCAGTACTCTGCATTTTTTCGCGGTGGGCGTTATGGATTTGCTGCTTCAAATGCCGAATTTCATCCCGCAGCAGTGATACCTAAAAATAAATTTGCACCACTCAAACGAATGAAAACAAACATTTGCGTGTAGGAACAAACCTCTCCATCCTTGCTCTCCATTTTAGTCTTAAATTCATCTAGTTCCTTGGTAATCTTTGTGTTCTCCTTTTTCAGGGTGTCGGCCCGTTTCTGTAAAAACTGTATTTGGCACTCGTGTGACCTTTCACGATTTGAGATTTTGTTGCTCGACGTGGGCTGCGTAAGACTATGAAGCGAAGAAACGTTTGTATTTCGAAATTCACCCATGGCTATTTCTTGAGCAAGGGCTGGAGTCGCTGTTTTTGCTTCATCACTAAAGAGGCCATCACTAAAAGTTTTTTCACTAGTAACGCGCTCACTTTCCAGGTTTGGTCTTTTCACAGGTACTATTGATGGAACTTTAAATACCGGTTCCTCAGGTATATTATCCAGTCCCCAGTCATCGTCAAGCAACTCGGAAAACAATTCCAAATCCGGCGCTGGAGGTTTTTGAGTGCTTGTCACCTTCGCATTTGGTGCAAACTCACTAAATGTGAAGTCCATAGTTTGGATTGTAGATGATACGGTCTGCCCGCGAGGTATTTCCTTTTCGACCACTTGAGAGGCCAGTAGTATAACCTCGTCGTCATCATCATCCCAGAAATCATCTGGACTGGACTTTGGTGGGCTTTTAAACCTAACTATTTTCAGAACAGAAATAAGAGACATAATAATGGGAATTAATTGTTTAGGAGAAACTTTCACAAACCTGCATTCCTTGAAGTTCCGGGAATCACAGAGGCAGGATTTTGCCGGCTTTTGTTAAACACTATTTCAAGTTTTGGCTTCTTGTTCACCCTGCCGAACTCTTTCATTGGTTCATATCGCTTATCCATGTTCGAAAATATTCTATTTTGTACTTTATAACAGGCATGAATTCAATATTCTATTGCTCTTAACTAAATTGTTTAAAAATGTGAAATTTTGATTTAAGCGAAATGTTTACCAACCGAGTTTGACATTTTTTAAGTGACAATTCACGTTCCACAACAAAAGTTGACATTTCACGGAAATCTCTGGTAGGGTCACATTGGCCCCGTTCCAAATCCGCTACGTGAAAAATGAACTGAGATGACAGTGAGGTAGTGAGTCGCTACGGGGAAATTTTAGGAAAACTTAGCAAGTATTTTTTCGCTACGCAAGGAAATCTGTCAAACCCATTTGATTTGCTGGTTAACGTGATGTTACATTTTCTGTTGCTCCAAATGCGTTCTAGAGAGATTTCCCCCATAGCGGAGCAGCAAACCAGTTAAGCAAAGTCGTGCTGGAACGGGGCCTTGCATAGTGAAGAAATCTTTGCTAAGTTTTTGCTCAAATATCCCTTAAATTTCCATTTTACGGTTGACATAAACATAATCAATCCAAATTGCCTTATTCGGAGTGAACTAAACTCAGAAATCTCTATCAACGCCCTAACATTCTTTAAAACTAACTGATGGAATCTTCGGCGCTTATTTCTTTGAGGACGATGCCGGCCAAAATGTTGCCATCAATGGAGAACGCTATAGAAACATGATTTCTGACTTTTTCGTTCCTCAGTTGAATGGCATTGATGTGACAGAGTTTTGGTTTCAACAAGATGGCCTAACATACAACACGACGCGCGATATAATCAATTCAAAGCGGGGACCATTTCCTGAGGGCATTATTTCGCGTAATGAACCTATGAACTGGCCTCCACGATCCTTTGAATTCACGCGGTTTATTTGAAAACACTAGTCTATGCCGATTTGGGAGTCAACATTCGCCGTGTTGATATACGACCCCAGTTGATCGATAAAATTGAGGAAAATTGGACTTCACGATTTCGCTTCTTTCGAGCTAGCCGTGGCGCGCAGTAATGGCATAAGATAATGTTTTTATAAAGATATTAAAATGAGCTTCAAGTGTTTTATTTCATATTGATTTTGTATGCCTCGAAATAAAAAAACGCTCTCAAGCGTTACAGAGCGCATATCAAGGACTTGACTTCATACATTCATTGATCCCATTTAAGGCCACACTATCGTTGACGCATACCGCAAATTTATTTTTCTTTCTGTTCTCTTGCTATTAATGCTGTTGCAATAAAATTGCAGTTCTATTTTACTTCATCTACAAATTTGGCTGCAACACCTTCGTCAGCTTAACCATTAATTTCACTGCACTAATCTCTAAAAAAAAAGCCTCATTTTCTTTTGAATATTACACCGAATTAATTGGGCAATCCTAAACGGGCTCTCAGTTTCCAAAGATTTTGGTTCAAAAGAACATGCAACATTGAGAGACTGCAGAAAGGCCACCCCCTTGGTCAAACTAATATCACTTCAATTCATTTATTCATAGCGGCAAATTTCGAGTGGAACAGATTCGAAAATTAGATAAAAGTTCAAGATTTACTCTTGAATCTGATCTATCGATTGATCTAAATGAACGGCAGGCGCTTAAATGCCTTAACATACTTCGCGGGTAGTTTAAGTCTACAGAGTTTTCTTGATTTGGCGTTTTATAGTTGGCAAATTTGTAGTTCAACGCGTTATTTTCCTTTAGTTGTAGCCCGGCATAACAAGTCATTTATGACGCATATGCGATGATGGTGGTACATCACGAATGACCAGACCCGATTGCTTACAAAAAACATTTTTTCATCACCATAGGTCAGCAGCAATGATCCCAAAAAGAACTATTAAGTGCATGGGTTTCGCTTTGCGGATATACAATAATCTCTTAATTATTGTTAGGTTTTCAAAGTAATTGAATGTAAAGAAATTTGTTTCTAAAAAAAAAACAAACAGTTAGAAAATAAGTTTTAGTTTAATTTTCTGCCGAAAATATTAGAAATAACAATAAACTTCTGCCCACCCTATGTCGACTCGATTTCGTCTAAAAACTTTCGACACTTTTTCTTTAATTCCTTTACAGCTTCAACAAAGATGACGTCGGGCTTTAGTGCCCCCACAGACTCCACACTAAAAATGTAGTGATCACGAATGCGGGACATTGTTACAGCGTCAGCAAACTTTGGATATCGGTAGACGTTTCGACTGCATGTGTCATATCGCGCATCTTTAACGTAGGCACAATCGTTGTCATCAATCCCAATGACACCAGGCGAGAAGCATTTCTGAAGGAGAAAAGCATCCTTTCCAGAAACTTCTCGATTCAGTTTAATCTCAGGAAGAAGCCGATAAAATGCTGTGGCCACGGGTGAAAATTTCGCATGGTCCTTGCCAATGCCCTTGACCGCAAGTAATTTCAAATCAAACTCATGTCCTGGTCGCATTTGACTGATAACAATGTCGTCATGAATTGGCCCAACATCAGCTTCATTATAAAGTGTCGCTTGTTTCCCCTTGGGCAACCATTTTATCTGACCCGAGTAAATTTTGTGATTTTTGTAGATGCTCTCAAAGCTGGCCGATTCTTTCACATCCTTGCGGCGTGTACATTTGACTTTCAATTCAAACTCGAGTGTGTCGTTTTCGGTACCAGTGTCCTCGCTTTCTTCACTCTTATATTCGAATAGGCGGGGATCGGCTTTGAGTGGAATTAATCCAATCCGGTGAGCCAGAACTTCGTCTTGGATTATAGACGTGTTATTGTAGATGTATACTTTCTCTACGGCCATGCTAGGAACTTCACTAAGCATGAGGCGACGGAATGCATTTGCAATGCCCGGATGCACTCCGACCATATCAAATTCCAGCTCAAGGCCTTCGTATCTGATGACATAGAATTAAGTCATGAATTGCAAAAACAGACAAACAGGTTCTACATACCGAACAACAATTATTCTAAATTTTCTTTTAAAAGCGTCTATAGTCCATTCGTCGTCGGCGAGTCCATAATCTTGTGGATCTTCCTTCAGCTTATGTTCATCCAAATACAATCTAGGTCGCCCCACATCTGTCATGTTTTTAATTCTTCTTGCCGTTTATAATTTATCTTTTAATATCCTTAAACCCGTCTTTTAATATAAACAACTATGCGGCTGCAAGTCGTGTTGACATTTCGTCAACAAAGCACGTGCTTGTTAAAATGAGGTTTGTTAACTTTGTGAAAAAACCAAGTTTATGTTCGTTGAAATTATTGAAGAACTCGAACTGTTTTGACACTATCGACGAAAGGACGTATGTTATTGCAGTTTTGATTTGTTTTTTTTTCTTTAGAAAAATCGCTGTGGAAAGGGTGATATAAAATAAACCATTTGTCAATATAAAGTGTAGTCAAATGTCATAATGTGTCAGATTCTGTAAACAAAACAGCGACGAAAGAAGAAGGCATTACTTGTTCAAAAAATCAGAGTGTACTGTTTGATGTCGACATTGGAAAGCTCTTGACATCAAATTTGAAATTTTGTGCGAATCACAATGTCGCGTTGACAGATTCGAAGCAACCTGTTTTTCAAACATAGGAAATGTGTGTTTCCATTCACATACACGCTTTGAATGAATCGCGTTGAGTTGACAAACGTAATTAATCGTAAGAGCCACGTTACAAAGCCCCGAAACGTGTAGCAAGTTCAAATAATTGAACTTTTGCAATAGAACAAGGTGGAATTATATGATTTACTTTCAAATTAACACATATTATGGTACACGGGAACATTGACAATTCGTCATGTGTTAGTTTGAGCTATCATATCCCAAAACTTACTTTCATTTTCGTGAATTTATGAAAATATAACTGTCGGTGTAGTTCTACCGATTTGTTAAATTTGGAGTACCTGTCGGGATTATTAGCTTGATTCAATTAAAGGCGATGAAATCGCCTTCAGTTAAACAGATAACTTTGCCTCAGAAATAACTTTTTTACATTGATTCCGATTTTACATTTGCATAGCACCACATCTCGTAATTAAACATCTTATGGAAATGTTGTCATCTGCGGATATTATGCAGATCAACCGTGCCATGATTATAATTTTAGCAACATATAAAATGGAGTGTATTAAATTGCAAAAAATCGAGTTCTATGTTGAGTCAGAATAATTTTATGAAAAGCTTGGCCGCATTTTTGACTAGTGGTGTTCTTAATAATAAGGCATAGCTAAGTCTAGATTTTGGAATGCACCCAATGCCTCAGCTGAGTACTGTCACTGTCAAATCACCGATTACCACCTATTATTAAATTTTTCATCACGTTCAGGTGCATTTTATATTTTATTGTATCCTTCACCTGCTATTTATACGTGAGTTGTCACCTATCCATTGTTTTTAATAATAAAAACACATTAAACGAATAGTTTAATGCGATCTTCATTGATTATATAAAATTTCCTAAAATCAACACCAGTTCTATAACCTACCATCGTCAACCGGCTGAGATAAGAAACATGTCCCGGAACTTGAATCGATTAATTGTATCATGCAACCGAAATTTAAGCTCACCACGATTGCCTACAAAGCTACCTACTTTCCAACAGTTCATCCGACATCAGTCACAAAAACCTGAGCCCTCAAAGGGAAAAGGTCCCATATCATGGAAGAGTCTTGGTTTTTTATCCGTAGTCGGACTTGGGGGGCTAGCATTTATGAATTACGTGAAAAATGAAAAAGAAGCGGCAATAATGCGTGAGCGAAAAAGGCAACTTGGTAAGGCGAAAATCGGTGGTGCATGGAATCTTATCGATTCCGAAGGTAAGACGAGGACTTCAGAAGAATTTCTTGGCAAGTGGCTTCTCATCTATTTCGGATTCACTCACTGCCCGGACATTTGTCCAGATGAACTAGAAAAAATGGCTTTGGTCGTCGAAGATATAGGTTCAAACAAAATTCTACTTAAACTACATTAATATTAATTTTGTGCCCGCACTTTTCAGACAAGAATCCGGACTGTCCAAATATTCAGCCTATCTTCATAACAGTCGACCCGAAAAGGGACTCTAAAGAAGTGGTTGGAAAGTATGTGAAAGAGTTTTCACCCAAGTTGCTCGGTTTAACAGGCAACGAAGAACAAATTAAGAATGTATGCAAAGCGTTTAGGGTTTACTACAGTGCTGGTCCGAGGGACCAGGACGATGATTACATTGTAAGTTATGACAAAAGATCATCGAACATTTTAATGATTTTGTTGTATTTCAGGTGGATCATACAATTATCATGTATCTGGTTAATCCAGAAGGAGATTTCGTTGACTACTATGGTCAGTCGCGCGATAAAAGCCAAGTTGTAGCTTCAATTCAAGTAAACATGGCCAAATGGATACAGCTGAATAAAAAGTCATGGTTCGGATAGAAGCGAGATAATTAACCAACTTATTGTATTAAGAATTTTATTATTAAAAGTGCTAGCTAGTTTGTTATATCGGTTGCTTATTTAATAAAGAGCATCCAGTTGCAGAAAGATAAGAAATATGCAACAAACAGGATGGATATAAATTTGTTTCACTGATTTAAGTTTTTCGCAGGACAGCTGAAAACACGTTTTGGCTTTAATGACGAACTAAAAAAACGTAAAGGGCATCGGGGTTCTTCTTAACTCCCTAGATTTACCCCAAATCCACCTCTTAATAGTTTTAAGTCGCCTTTAAATAGATAAAATCACTATCATCGGCAAGAGTTTTGAGATGATCTGCAAGGCTTCTCAGATTATGAATAAGGCATCTGAGAAGATCAAAATTCATCTGGAACTATCAATAAGGAAAAGCATTTTAGAAAGACCTCAAAAGTCATATGTACATCGTTTAAGATCACGAAAAGGCTGTTGAGGTAGTTAACGACATTACATAAAGACAATTTGTTCATTTATTACATGAATCTCAGCCTTGAATTGAAAAATTTATAAGTTTATATTGATTAAGTATTTTGTCTTTAATACTTTTTAAAACTAAACATGATTTAAATTACTATTAATTAAAAAGAAAAAGAAGCATTTTCTTCAGGACATTCTTCGTTATCGTTTTCCATACCCCCAAAGAAATCGAAGGACATGTCACCGTCCGAAGTATCTTTATCACTTCCACCAGCAGCAAATCCAGTAAAGAAATTTTCAAAATCATCCAACGACTCCTTCGATTTTGTAGATTTCTTTTTGTTTTCTGGTTTTTCGTTTTGAGTGTTCTTTTTAGCATCCTCCTTAGTTTTTTTCTTAACCTCGCACTTCTCATCATTAGTTTTAGTTACCTTTTTCTCAGTTTCACGATCAGAAGGCACCGTCATTGATGTATCTTTAGACAAATCCATGAACATATCCATAAAACTTTTCGTTTCGATTTCCATTGAGGAATCCAGCTTTTCATTTCGGGTTTTCTTCGGTGGCGAGGCCGCAACGTAATTATGATCCTCGGTTATTGTTCTTTTTGTTTTCAATATATGGTTGCTCTTAACTTTAGTGTTTGGCATCGTTTGAATAGGTGTGTCTGCTGGTTTGATGATGATATTTTCTAAAATTTTGATTTTTTCTGCTGCGCATTGTTGATGTTTAGTTACATTCGATTCACATTCATTGGTGCTTTTGACAGGTGTTGAATCTACAGTCGCATTAGAAGTTTCGTCAGAGGATTTAATTCTACTTGCGGCAGAATCTTTGTCTTTGTCAGTTTTGAAAGAAACGGTTTTTTGACTTATCTCTGGAGATTTCCCGAAATCAGTTTGGATTTTCAAAATACTTGTCAATTTGGGCGGCATAAAGACATTTTCCACTGAGAGGGAAGTGTTGGACTGCATTGATTTGCGGAGGACTTCTGCTTGCTCCAGAAGTCGACTGAAACCTTTTGTTGGATTGAATGCACGGACCTTCGGCAAAACTGCAACGGATGGCATTTCAAAGTTATTGAAATCCAGCAATAGCCTCGAAGATAATCCTTTATTATAATAGGGCTTCTAAAATATAAAAAATAAAGTATTTTTTGAAAACCGAATCCGAAAAATACAATCTTACATGAGAAATTTTATTAATTTTTATATTTCTGAATTTAAAGTCCCGCTTATCCGATTTTCGACGAGAATGTATCTGAAATGTTTCATAATGTTTTCATACAATTCATTTCTGTTTCTGAGACCTACATCATCCAATTGCTTGGAACCTTTTACTAAGCTCAAAATGCACTCGTGTAGCTCTTTTTTTCTTGCCTTTTTCTCATCGGCCTTTTTTTTCAACTTCTTTACTCGTTCTTCCAAACTTTTGTATTCAGCTTCAGTATTCAAAAGTTCTTGTTCTTTCTGGCGATATTTTCTAACTAAAAGACAATCTTAAATGCTATCCGTTCGAAGCTTCAATATTTCTTACCAATTTTTCGTTCTTCCATTCTTGTTGCCATCTTAACTTTGCGATTGTAAAATTGTTGGAGAAGACTAAAAGAGTCCCGCGACTCTAATTCAATTTTCATTTCTTCATAATCGACGAGTTTTTCGATTTCACATTCATCAATATCAAAAGTAGCTTTTAAATGTCTAGAAAGTTAAAGAGCACATAGAAGTATGTTAGACACATTATTTAAGGAAAAGACTTGCTCTTCATAGTAATCTGAAAGCAAAGTATTCAACTCGGCATTGGCTTCATCATTTTCAGTCAATGTGCGGTAAACGGATTCCAGATTTGCAACATCGATTTTCAGCGTTATGTTTTCTTCGCGCGCATCTTAAAAGAAAGATACATGACTTGTGAAAATGTAGTGACAAGGAAAACTGCAGTTACTTTGTGAACGAAGATCCTGTTTTTCACTTTCCATATATTTTGCTGCAATAGTTTTGCAAATTTTCAGTGTATCGTCATTTTCGTGACATTTTTCACGGAAAAAGTTTGAGAAAACCCAAAACTGTGCCATAATTTTAAAAATGCGCGTTAAATTTTGAGGAAATAGGCAAAACTGTGTCCTTCCGGAAAATTATTTAAAGTGTTTTAAATTATCGCTTGCCTTGCACAGTACATCCGCCACCGATTGGAAATTTCGCGTAAGTGCTGCCAAGTTATTTTATATAATTATTTAAAAACTGTTTAAAAAAAATGCCGTAAAACATAGATTGATATCTCAACTTTCAGTCTAAACAATATTGGATACATCTGCCATATTTTAAGATCACGTCGCGACGAAAGTTTGATTAATAAGCGAATTAGGTTTGAACTGAATTGTACTGAACTGAACTCAACTCAACAAATGTTTTTTAACGCCGATGTCAAAACCAAAAAGATTTTTTTTCGAATATACATCAATTAAATATTTGTCAGGGAATGCATGATTAGAAAAAATGCATTGTTTCAGTGGCAGAACCTATGATCGACGGCAGTGGACTAGTTGTTGGGATAGATTTATCACTCCTTCACAAATGTCAAATGGGGGCTGAGTAAACGCATTTTGTATCGATAAGAACAAACAGATGAATTTTCAACAGAAAACGTGGTTTGTTTTGGTATCAACGCTCTATAAATTAGCTGTGATTATGAAAATTTTTAAAAACACATTTCGATAGTTGTATTAAAAAATGGATCAACTCCACTTCATGTCAGTAGTAAAGATCACTAAATCCTGATATCAGATTCAACCCAGGCTTTTGGTGTAACCGAATTAAAATGAGATTGTGATTGACAATTCACATCCGTCGAAGAGCTGCAAACATTTATTCTCCTTTATCATATATAATTCAAGTAATTCACATTAAATGTTAATTTCAATCTTAATTGCATTTTTATGGATAGATTGATTGAATAAGAGCCACCAAATGAAAAATGTAAAATTTTTTTGAAGTTCTTAAAGCTTATCGGATTTTGGAGAGACAAATTAGAATTGGAATTGATGAACATAGTCAGTGTTCTCTGGGTTTACAGTCGACTTTGTTTAGCAAAATTGTTTTGACAATTTGTTTTTCGCCGCGTAAGCCAAAGCACCGTTATTTCATAAAATCAGAAAATAAATATACCAAGTTGGCGTCTTTTGCGATTAAACGTATTTAAGATTGTTGGAGTTCTTCTTATAATTTTTAATATAACTATTTACGCTGTTATCCTTTTAAAATACTGGTAAGTATTATATTTATTAAATTAAATTAAAAGTAGGAGCTTACATCCGCTTACATTTAGGACATAACCAACCTTCCCAACATTCTAAAAGAGCTTCAGATATGATTTTGCCAGAACAGTTTTTTCATCACTTGACTAAATAAATTTATTATCTTTAATTTTTTGTTTATTTCTACAATACACATATACATTTATTTTAAACCAAGAAACAAGATAAACGGTTAAACACTATTTTTACATAATTGTAAATGGCCGAACGGATGTTGGCCCTCATCACTCAACCTTTATTTCATAACATTTGTGCAATATATAATATATTTCAATTATGATTAACCAAGAAGACATGGTGGAGGCAAAAAACTCCTCTATTTTAAATATTGTTTACAGTGAAAACAAACCAAATAAAAAAATAAAAAAACTTAATCTTATTCCGATTGTCATCCATCAGCAGTATCACCAGGTTAGAGCTTCTTTTGTCTGTGGCCCCTCTAGCAGTACGATATATAAAAGGAACGTTACAAGAGTCTGAAAGATAGCCATGTCCATCTTGATATAAGAATGCCTTAAGAGGTATTCGTCCACTTTCCAATGAATTCCTAAAATACCCAGGGTTATGATAAAACAAACCCGATATGAGTTCATTCTCACAAAGTAACATTCATTGACCGCGCGAAATGATTCCTGATTTCATTAGGAATCAATAAAATTGTCAATTCTGGACCAGCTGGAAGTATCCAATAGTCTTTTGTTTGAGACGTAATGCCGAAATGCGAGATGAGTGCTTCAATATAATTGCGTGCAAGCTCGAAGGCAATTTCTCCATATAACTGACCTTCAGATCGAATCTTTGATTGAAGTGGCCTTCTAAGCGGCATGAATGACGCTTTTGCTTTCATTAACTGTCGTGTTGGTTTTAATACCAAAATTTGTCGAAATGAACACCCAAATACTTGACTACAGTCTGAGTTGTTTAAGATTTGTAGAATTTGGTGTGCTGTTGCTGTATGCTTCTGTTGAATTTTAGAAGATGTGTGCTTTTATTTCCATGTGCCCAGAATAGCTTAGCAGTCGACGCATTAAAAACAGAGCCACTGACCTACACTAGTTTTAGAAAAATACGGACTAAACCGTTTTCTGTAATCACTAAAAGGTTGTACATATCGTTATGGTTCGTCTTTGTCAATTTTTTTTTTTGATTATAGACGGCTAAAAACACAACAGAACACTTTGGTTTATAAGCTAAATTATGTCTTCGGCGTGTACTTTCAGGTATAAATTAATAGCGCGGTATGCAGCCAGCTTAATCTTTTGTTGGCGTAACATTCATTTAATAAGCATTTCCGCATTTTTCATTTATTTCATTTATTTATTTATATACTAAATCGCAATGCAAATAAATAACATTAAATTTTTTTTTGTAAGCCTAGCTACCAGGGATATCAGCTCAATTAAATAATAGATGTCAGTCTTAATTAAAGTCAGGCTTAATTTTATAAGTAATTCATAAACTTGTTTAATGTAAGCGTTAGTTGGGAGCTTTAGAATCAAAGTTTTGTTGCCATTAATTCTGGTTATGACGTTTTTACTCGGATTGCAGTTTTGTGATGTATGCAGTATGGTTAGGATATAGCCATTTTAAAGGCAACATTGTGGCGAATATTTATAAGATAACAGGTGGTGGTGTGTGGCCATTTTCCCTTCATCAACAGACACTTTGCTCAACAACCGCAAAAGCTTTCACGCGTGAATTTCTAGAACCATCGGTAAAAAAAACCTCCAATTGTTGTGTTTTGAAGAACGGACAGCTCGGTGAGCATGGCTTTAAATATGACGTTAAAAGAAGATGTCTTGGGCAGCGAACTTAGGCAGGTAGTAATGGATGAGGTTTGAAATCAACCACGGTGGGAATTATTTGGGAAAAAATAGTTATTTCCATTTTATTGATATTTCGGTTGTTAAATGCGACGCAAAATTTGTTTGGATGCAGATGTAGTTGGTAATTTTGGCTAGGAAAATATTGGACAAAGGGCGCTAATCATATCATTCATAAATGATTGGAGCATCATGTTGGAGGTTGTATCTCCTACAACGCGGCATTTCTTAGGAGTGGTACCTTTATTTTTATAATTCGCTACTTATTTAAAATGTTTCTTTTCATTATTTTTGTATACTATAATCTATCATCTTACATATTTATTAACACTATCGATTGATTTTAACACAGTTGTTTGTTGACAAAAATCTAATATGCATGTGCTTTTTTGCACGCATTAGATTTGAACATGCAGTTTTTCATGCCTTACACTTCTTTAAAAAGCTTGAATTTATGAATGGACTCATTATTGTAGTGAAGTTCATACATTTTTGAATAGTATCAATCGCAATATTTTTTGTTATAAGGTGGGTTCTATGCAATGGCGGCCAGCTTTTTTTTATCACTCAACTATACCAACAAATGTTGCAATGTTGGTATTAAAAGCATTTGTAAATGAAATTTTGAAAAAAAAAATTTATCAAAAAGGATACATTATATTGATCTTGTTATTGAAAGGACAACAGGAAAGAACCTTTGATTTCTTTGATTTGTAAAGCCATATTTCTTAACACCCTATGAATCTTATAAAATGTTTTCATTCGGATCTTTGCGTTCTCCCGAATTCGCTCTGAACTGAGAAGAGCAACTTAAATAAGAGAAGCAATCCAATGAGTTTTTAAAAATGACGTTTCGGTATTGTAAGAGAGCTGAAATGACATTTACTCTTTTTAAAATCAGAAAATATTGTTTATCTTTCTATCGGCATGCGTTTCTTTGGTGCATTTGACTTGAGATTCCTCTCAATTTTTTCTCCTTTGGTTGTAGTAGTGTGGCTCTCATTCGGTTGTTGGAAAATTTGTTTTGATTCCTTCATGATCCGTCAGTATTGTGCCGAAAACTGACAGTGAAAGATCGTTTTTCAGTGTACACGGTAAGTAAAGAGATCTCTGTGAAAAGTCTCAGAAAGTGTGTCTTTTTTTTTCAAACAAATGGATAATGTGTGCTTGTGTTTCCGTTTGCGATAAGATTTCATTTCAAAACAACATAAGAAAATGAAGCTGTGCTCCAGTTTCGTATAGAACGTTTTTGAAAAAAAAGTTAATATGAGACTCCAGATCTAATGGATTTTTAGTCATCTCATTTCATCGAGTGAAGTTATTTTCTTGCTGAACATTTGTGGACGTGACTCCATTTTGTTTCCTCTCACTTGGAAGTTGTGCAGAATTTTCTCAAGAAAAGAAGGCAACGACTGTCGGGAAAATTTGTTTTCTTTTGAACCAGACATCTGCGCTCAGTGATCAGTCACATACGGACATGGTAAGTAAGAAACATTACAGATAAAATTATTTCAATACTTCCTCTCTGCTTTATGATTGTGGTTCCTTTAAAAGTTTAGTTTTTTATTTGTTATAATCTTAATTTGCTTTGATCAATTGTTGACTCCATTTTGTTAAAGTATGTAGATTCCACGCTTCTTGGGATATTCCTCCAGTAGAAGAAGGACTCCTTTGTGAAATTTCGTCACCATGAAGTGATAACCTCATTTGAGTTGGGAATGTTAGTGTTTCCTCTGTGGCAGTGGTGTGTTATTCAAACTTAAACTTTTTTCGGCACGAAAAAGGTCAATCGGGAATCTAAATTTGGAATGCTTTCTTGATAAGAGAAGCTTGAACGGTGAGGAACCCTCACTTCAGACAAAAAAAAAAACTAATCTCTGACTTGGTGTCATTCACCGATGTAAAGTGGTGGTTCTTATCTCTTAACTACTAAGTGCGCCTGAATGAAAAATCCTTGCAATTCTATATCGCTTTCTGAAAATATCACATATCTTACACTCTAATTACAGCGAATGAAATTGCTTACCAAGCAGAGCATGAAGGAAGGTAGCACATTCTCATTGTACCCTCTCCGTGACTAGAATTTGTGTGCACAGTTCAAGAATCTGATAAATCAGTTAAAATTGTTTTCTTTAATTAAGATAAGCGTTTTGCTGTTGCTGCTGTTCGTTTTTTGTTATCCACTTTCAATTGGTTTGTATCATACATTTTAGAGACAAATTGTTTCTGTTTTTTAGTTTGGTCCGGCGGCGGTTGATTTTTATTTTCTTCTTCTTTTTGTGCTTACCATGTGGAGGCACTCCCCATTTTGGCATACGCCAGTCGATCCAAACTTTATTTATAGACAACTCACCGCATGCCTATTTATTCCATTTGTTTGTCTTTTTTTTCGTTTACCAAATCGTTTTATTTTATTTTTCGTACCTACAGTAAATTCAATTTTTTGCTTCTCATAAACAGCAAATGTTTGCTGAAGTAATGAATTTCAATGATGTTTGCAAGGGGGTAACAGAGGAGAGCTAACTGAGTTCGTAATTCGTATGACACCATCGAAGCGGGGCATAGAATATTTGTAATAGAAACGAAAGTTGAAACAATTATTATCCAAGTCTCGAGGAATGGATTAAGTGATTTAATCTTGACAATGTACATAATCGCAGTTGGGAATTCGAACTAATTGTTTCATTTAAGAATGACTTCAGTCAGGGATTCTGCATTTGCTTGATTGTCATCAATTAACATTGCAGTAATGCTTCAAGAGGCGTTGGTGGTTATCTTTTGCTTTGAATGACATAATTCAGAGACCTTGAAAAATTAATTTCGTTTTTTTTTCGATATCCTAACTTAAATTAATAGGGATGCATTCGGTGAATACTAAATACGTAACGCGATGGTAAATTACTTACTTTTTATGATCTTATGAGAAGTTTGCCTAAATGTGTGAATGAGTCACTTTTATTGCTAAGTTCGATAGAATGATCTGGAGATTCTTCAGTGCCGCATTGACTGATTGTGTGTGCATAAGATGTACTTGGCTTAAAATAATTTTCACAATTTTTTCAGCAGATGGCCTCAGATTTGAATTCTGACCTCCACCCCCTTCGCTAGACGCGTCCGCACTTCTCCGAGATTCTGAAAAGTTTTTTTGGGACAATATATAACGTAGGAATAGGATAATCTATATCAATATACTGCAATGCTTATAAAGATATCAGGAAACATTTTGCCTATGATACGTCTGAGATTGGTGCATGATGGAATTTCACAACTTCAACAAGCTAGATGTTTATTCTAGCTTTCCATTGCCGGGCAAGCATGAAATCATTTCGTTTATGCTGATTGTATGTTTGTACAAAATAATTTTAAACATAAATGAGTGTCCAAAAAATGAGAAAAAGAAACGCACAAACGCACAATGTTCTGCGTCAGTCAAATCTCGGATTGCGTTTTGCCGCACTTTGTTCATAATCGTTAAATTCTGGCTTGAAAATAAGTTGCGAACACTGAGTAATGCTTGCTTTATAAAAAAAAGTCAGCCTTTCCATTTAAATTTTCGTGGCTGAGTTCTAACAATAATTTTAACATGCTAGCGTGTTCGGCGGCAGCGAGAAATCATCCTTCTCTGATTTTTAACACCGGTTTCTAAAAAGAAACATTTAAAACTCGAAAAGGGCAATGAGTACAGTGAACTTAATGGGCTTATTGAGGCAACTTGCTTTAATCACACGTACCAATAACGCAATCTTTCGCACCCAAAAGTACCAAATTTTTGACGGCTTTTTTGAACGACCTTAAAAAACTAAGCGATCTGCAGATTGTAACAACTTAAAGAAGAATGCAAGTCAAGGTTGTGAAAAGATTGGTGACGCGATTAAATAAAAGCAGTATTCAATTCAATCCCATCATACAGGACACGATATTTTGCAAACACATTGAAAATCCATCATTTATGTATTTAACTAAACAAGCAGGGATATGTAAGGAAATTCGTTATAGCGTTCCTCAGGAGCTTAAGGTGGTGTAGATAAGAAATGTCTTGTTTACGAGAATGTAACATTAAGTTGAAAAAAAGAAGTCAGAATCCAGATCGAAAGCATACATTCAACAGGATATGGTTTCAGTGTGATAAAATTGTAAAGGAATAAGGTATTTCCAAATCCAATCAATTAAGAAGTTGGACTCTGAAACGAATTCTTGATCAAGAATTTAACGGAATTTGGGAGTAATTTTTCGTCACGATAAAAGTGTACCGTACTCACCTGACCTTTCGCCATCGGATTTGCACATGGTTCTTTCTCAAGACCACCTCAAGTTTTTCGCCTATTATGATACAAATATGTAAATACAAATCATACCTACCAAAGTTTTCGGCTGAAGCTTGTTCTGGTTCTTGAGCAAACAAATTTGTATATTTTTATCACTGTCTTAAGAAAGATATGAATTCCGCGATAACCTCTTTGAATTTATTTCTCTTCGGTAACGAGACAAATAGATTTGGATTCATATTTAAATAAGGGCTTCCAGTTGTGTGTTTTCAATGCAGCGTATAATCTCAGAAATATTTGCGCATGCTGCGTTCCGTGTGTGAACGAAATTTCGTGTCCATCTGGCTGGAACTTTGATACCAATCCGCTTTACATGTTCTAGCCACCTGAGTCGGAACCTTCTGTTTGAATCCATCTTGTTTCATCCATCCAACCGACATTTTATTTGAGATCTGTCTTCTGTGATTTAAGCTGGCAGTTAGTTTTTCAACTGAAGAGATTTCTAAAAGCTCGTGACTCCGATAAATTAGTGTGAGTTGCAAATTATCTATCTAAAAAAATAAATTGCATGACAGCGCGTCTCTAGAACCTTTTTTGGCATCAAATTAGAATGCTACCTATATACACGGATCAGCGAGCGTTCTCCGGTCATCCTGCACAAACTGATGATTTTGGCATATATGCGCCATGTACCTCGCCTTAACCAATGAACAGGTATCGAGTCTCTCTTTGGAACTCATGTGTTTCTTTCAGTATTTGCTGTAGTGTGGAGACATCTCCTGACCAGTGGCAAAGAAGCGAATCGGTGTTATTTGATGTTTTCTTTAAGTTCTTGCTTTTAGATGTCAATAATAATTAAACACATTTGCTGAAATTTCGAATAAACTGCATTGTCAAATTGGGATGTGGCTCAATGTGGCTCACTCTGGGTACAGTGTTCTTAAGCGAGGTTTTGATTCCAAAAATTGACAAACCGTTTTCGCATGATGTCAGATAACAATCAGCAAACAAAAATACTTTAATCGGTTGAAACTAATTGAAGTCGTCCCGATGAATTGAGATCTTATCATTTCCATTAATAAAACTCCACGCGTTATGATTTAACAAGTTCATTCCATTCAAGAAGCATGTACTCGTATATACTAATTCCAACTTGCGTTATGTCACGTTGGCACATAAACTTTTTTCATTAAATTTTGTTTTGTCTCTTCTTCTGTCCAAGTCATCCTTATTTTCGAACAGAGTTGCGTTCATTGCTTTGTTTTTGTGATAAGACTACATGAGCACACACCGCTAGGCATTCATAAGAAAAAACATAAAAACGTTGAATTAAAAAAATAAAAAAAGCAGAAATACATAAAATCCGACACCGAGTTCCATCATGATCATCGTCATTGCATGAGCACATCAGCAACTAGCAAACCTCAGCATAGTAGGCAAAGGGAAGAAAGAATAAGTTTCAAATTGAGTCCAAATGTCGTGGCTGATAACTCAAGTAGAACATATACAGCTAAAGAGAGAGAGAGAGAGAGAGCCTAAACTTTGCTTAAACAGCTCTTTTCTGATCACTGTCACATATGTTGAAAGAGTTGAGCTTTTCATTCTTGAATCAATGGCTTTAGTTTGAGTTTCAGTTCCGAGTAGAGTGTATTGTTGCAGTTGAAATTCGGGAACGATAAAGGTTTGACCACAATCTCAGAGAGGAACTTTCAAGAGAATATTATTGCCTAATTTTGTGTGTTGTTTTAGTGATTTCACCTGATGCTGCAGGGAAGTACAAAAAAGCTCAACAAGGAATAGAGTTCGACATCCTTCATGTTGAAGTAAGTTTTCCTTTTCTTTGCAAAACGCTTTAAATATTGGTTTCGTTATTTTTTTCTGTAATTTTTTTTAGCCAAATAATGCTGTGAAGGATACAAAACCAGAGTTTAGATTTTCAATTTACGAGAAAGAAAACGAATAAAATCTTTTAGAAATAGAAGAGATAACAAACCGGAAGTAGAACATCCATTATGCTGTGGCATCGAATCTGCCACCAAAACTACCATCAGAGTCACAGAACGCTGATTGCTGTTATCGCAATCGCTGTACTCTGTGCGGCGATTTTAAATGAGGCTGCTGGTCAACATCATGGCCGACACGATCGTATACGGAACAAACCACTGCGAAAGCAATATACTAAGGAGCAGTCGTGTGAGAAGGGCTCATGTTATCCGGCGACGGGAAATTTGCTTATCGGACGTGAGAATCGCTTGGAGGCATCATCCACTTGCGGATTGAATGGTCCGGAAAGATTTTGCATTGTGTCTCATTTGGAGGAAAAGAAATGTTTCTTGTGTGATACTCGTCTTGCCACACAGGATGATCCACTGAAGAATCATCGAATTGGACAGATTGTGTACACAACTAAGCGCGGAACGCGCACTCCAACTTGGTGGCAATCGGAGAACGGAAAAGAAAATGTCACAATACAGCTCGACATGGAAGCTGAATTCCACTTTACCCATTTGATTATTGTGTTCGCCACGTTTCGGCCAGCCGCCATGTTGATTGAAAGATCATATGATTTTGGAAAGACTTGGCATGTGTATCGATATTTTGCACAGTATTGTCATGATTCATTCCCCGGAGTGCCGACAATTTTGAGGAATATCACAGACGTAGTCTGCGACAGCCGTTATTCTAGCGTGGAACCGTCGAAGAATGGCGAAGTGATCTTTAGAGTGCTGCCACCAAATATGAAGGTAGAAAATCCTTACGCCCCGCATGTTCAAAATATGCTGAAAATGACCAACCTTAGGATTAATTTTACTCGGTTGCATAACTTGGGCGACACTCTGTTAGACGACCGTCAAGAAATTCAGGAGAAGTACTACTACGGCATAACAAATATGGTTGTCAGAGGTTCTTGCTCATGTTATGGGCATGCTTCTCGTTGTTTGCCACTGGAGGGAACTACGGTCAACGAAGTGGATATGGTTCATGGTCGCTGCGAGTGTACACACAACACAAAAGGCTTGAACTGTGAAACTTGTGAAGATTTCTTCAATGATCTGCCATGGAATCCGGCGTTCGGAAAGCAGTCGAACGCTTGTAAACGGTGCGAGTGTAATAATCACGCAACAAGCTGTCACTTTGATGAGGCAGTGTATGAACATTCGGGAAAAATAAGCGGAGGTGTTTGCGACAATTGCTTGCACAACACTCAAGGACAGCACTGCGAAGAGTGCATGCCGTTCTTTTTCCGCGATCCGCGCGAGGACATTCAGAGTCCGTACGTGTGCAAGCCATGCGATTGTGATCCGATTGGGGCACTGGACGAGGGAATCTGCGATTCAGTGAACGATCCCGAAAATGGAATCGAGGCGGGGGCCTGCCACTGTAAGACCAACGTGAAAGGGCGTAGGTGTGATGTGTGCAAAGATGGGTATTGGAACTTGACTCCAGAGAATCCTGAAGGTTGTCAGGCGTGTACCTGCAACATCCAAGGAACAGTGGATAATTCCGGTTGTAACATGTATACAGGAGAATGCACCTGCAAGCGTTTAGTCACCGGCAAGGACTGTAACCAATGCGCCCCGGAAACTTTTGGTTTGTCAGAAGCAGATGATGGATGCTCGCCATGCAACTGTCATGCTGGTGGCTCATACAATAATTTCTGTGATGTCATCAGTGGTCAATGTCGCTGCCGCCCCCATATGACTGGGCGTACTTGCAGCACTCCCAAGCAGAATCATTACATTCCACAACTACATATTGTTCACGAAGCTGAAATCAACGATGCCTGTATAACGTACTCCAACAATGGTAACTGCTCGAAGGTGGCTTTCCCACCTCCAGGGGGTGATCGCCATCCCGATTGGACGGGCACTGGCTTTGCACGAGTTCCGGAGAACGCAGAGATAACATTCACCGTTGGTGACGTTCCTTCCAGTATGCCATACGACATAGTCGTTCGATATTCAACTCAAACGAGGGGTGACTGGGATGACGCCTACATCACACTAGTGCGACCGGATGAAATTGATGTCGACGGACCTTGTGCCAATCTGCCATCGTCATATGAAACACGAGTACCATTTAGCTTACCAGAGAACCAGCGAGACGTGATTGCTCTTAAGGATGTGTGTCTTGAAGCAAGTAAAGTATACAAATTTAGGATTCGCTTCGAACGACATCGTCACAACGAGGACAACCCAACTGCTCAGATTCTAATTGATTCTTTAACTCTTGTGCCGAGGCTAGAAAAAACGGCGGTCTTCACAGGGTCGCCAATGGCGGAAAATCGTCTTAGGGATTTCCACAATCTTGGATGTAACCACACATACTATAATTTGAACTACGATACTCTGGCAAGGGAGCGTTGCAAGGAGTTCCTCGATATTGCCAGTACTCTGATACACGATGGAGCTTCAGTTTGCAACTGCAATCCAACTGGATCTCTTTCAAAGCAGTGCGACCAACATGGAGGCTTCTGTCAATGCAAGACCAATGTAATTGGACGTCAATGTGATCAGTGTGCGCCGGGAACTTATGGATTTGGTCCAGAGGGATGCAAGGCATGTGATTGTAATAGCATAGGCTCGAAGGATAATAACTGCGATCAAATCACTGGACAGTGTACTTGCCACCCGAATACCTACGGAAGAGAATGTAATCAATGTCAACCGGGCTATTGGAATTTCCCCCACTGTCAGATTTGCGAATGCAACGGACATGCCCAACTCTGCGATTCTGAAACTGGCCAGTGTCTGAATTGCATGGACTTTACCACAGGCTACAATTGCGACGTCTGTTTGGATGGATACTATGGAAATCCCTATCTTGGCAGTGACATCGGTTGCAGACCTTGTCGCTGTCCCGACACCATGGCAAGCGGTAATTCTCATGCCACTTCGTGTGATCTGGATCCAAGAAATAACAATATGGTGTGTCGCTGCAAGGACGGTTACGATGGAGCGAGATGCGATATGTGTGCAGATAATTTCTTCGGTAATCCAGAAGAACCCGGCGGTGAGTGTAATCCCTGCGATTGTAGTAAGAACACGGATCCCTATAATTTGGGAAATTGTGATAGGACAACTGGAAAATGTCTTAAGTGTTTGTACAACACAGTTGGCGATCATTGCGAACTTTGTAGGGATGGCTACTTTGGCGATGCTTTGAGACAGAGCTGCATGAAATGTGATTGTGATGTTTTGGGCACAAATGGAACAATTCAACATTGTGATCGGTTTACTGGACAGTGTCCTTGCTTGAAAAATGTACGGGGCGTCGCTTGTGATCAGTGTATAGAAAACCATTGGAAGATTGCTTCGGGAGAGGGCTGCGAGGCATGTGCTTGTGATTCAATAGGTTCTGAATCGGAGCAATGTAATCCGTACAATGGGCAGTGCACTTGCAAGGAAGGCTTCGGGGGACGGCAATGCAATCAGTGTCAGGCACAATACTATGGCAATCCAAATATTGAATGCAAACCATGTGAGTGTAATCGTCTTGGATCGGCTGATTTCCAGTGCAATCGAGAAACAGGCAACTGTATTTGCCACGAGGGACGAGGCGGCAAGAAGTGCGACGAATGCGCCAGGGGATATCTGGGAGAGTTCCCGTATTGTTCACCGTGTGGAGAGTGTTTTAATAATTGGGATTTGATATTGACAGCGCTGGATGACGCCACAAACGCAACCATTGAACGAGCAAAACAAATTAAAATGATTGGCGCTACGGGAGCGTACACGTCTGACTTCAATTCACTGGAGAAAAAATTGCAAAAGATACGAGATTTATTGTCAAATACAACCATTAGCTTGATGGATATTGATAACTTGGACAAAGAAACTTTGGAGTTAAAAGCCAAGTTACAAGCTTCTCATGAAAAACTCACGGAAACTGAGAACAATTTGGAGAAGATCTACTCAGACTTGAGCCTGTCGGCAGTACAGTTGGAGTCTTTACAAAATCAAAGCGCTTTGGTTAGGAAGCTATCCAAAGAGCTGAAAGAGAATGGAATTCAACTGCAAGAGTCAAACATCGAGGGAGCATTGAACCTGACAAAAAGTGCATACGAAAGGGCTATGGGTTTGTCTTCAGTGAAAGATCAGGTTACGGAGTTGACTTTAAATATCGATAGAAATACCAAACGAGTGGAGACTTTGACCAATAAAATGAACGAAGATTCCAATACCGTCATGATGAACGAAAAAACTCTTAACGACTACGGAGCTCAGCTGGCCAACTTGTCGGCATTTATTCCAGATCTAAACAATGACATGTGTGACAAACGTGGTGATCCTTGCGATAGTCTATGTGGAGGAGCTGGATGTGGATTATGCGGAGGATTATCATGCGAAGCCGGAGCTCTCACGCGTACTGAAAAGGCATTAAAAGTTTCAAAAGACACTGAACAGGCGATTAAGCTAAAGAAGGAAATTGCCGATCAAACAATTCGATCCCTGTTCCAAGCTAAAGTCAATGCATCAGAGGCTTACAGAAAGGCAAAAGATGCCTACGACGATGCAGAACGTTATTTGAATAGAACCAATGAAAATATTAACACAGGTGAAGAATTTATTCTTCAGCTGAATAATTATATCAACAACAATACAGCCCTGCCTAGAGAAAGTAAAGAATTGGCTGAGAAAACACTAAAACTCGACTTGAAACTTGATCCTGAAGAAATTCAAAAATTGGGAGGCCAAATTAACGATGCTGTTGCCTCGCTGAACAACGTTGAATCGATAATCCACAACACACGTAATGATTTAGAACGTGTCAACCAACTGCAAAAAAAGGCAAATGAAACCAAAGCCAAAGCTACCACGATTCTTGAAACTGCCAATACTGTTGTAAAGAACTTGGATGATGCAGACTTGTCTCAGAAAATGGCACAGGAAGCGATCGATAAAGCAAACTCAAATATCGAACTAGCCGCAGATGATTTAAACGAAATCGATCAAGAGACTAAAGAAGCTGAAGCACCAGCAAACAGCACTGCCATGCAAGTAGAAGATCTAGCGAAGAAAGTAAATCGCCTCCAAAAAAATATTGTTCGAAACGAAATCGACGCAAAGGAGATCAAAAAGGAAGCATACAAGGTAAGGGACTCGGCCAGCAGTTCCCTTTCCCAGGCTGCAGAATTGGAACAATCTGCGAAGACAGCGAATCGCACTCTAACTGATCGAGCTGCACGGTCAGAAAATGCACGCGAACGAGCTAAGAAGCTTTTGCAACGCGCATCAAAACTAACAGTCGACACCAATGGGAAACTTCAAGAATTGCGTCAAATGCAAGAGACATACCACCTTAAAGATGAAGAACTAGAAAATCTCAAGACCCTCATTAAACCGCTAAACGACGAGATGTCCGTCTACTTGACAAGAATTCAAACCCAAGCCGATCGCTATAGATTATGTACCAGTTAAATATATTTCTAAAAAAAAAAAAACATTTTTTTCCCTTTGTTACCAGTTACTTAAAAAATTCGCTCGTTATTTACTTATCAATTTATACCATAAGTTGAGAGAACAATTTAGTTTATATACACTTGTAAATATGAACATATACTTTTTTTTTACATAGAATTAGTAAGAATGCAATAGCCATTATAAACTCTATTAATATGCCCACACTGACGAGAGACATTAGAAAACACGATTGAATTAATGTTAACTTAGATTTTAGAAAATTGAGATAACAAAGCAAAGTGCCTTCAATGATTGTCTTCATAATAAATGTTAGTATTAATAATTTTATACACACACATATGATGTGAAATGGCAGAGTCATCATACACTCAAGTAAACACAAAATATCTATACTCAGCTTGGAACCACCGCTTGATAATTAATATTTTCAAATATGCATGCAAAATATATGTACTTCTTTTGGAAGTTTGAAATAGTTTTCTCCTCATCACACCATTGTACTTGTGTTTTGTAATTTAATGCAATGAATATACGAACTTCTGTCATTTTGTGTTGAAAAAAAACAATTTTTTTGTTGTTTTGGAAATTCTAGATTGATGAGTAAGTACGTCCCAACTTTTGATTCTTAGGTTGCAAAGTACACCGGAGTATATTGCAGAACATTAATATTTTTTCTATAGCAAATAATAAATCATTTCTTAGTAATAAGTTATGTTTTGGAATGTTTTCAGTTTTTCCATTGAATAGACTTTTGCAAAATAAATGTGAGCCGTGATTGTATTTTGTCTGCGCAACTTGCAACATAAGTTATTTCAAGTTACTAGCAGGTCATTTTAAAATTAGATTTCAAAGACCGAATATACATTTTTACGATTTGTTTATGAAGCTTGCTGCTATTCGGTCATAATATTCAGGCAACCTTATAATGTGGAGCTTGTCTGTCTGGCGTTTTGATAAGTCGAAAAGACTAAGAAAGTTGTTGCTGCGCTGCGCCTCTGCTGCGAGGATAGAAGTAAGTTTCGCTTTATTTATTCTCCTTCTGGACAGATTTTCGCTGTCTGATATTTGGTCTGCGAGGAGGTCGAATGGGTAAGAAGTTTAAACCGTGATATCTAAGAGCTGTACAATGCTTTGGTTTTAGTCAGAAAGGTTAAATGCCGTCAACTACAATGGCTCGGCCACAAAGACCGTATGGACAATATTGTTTAGAAGCGTTTTCGTGTCGGACTCACGTAACGAAGGTTCCGTACAATCTTGAAGGTAACGAATTACTTCGTTCATCACGGAAATCGAGTCTTACAGAGTTTTCCCGCTTTTGACTGAATGAAGCACCCTTAATGTTTTGATTCCCCTTGCGTGTACCAAAACATGCGACAAAAGCAGCACCATCTTTCAACTGCGTCGAATTAGAAGCTTGATTTTTTACGTATTTGATTACAACAGTCATAATTAATTTCGAATTGATAACTCAACGCTTTCCAGCGAAAAAGAATGGTGAGAGACAGACGGGCAACGAAGAGATCCTTTAATGGTTCCGTTTATCCTCTTGCGTATCGGAACCTTAAACAGTGAAAGAATGAACCACCGGTTCAGATATCATGGATTATCAACGGTTCCCGTGTTATTTCTTTTGCTTCAGAATCAGTTATCTTATAAGCCTATATTTATCCATGATCTGGTATCCATAATGGTTCAATGCTGCCATTACTGTTTATGATGGCATTCCGAGTAGCGAGACTGTTAATATACACCTCGTGCCAAAAAAGAACACTGCATCCATGCATTTCACATGCAACAAAAGGAGCGAACAGGTAGACGGTAATAAAAAAAATGTTATGGTTGTTTTTTCCACTGAATAAATTTAGTAAGTCATTATTACGGAGTATCTAGTTATTATTTTTCCTTAGTACTTTGTAGCATCGCCTTTAGCCGTTATACCTCTTGGACCCTTCGTGGCATGGTCATAACGTTTTTGGATATCCTCCGTTGTTTTCTCTTTAGTCCATACTTCTTCTATGAACGTTTTGAGCCCTTCAAATGTGTAAGGTGCCTTGTGGCGTACTTTCTGACCAATAATGGACTATAAGTTTTCTTTTATATTAAGGTCAGGTCAGTCACCCTTTGGAAAAGTTATCTCCATTTGCATTGACAATAACTGTTCCGAAGTTGCTTTTGGACCCGTCTTTAAAAATAATCTTATGATTTCAAATTTTTTGAGCTTTGGTTAGATGCACATCAACTTTGGTAAATGAGATTTGATGGTTTTTTGCTGCATGGTCACAGGCAGCAATAGAAGAAAAACTGAAGCCTTATGTTCACAGACTAATTCTAAGACGAATTTCCGTATTTGAAAGTTAAGGTAAAATTTCAAATAATTTACTGCAGCAATTTGCATAATTCCTTTTCTTCGAAATCAGTGGTCATATCATAAAATAAAATCTATGCACGCCATAAAAACCACCATAAATATAAAGAAATTAATTTGTTATGGATTCCTGCTAACGCAGATGAATAGGGAAACGAAGGAGCAGGCACACCATTTTAGTCTGCAATTGATGAACAACTTACATACTTATAATTCCCAGACGTTCTTAATACAGTAATACTGTCTTTACTTGAAACTTAAAGGGGATGAGTTCAAAAATGTGGTCTTACTCATTTGCCATCTGAGATCGGTATTTGCTTTTTCAATTTATTTCCCACGACAGCTATTCCGTGTGATGTGATGTGGAAGTGTTTGCTCCACTTATGCTTTATTCCAAGCTTCGCATGATGAGGTTAAAAGTTAAATTTCAACCATTCGTGTTTACTTTGTAAAAGGACAGTTTAAACACCACGTGTCGCACAAAAAGCACGTACTCTGAGCAATAAACCGGCAATCCAGCGCAAAGTGGAATGACTACTAATTGTTATTTGGTCATAGCCTTCAATTCTCTCATAGATCGTTTAAAATAGCAACTAAGCCGACTCTTATCGGTTGTTTCAAATTCATATCTGAAACCTCGTAAAGATCAGCGATTAAAATGAATAATATTACAATTGATTTTTTTTTAGTGTAATTAAAAATGGATATACAAGAATCAAATGAAACCTCGGAATTGAAGAGCTTCATGTCGCGCCTTCGTTCAGGAAATCTATTAAAATTAATTGAGTCGAATCAGACTCATGTTCAAGACAAATACCAAGCATTGTGTACCAAAATCAAACAGCGTGAGGAAGATATCGCAAAGCAAATTTTGATTTTACAGCAAAACTCTCATTTGATTGAGAAATTCCAGAAGCAGTAAAAAGCTCATATTTTTTTTTTTTGTATCAAAAACGTGTTCATATTTTTTCTTTTAAGACTACAAGAACTATCTGTCCAAAATTCAGAGTTGTTCGACCAGCAGCAAGCGCTTAAGGATGAAAATGAAAATCTTAAAAATAACCTTCAATGTTCAGAGCACAAGTTTGCTCAATTGGACATTGTCTACGATCAGCAAGTTTCAGCTTCATCCGAGAGGATCAACGAACTAGAGACACAAGTAGCTGAATTGGAAAAGCTTCAAAACAGGAGCATTGATCAGGTAATTCAAAATACCCTAATTTTTCTGCAATAAAGTTTCATAAAGGTAATTGTTCCCAGTTCGATCAGAGCCAAGCGGAGATTTCACAAAGTCTTTTAAAGAGTGAGCAAGAAAAATCTGAACTTGAAAAACAAATGCAAATGTTGGTAAAGGAACACGAGACTGAGAAGAACAAGCTAAAAACGGAAATTGAAAAGGTTTGCGATTTGAACGTAAGTTGAATGAAACTTAAACTTTATAAATTGATTCTGCTAATATAATAAATTATTATTTAAAGTCAATCTTAGAAAACAAACTAAATAGCAGTGGTGAAAAGATATCTGATTTAAAAGAAAACCTAGCAGCGGCGTTGGAAGAAAATCGGAAAATTGTAGAGTTGAAGGTTGAGATATTCGATTATTTATTCGATTGAATAAAATATAATTCAATTTTTTTTCAGTTAAAAATCGAAAACTTAAATAACGACCATGAAATGAAATGCAATGAATATCGTGCTGATAAATCACAACTTACCGCTAAAAACAATGAATTAGAGGTAAATATTGCAGCTTATTGCGCAGGATATTCCAATTCCAGTTTCAGATTGGGTACCGAAAAACTTGGTAAAATTTGTGAGAAAATTGGCTTAGCCATTTAGATCGAGAAATTAAAAAAAAATGCTTCTGTTTTTTGGCTCTAAAAGTTCCGGTTGCTGTTGTTGATTAAAGTGTAAAATTTCAGACTTGTAGTCATTCGGATGATATTTTCTTATGGCAAGCCTTCTACGTATTTAATAAAATGCCGACAAGGAATGGATCTGCGCTCAACCAACAACTGTTTCAATTAAGCTTGATTCTTATCTAGCCACCTTGATTGCGTACGCCAAGTTGGTTGAAGTTCCGTTGCACTTGTGTGCGTCATGAACGTTACGGGTTCTTTATATTAACTATCCCGCTGGTGTGAATTCGAAGAATCCTTGGGGCCGGAGATTTGATGACCACATTTGATGTTCAGTCCGTTAGGACCTTCGTTGATACTTCTTCTTCACACCATCAACGCAAAGGGGAAAAAATGAACCGATAGATTTTTATCGTTTTCATCCAGCATTGGTATGGTTCATATGGTTCAAAACGGTCGTTCACTATGGTTTTATTACTCAATTGCGTCGTTAGTCCAAGTAACAGTCGCTGGTCAGAGTAATTCTCTATTTAAACTCAATTTTTGAGTTGTTGCGCGAATTGTTTGCCTGCCCTAGGTAGACCAAGCTCTATCTCGAAGTTGTTTCTATCTGCTGCGTTACTTCCATTGTGCACTTCCATGGCCTTAAACCTTACTGGCCAGGTTTTTGACGTCTGTTTCTAAGAGTTCACACAGACAGGATCCCCTGTCATTTGGACGGGCAAAAAGTGCTGAGGTTCCATTTATTGGGCGTACTTTCGCCCGATCCTATTTTGGAAATGATTTGGTGTTTGTTAGTTTAACCAAAACTTATTCAATCAATTTATTTTTAAAATATGCCATGGATTAGAATAAAACACGTTTTTTATTAATTTATCTATTGTAATCAATGGTCAAATTTTAAAAAGTGGTAATTGTTAACATTGTTTTGTTCTCCCTTAGATGTGTGTGAAAGATTTGAAACGAAAATTGTCGAACAAGGAAAAAGAGGCGGAAGAGGTTTATATGAAATATAAAACCCTAACCAGATTTGGACTTTCAAAACAAGAATACGCGGGATCGGTTTGTTAAAAAAATATATCAATCTTTTCATAAATAAAATTATTGTTACCTTTACTACCTCTTTAGATTCAGTCGAGTAGATATACCAGCAAACCACGAATTAGCACTGATGATCCCAAAACTATTTATAATACATCTGATTCTGATAGCTCATCTATATCGGCATATGTGACGCGTAAACGCCGAAATCTTGCATTAGCAAACAATGGCAATCAGTTAAATATTTTTCAACATCCAACTACGAAGCCGAAGATTCAGAAAATGACCAGGCCAGGCCAAATGAGGACCAGTGCCGAACCTTCGTTAGGGCTCCAACGCAAGGCTTCAATAGAACCTTATGAAAATATTGTAAGTTAAGCAAAGTATCATAAAATTAGCATTCTGCTGACACATAATTATTTTTAGGAAATACCGGAATCTCCAGTTGTTAGTTCTTCAGCTGTTACAAATGCTGACCAGAAGACATAAAACATGATCTCAGTACAATCGTTTGATTAAGTGTTGTCGATTTAATTACAATCTGTATATATTTCAATAATCAATATTTATATAATTAAAAAAAAAAACTTTTTTTTGTTATCTTTTCAACAGGATGGGATTTGTTGTCTTGCAAACAAATATTCCGTATAAATTTAGGGGTTATTCAAAAGTATAAAGTAATTAAAAACGAAGAGAAAAACAAAACAAAAGTACGATAAGGAAAAAAAAAAAAACAAATCTTAAAAACTGTCCTTTGTGGTGTGTGCTCCTTCTTAAGTTGGTTTGCTAGTTTCTTGGCATTTAAATGGCACACCAAACAAGAGCGCGTGTTTTCAGGCAACGATAAAACAAGACGAGTAGACATTATTTCCAGATGAAGTTAAAGGGTCACATAAGTTCTTCTTCACAAATACCTGACGTACATTTTAAAGTTAGGCTTGTACCGCTCCCTAGGTCGAATTTAATTGGTACGTCCGCAGTCTGACTGTTAAACGAGTTAAAAGCTTGTCATGAAACAGCTAGAGCCTGATGACTTACAAGAGTGACGAACATGAAAACGAGTTTCATCTGGTAATCATTTTCGCTTATGAGAGAGTCATAGAAAAAACTGCTTCTGCCCAAGCCGTTGGAAAATATCAAAATATCAAAAAAAAAAAATAAAAAGTCCTTCAGGTCCTTCGAGCTATAGGCCGATTAGTCTCCTGTCTAATAACGGGAAGGTTTTTGAGGTAGTTGTTACCAAATCTATTTTACAAATTAGATTTCATCGCGAAATCAATTTGGATTTAAAAGAAATCACTCGGCAGTGCATGCTGTTACAAATCTAGTCAATTAAAAAACGCAAGGATAGCGTTCCATCTTATATTAAGTCCAAAAAAGAAATAAGTTAAAATCAGGACAAGGAAAATTGACGCAGCAAGTTTCTAATCAAATTCGGTGATATCAAAAAAGCATCCAACGCCTTGGTCATGCATTTGAATGCTATTTGGTTACGATTCAACCATCGTATCTTTGTAAATCTTAGGAGTTCCAGTAATGCCGCGTCTTCTTATCCTCCCTCCCTGTTTCAGACATTTATTTAAAAAGAGAAGCGGAATGTTTAGATATGAGTCGCTAAATACTTCCATTATTAAGTGAGTAATGAACAAAAATGCGAAAAGAACATTAACGGCCGTTTTTGTAAAGATAGCAAAAGAAGTTCGGGAAATCATTTATGTAAAAGACGCCGTCTACAAGGAAAATAAAGTGGCTTTCAAGGAAATTAAATAAGCAAAAATTTAAACAACGGGGATCAGATATAGGTTAACATAAATGATGCAACAACAGTAATAAATGGCTTCATTGATAAATCAAATTGTCGAAAACCGAGAGAATCTTGGCCGAACAGATTATAATGCAAATTATCAGAATCGGATTTGCATTGACTTCATTCCAAGATGTTCATTGGCTGGATTGACTGATCGATCGAACGTAGAAATCTTAAATGTTTTGAGCTGTCAATTCGTACACAGAATTCTTAAAAACGAAGTGATGGACAAAATTCCTTTCTAAGCAAGAGACGGGCTTCACGTACAAAAAACACTAACTCGTATATGCCACAATGGAAGAAATGAGATTCAGAAGCCAAATAACTAAACCTACGCGAAGGGAAAATCTGACATAAATACTGAAATTCAGTCGACCAACCAGATTCGCTCCAGCTGGTTGAACCTGCCCATTGTTGAATGAGTGACAACGTTGCCTTGATCCAATGTTATTGGAACGAAATGATTCGTAGCAGTTGAATAATACTTCCAGTCCGCCAGAAAAATGTTGTCTAAACGAAAAATATATGAAATGTTAGTTATATAAATGCTTTGAGCTCAATTTTGAATGTGTATGATGACACGGTGTCCAAATAAGGTAAACTGCATCTGAAGATACAAAATTGAAATGTGCTTAGCGCATCAGCCAACTCCGCACACCAGTGTAATCGATCCATAAGCGGACGGATCTGCACAATTCGTCTGCAAAAACAACCCACACAACTGCAAAATGTCAAACTAACAGGTGAAATGTCAAATAATGAAAATTTCTGAAATGTCATCAGGTTGTCAGCAACTACCACCGGAGGTGGAGGGACTTTTCATTTTCCTTCACATATTTTCAATTTTCGCGACGATTTCCCCAAACAAATTCTTCTCGACACTAAAAACGTGGAAAATCCCAATTAAAGTGAAACCAAATAGAATTCCCAACACCTCGGCAATTTCGCAAAAATGTCTAAATCTTTTTAAAGTGCATGAAAATATTTCAAAAAAAAAAAATAAAAGGAAATTCACCAAAGTGCAGAAAGAAAAAAAAATATAAAATTGAATGAATCAGTGATTTTTCTCCCCAAAGTTAAAACAGGGAAAGAAAAAGTGAAGAGAAAACAAAGAAAATGGTTTCCCTAATCAAGAATCAACTTCTCAAACATTTATCTCGGTGAGTAGTTACTATTTTTCAAAAGTGGTCTAAAGTCCAATTGGAAATTATTTTCATCTTGTAGGCATTAGGTTCATTAAGTACACTCGGGTAGGGGGTACATTTCTGCAACCCTTTTTTTACCACCAACTGGACAAACGTATGTTGTGTTTATGCGATTAGAGATAAATGTCGCGTGATAAAAAAAAACGTTTAAGCTTCTTCTTGAATTGATTTTTCCACCAACAAACTAAAGGCCCACATTTCAGCAGATCCTAGCTTTGACTTAAAACTTTGTCATACTCGTATGCAATTCACTCATCATCAGAAATCCATGTACAGCACTACGTTTTGCTGTATTTAAAATTTAATAAGTCATATTTAAGGTTGGGGGGTGTTTTCCCAATGTTTTCGTTGTACCATATATGGGTCTGCTGGCGGGTACGGGGAAGGTGAGTTTCTTCGAAAGGGAAATTAGATTTCTGTAATTTGTTGCTTCGTCGTCGTCATCGTCGTGTTGTGTGGTAGAGAAATGTGCCACCCTGTGTGGGCGGTGTGGTGCGACGGTCGCAGTTGGTGTTGGGGGTTTGTTGTTTTTTTGGTGTAAGTTGTTGCATCGCTGCATCAAGGGTTGCCACAAGGTCACATTCTCTTCTCGTGGGCAATTATAATTGAATTTCCACTAGTAGTTGTCAAAATTAGTATTGTTAGCGAGCGCTGCCTGCTGGGGGAGGTGTGCAATGCAGAATGCAGCTTCCTTGGCATAGAGCTACTTTAGTTGGTTTATGCACATACGGCGCGGCGGCGGTGACTTGGTGTTGTTTGAAGGATGTACGTTGCTGATGGGCAAACCTAATTAGGTCATGACAACCAGTCGTGTTGAATCTTAGAATGGAATTTACATTGTTTTCGCGTTTTTTCGAAGACACTAATTATTCAAAGACAACTGGCAAATAGAGTTGAGCTTTTGTTTTTAGGGAATTTTTATTCCATAGAATGGTATTTTTCTTGCAAAGGCTCCTTATATCGGTTCCTCGTATAGAAAAACTGGCAAGATGATTGTTTTGCTACGCGTGATTTTCGTCCTTTAGTTGTTTGGATCCGAGTAGTCATTTGTGGGGTTAAATTGCTCGAAGGATCCATTTCTTATCGACAGCATTTCTTTTATCCACATTTATCCGAACTTGTTTGACAATTTTTTTGTAATGCATTTTTTTTTAGCTTATATTGACTATAACTATATTAACTTATATGCTAGACATAAAAATGCCTAAATAACTATTGAAATTTTTCTTACTAACCCTATGCGGACGCACCAAGCTAAAACTAATGGTTAACCTATGTCTTTCAACAACCAGAACTAAAATGAAATATTGTTGAAATAAACTAAAATTTAAAAAACATTACAAACTGATTACCAAAAAAATGTTTATGCAAAAAAAAACATAGTATATAATAAAACAAACTTAAAAATAACTTAACCTACAATATTTTTCATTTCTGTGCTGTGCCAATTTTTTTTTTAAATTTTTTGGTGTTTTTTCGACCTTATTATTAACCTGAACCTTTCCTGAAAATCTATGTAAGCCGGCTTATATTCAAAGAACAGTTTTTTTATAATCATAAGGTTAATTCAATGACCTTACGAAGCATCCTTTCCCTCAATTAACCAACAACATTTTTTTTGTGCATCCTTTTAACGTCCTCCTTGTCTCGGACTGATAACGTCCTCCTGAACCAAAGATGCTGCTCAGAGTTACGAGCAAAAACTCCATTGTAGGCAAGTCGCCTGTCCACACTCTTTCGAGCAACATGGAAGGTTAATTGAACCGCATTTCTACCGTGAATCAGGCCGCTAAGGTCAAAATAGAAGAAAGCCGCTGGTGGAGTAAAGCTGTTAAGGCGCACTGTTTCATGATACATGAAGCTAGGGTAGTAAGGTCCGGAGCTCAGGTTATTGCTCGATGTCACTGCTCGCTCTTGCACCGTGTCTCCGAATAAGTTTAATAAGAAAGTTATCCATCCACTCGGATAAGGTTGGACTCGTTGTACAGCTACTCATTAGAACAGATTTTTTTTATTTAGGCTCTGTAGTTCAATATAAAGGGCGATTAGCCCTAAGGTATCGTCTCTCGAAAACCCGAATCCATTCCATCCAGCTTCCTCCAACATATGCAAGCACAGACCGAATGAGGACATTTTGCATTGCATCTAGCGAAGTTGATCTTTAACGTCCAACCGTTGCAAAATCTTACAATTCCCTGAATCTTTGAACATGATCTACACGCGATCAAGTCATCTGAGCCTATAACATTGCTCGTGAAAATCGTGAACAAATTCGACGAATCAACTACACCCTGTTGTAGATCGTTGTTAATTTCAAAGTTCCAATAAGTTTTGACGTCTTATTGTCATTTTCAGAATAAACTGTGTGCTTGTGAGTATATCTAAGAGTATGTAAAGCAGCGGTTTGCTTATGCCCAGCTGGATTAACTTGAAAAGGAGCACCTGCACACATACGATGTCAAATTGGTTATCCGGAATAATATTTTTGTCCTCAACCCACTTAGTCAGGGCTCTATTGATAACCTTTTCAAATAGGGAGGAAGAAGATTAGCCGGATTGGATGCGTCCATATTCCTTTTCGAAAAGTGTTGCACCACCGTTGCCTTCGAATTGAATCATACAGATTTCTTATTTCTAAGCGAACCAAAGATAACCAAAAGATCTTCCTTTGAAATGCACGGAGGATGCACTTCTTAATCGAACATGGCAAAACCAGTGTTCTCCGATCGCCAGGTCTCAATTTCATTTTGAAGGGAGGAGTTGTGTACTAGAACGAGGTTTCCAAGATATGGTTCGGGCGACAATTCACATCTACCTTGTAAACATCTTGAAGGGTCACGTATTTTATTTCAGCTTTCTTCTGAGGATCATCGACCACGAAAAAGTTCTCTTCTTCGATTGCTTCTACAAGATCTATTTCTGCTATCACAAGTATTCGTTCGTTATTTGAAGTTCGGGGGAGCTGAAGACACGGAAAAGTTTGTTCTTATTTATGCTTCGAACAAATTTATTTATTTTCGGGAACATACTAGATTTGCTAGCTTTAACAGCCCGCATCTTAGGATTCTTAGTAGCTCGGTAGTTTTGCTGATGTAACTACTGTAGGTATTTAAGCCGTGCCTTCAGTATCCTTACCTCCGGGTTATGTCGGTCAGTGAAACGTCTGAAAAGGAGTTTGAGTCTCGTCAGTAGCCTACTTTTTTGTCGGTGTAGTGCATCGATTGTTGCATTGCGCTAAATATAAACATTGTGAGTAAGGAATTGTTCTTTCCATTTTTTGTTTTAAAGTGTTGTCCATCCGTTTTAGATAGCTGTCGATCTCCCCGTTCGACAGATTCATACTGGACAGTGGGTTGAGCGAGTTTGAGGAGAAAGTTCTCCTTATAGTTCGGGAAATTGATTTTAAAAAGCCAATTTTTTTGAATAAACAGATGATCACTGGCATTAAAATTTATTCCTGGGCCTAAAATCTTTTAACCTATGATTTTATTTTAATGTACGTGTTTGTATTTGAAAAGTGCACTTGTCAGCCTAAACACTTTTCGCATTCTGTTACTGAAAAAAGGAAATAAATTAATTGCCCACTTGTCATTATTCATTGTGACAGTTGTGACAGTTGGATTCGATGATCGGACTCCGATTAATGCTCCATAAACGACTTTGAAGTTAATGAATAGTCTTTTTAAGGATTTGGCGCAGCGTGAAAAGTTGACTTCTTATCGGAAGCCACATTGAGATTCGCTGACTTCAGATCTTCACATAATATATTTCATAGAATCTTGTAAGCGACGTGAATCGAGGGATTTGAATCGACACAACATTGAATTGTGCTAATATTTCAGTTTGTGGGGCATGCTTTCGTCATCACAAATCTAAAATATGATCTGGTCAAGGCTCCCATTTAGTATCTATCATAGATGGGACATTTCCGCTATATAAGGGGGAAGTAAGGTTAATTCGTATGAAAAAAGGTATGCTTTTAAGAATTTTTTTAGACACACTTAAAATCCTTGTATTAAAACCAATAGTACATTAAAGTATGGCATTTGAAGAATATTGTATGAATTGAATTGAATATAAAAGAACAGGGCAATGGCAGCAATTATTCGGGCGTGTCTCGGGAAAAAGTAGTATTGCGGTGACCCTCATAACTTGGTGCTGAATCATCTGAAATCAAAATTCATTTTTTAGATAATAGTTTTCCCCAGGTAAATTTGCAAAAAATTTCCAGCGTTACATCGTAAATTATGTACAGATAAAGTGTTCAAAATTTCAAAAGGATCGGTGCAGTAGTTTTGAAGTTTTTAGGGACGCCGACTTTGAAAATGTGGGTTGTGGGGAAAACACTAAAAAATCTGGTATAAAACGACCATCCGACGGGTATAAAAATACTCGTAACTTCGTCAATTTCGCCCCAATCGACTTGAAATTTTGCACAATATTCATTCATTCAATTCCAAATTCAAAAAAATACCTTAGCCCCCCTTAATAAATTCAGGTTGCAGGACCCCCAGCTAAGCTTTTTGTAACCATTTTATGCCATGCCAAATTAAAAATAAATCATCGCGAAATAAATTTCTTCAAGTAATCATTCGCCCGTTCCTTCCTATAAAGCTTTCTTAACATATTTCAAATACTCATGAAATAAACAATATTCAAATTAAATTTATCGTTCTTCGAAAAGTACCCATCACCAAAGCATTTAACGCACACGAAAGAAGCCATAGTATGATATACAGTGACCATTGCAACTTACTCAGCAAGTGTTTTGCGCAGAAGAAATAGGAAAATACATTACAGCAGTCTTGCCCAAAAGAAATGCCTTAAATTATAAACTTCCTTTCAACTCAAGGGATACCTGTAAAAGTTCACACTTATGAGTAAATATTGAGATATCGGATTATTTCGCTAAATCATTCAATCCTTAAGTAATTCCACTGCAAGAACTTTAAAATTCACCATGATATCTTAATTGCGTTGGTACAAAATGTACAGAGTTAAGTCGAAGCGACGTCATAGTAGGCAACTATTTCATTCTAGTGCTTCGTCGACAGAAAAAGGAAATCGCTATATCGATCCGGTTCCATTGCTTTGTTTATTTAAATGTTGAATACCAAATAAACAAAACGAGATATCAAGGAAGTATAAACACAGCCTCGGGTCAAATATTGAAAAATTAAAGCATTCAGCATATCAGTTTTCTATCTTTTGTGCCAAGTAGTTAGGGTTCGAATCCAACTTTGCATAGAGCCAAAAATTATTTAAGATTATACATAACGTTCCTGTTCCTGCGCTGTTCATTGGCGCACTCTTTATTGCCAGCTTAGTCTTAAGTTAGCTTCCTCAATAAAACTGCAAAAGTTGAATGGCATTTCCTACTCGTGTGCATCACCAAAGATCTCGATAAAGATATCGAGATGTCCATTTGCAAACGCACATATCGTATGACTGTTAGTTGTTGTCTTCCATATGTGTCGACTTATAAACTCGGAAAAACCGTACCACTTTTCGCGTTGGCAGTCTGGTTGCCGTACGTAAGAGATAAGCAAGCATTCTCCATCGTCAACAGGCTCAATCTGACAAGCTTCATAGAGATGCTATACAGCTCATCACTTAAATATATGTCATACGCGGCCTTAAAAAGATGCTGAGTATCGATTTTTTCAAGATCTGTGGTGGGGTTATCCGATCGACTTTGAACTCTTCTTTCTTAAATGAACCTTTGACCAATCAGGTTGTTGACATCGTATCTTAGGTGTATCTTAGGTATGACAGAAAAGAAGGTATAGGCGACGTTAAGAAGACTTATCCTCCTTTTTTAGAAGAGAGAGTAAACGATGCTGCTAATAAATAAGTCTTAAACAGAACAGACAATTTTAAGATTACGCGATTGTTTTGAAAGGATATTTTCGCTACAAATTATAATTCAAGAAATATATACTTAAAAAGCGACTTGTTTTTTGAGTCTTGATTTTGAAAAAATTCTAGTACTGACTTTTTGCTGGGTGAAAGATGCAACGACACACAAAGCCATATACTAAAATTCTTTCGGTGTTGTTTTCATAGATTATAAAAAACATCGAAAGCACCTTTAAGATAAGGATTAGTAGAAGCTGTTAGCATGATTTATCAATAAAAAAAGATTCAAATATTTTTATAAACAATGTTCTTTAATAAGTGACATCATCCATCTTTAATTAGATTGAAACTTTATAAAATTATATTTTCAAAAAACTGCGTTGCCTTAACTTTTTCGATAACGAACTAGATTTCAACCCAGTAATCTTTTGAAATGTTTAATGCAGCTTTCTAATCAGTCTGGGCTATGATAAGATTACTGTCACGCACTTTTCAAGTTTACCTTTACATAATTCATTTCCACAAAAACATATTTAATAAATAATTGATGTTTTGTGCGAATTCTTCTATTAAGATTTAATACCTTATACTTGGAAAAACAGGTACAGTTATGCGAAGAAGAACGGTGAATGGGTTTTCGATGAAAAATTAATTATTCTTGTTTTCGTTTCTTGAAATTTCTAACTAGAAGGTTATTTATTTTGTTCCATAAAAACATTGTTTGCAAGCCGAGTTCAAATTAAAAACTTACCGAAATAATACAAGCATCGATTTTTAGACTGTAAAAAGTCGGCCCAGAAACGAAAAGATTTTTGTCGGAACATATATAAATTTAAATACACCTACACCAATCAGGGGGTGAATATAATATTGGAGAGAAGTTAAAAGCATCAGTCAATCAAACGAAAACTAGGGCTGTAAATAATCTAGAACCAATGAAACCGCGTGCTGCATGTGTATAAAGATTTAGCTTATTTTTAAAACCTTTCAGGATCTTCGCAGCCCAAATTTGCGGTTTGAAAAGGAAATTTGGAAAAAATGTCTTTGTTTTTCCACATAATCTCATTTTTTTCCCAGCAATGTTCTTAAGTTTCGATAACCTTTAAGTAAGGAGTATCATCGAACTCCTTATAATCGCCACCAAAAATTCATTCCGACTCTCAATGACATTCTAGTTGTCAGCTTTATTAACAAAGCACGCCTGCTCCTGGTGCATTTGCCGCTGGCTCAATACTCGTCTCCTCCTTTACTTGAGCTTCTCAAGTATACCATAAGACGGATCTACTTTCCTTTTCTATGGACCCTATTCGTCTGGACTCTTTCCGATTAACATTGATGGAAAACAGCATTTGTCGAGTCCAAAGTTAACGTGGACAGATTTTTGAGGCGATTTTTAACCATTGACAAGATGCGCATCCATTACATCGATCCTGAGATCTGGTCAATAAATAAGATTTCGGGTAGCTATCAAGGAAAAGAGGCGGGACAAATTTCGAGCTTTAGTGCTTTTCTTTCATATTACTACTCCATGTTTACTCCGAATAACGAAATATATAATTGTTGTCACTATTCATTCAACCTTGGCACAAGAAGACTTTCGCCGAAGACTGCACTAACTGGGTAATTAGCTGCAAGAACTCGTCATGAAAGTTGTTAAACGAGGCCCGAAACTCAAAAATGGACCAACAAAAATTTAAATTATGTTAAATAATATTTTCTTAAAATACCAGGCTTTTTTTTTAAATTTGTTTATTTCGGAAAGATTTGCAGCTTATTCGGGAGATATATACCGAACTTCTTCCTATCCAAAGTTTGTTTTGGTACCTTCAAGTGGATCGAACTGTACAACAGACAATTGATCTGCTACGCTATCAAAAAAATGACCTGCGATCTTTGACTCATTCACAGAACTAATTTGCAACACAACCCATTTGCGTAACAAAAGAAGACTGAAGCAATTCTCTTAAAACTGCTACCATAAGGAATCTACTTAAGGTAATAATAATAACAATAGAACTATCATTAAGCACCCATAATTTCCCAGTTAGCAAGCTCATAAAGAGCATCATAAAGATATTTAAGTTTTAGCTCTATTTAATGGGATGTCTGATATTTATTGCTGAGGCTTTATTGCTGCTGAGGCTTTATTGCACATCTTCAAGATTTAAAAAGTATTGTATCACTAACTACTTTCTTATCAAGCCATCAGTCCCTGTGACAGTTGAAACTAAGTTAAACCTGCTTTTCACAGATTGGCAGACACCTTCAACAGTGCAGTCGCAATTTCTCCTCCATTCAGTAAGGATCGTACACCGAACTAAAATTTTGTTGTTTTCGAATGTCTCTTAAATCTATTCTGCTCACTCAAGCATCGTCTCCATATAGAACCACTGGCAAGATTAGCGATAAGTTTGGATAAACCGGAGTAGCATCGCCCACTTTGGATTAAGTCTTCGGTGGATCTCCATCAAGGTGTCATTTGTGGAGTGAGGTGTTCGATGGATCGATTTCTTGTCAACAACGTTTATGTTCTTGTATCGTCATTTATTAGAAGACCAACTTTTCTTGCCTCTTCTTTTATCGCTGTGAAAGTTTCTCTAACGGCATAATGGGAACCCGCAATGGTATTAAAATCGTATATTCTCAAAATATATAAATTCCAAGCAGGCGAATAAAATACTGCGAATTAAACGAATTAAAATAAATTAATATAAATCTCCGTCCCCATTTAGACTTCACCAATTGGAACAATCGAAACCAAAATCTTTCTTTTCTTTTCCTTATTCTTCTGCTGGCTTTATGCATTGTAAGGGTTGTCATAATCCCCTGAGAGCGAGAAAATAATACTGCCCATCGCAATATCTATGCATGAATTGGGTAGAAGAAATCACATGATAGTGCATCTCCTTGCCGAAATTTGTGTGTTGCAAGACGGCATCAGAGGCTCGCAGGGATATGCCTCGATTGTTATTGCGAGACATAGCAACCATAGCATAATCTTATGTTGGGACCCATTGATCTGGTATTACGGTCTACGGGATTTTTTCGTCCTCCAAAACCTGACAGATGATATTCCCATCAGAATATCTCCGCCTTATTTTAAATGAGTAGTTTGTTAACTATCTGAACCCGCAGCTCTGATATTTTTAAGCTTTTCTATGGCCAAACTGAGAGTGGTTTGAAGAACAACTTCATCGGCTGGATTGGAGTTTTATTTATGCGCTATCATTGCTTCTATAAATAATGCTTGAATACATCCACAATTTCCATTATACTCATAACGATGGGCATTATTTTTTCCATGTTATCAAACTTGCAAAGGGACAACAAAGCGGCGTCAAACTTCAAAGTCAAGTCAAGCGGGGTGCTTCTGAGACTATTCTCGTAAAGCAGATATGACATTTGAATTGAATCAAAAAAAGGTGGGCAGGCCTGCTCACACTGCTTTGATTCAACTTTCCAGTTGGATAGTTGTCGCAAGGCACTGACACAATCAGAACTGGTAACAATTGTCCCTGACAGAATTTTCGGTTAGGAAAAACAAGTGGGATTGAAATACAGTATGTTCCTTGCTTCTTGTTTTAAAAATTAACAGTATACGATCAAGTCATCTGAATCAACAGACATTGACTTTGTAAACTTTAAAATACTACCACACGGCTATCTGTTCTAAATATAAAATCTCACAGATAATACTTTTAATTATGTACAATAAACACTTGTTACTATTTTTTTTTTCTTTTCGCCTGCATGGCTAATCTAATTACTCGAAGTCACAAGTGCTGTACAAAAGCAAAAGTAGTCTGTTTGTTTGTTTCTGCAATCGTCTGCTTCGTCTTCACATTGCTAACATTGAAATGTTGGCATAAACGGCAGTAAAGTCATTCCTGTTTACTATTAACAAACTTGTGACGATATAATCAATTGAAAATTTCAAAGTAAAATAAAATATTGATTCATTTCAAATTAAGAAAAGGCCCGTCTGGCGTGGCATAGTCACGTTGCAAGCACGTGTTTTAAGGCTGCTGTCAACGTATCAACTTATAAGAAGTCTTTATAAAGCACGAGCAAGAGTTGCTTATTGTGGGAATAAGTTAATCGGAAATCATTTGAAAATCACTTTTCAGTGAGTTGTGTTTATGAACTTGCATTCGATAGTTCATTTTTCATTCGGATGAATTCTCAGGAATTCAAGTGGGGCTTACTTGAACACAACGCGTTCATGTTTTTCCTTGGCTCTCGAAAGTGTGATGCGGCTGCGTATTTGTTTATTTGGATTTTATTGGTGTTTTTTTAGACAGTCGGTGTTTAAAAATTCAGGGTCAAAACCCAACAAGAAATAAGAAAGCATACAGTTTGAGGGAGGATGTCAAAGAAAAAGGCCGTTTGGAAGAAATATGAATTCTATTGGACACCCGACTGTTTTAAGTAAGTCTAAGGAGCAGTTGATTTCTTGAACCCTTGCTATTGAAGCGAATTGGGAATTCCCTTTGACAAAGCCGATGTGGAGATGTAGTGAAAAAATATCTGGATAAACAAGACACGCAAGTCTATGTCTTCAAGAACAACACCCCATGGCCAGATTTCATCGATTCTTTTATCTCTTGAAACAACCTGTCGATCAGAATTAAGTTAAACATTAAGCGGTCCTGGTCGTCAGTCAACCGAGATGACATTATTAACTTTTAACAACGCTGAGCTTGGCCTTCCCTCAGTGAAAGTCGTAAATCTGTTCAAATATGATGATCCTGGTGCTAAAGTATAAGAAAGTTTCCTACAAAGTTTTTAAGAATCCCCAACAACGGGGCTGTTTGAACACCATTTTTTGTTGTTTTATGATAGTGCCACTTAGCACGGCATGATGAACATGTTTGAAAAACGTATTCAAGTAACATTTAAATTTAGAGTTTGTGGGGCTGTAAAAAAAAGTGAAATCGTCAATATCGTTCTAGAGTGCCTGAATTGTCTCTGGATTGTCTCTGGATTGTCCGATCTTTAATGGTGCCCTACAAGAAAAAGTACACCGTTGTCGATCATGCATCATCAACAACACGACTAAGTCTGCGATAAATCGATACTGCTAGATGGTTCGCTTTGGTATAATTGGTCGAATTCTGGCGGTTAAACGCCGGTCAGTGGTATGCACTGTAGTGCTCTCCATTGATTGTAACGCGTCTTCCATTTTTGTATTGGAAAAAAGTCCCATTATTGCTTTTTGAATACGTGTAGATTTTCCGAGCCTAATACAGCGCTATTTCGCTGGTTTAAATAGCTAGATGGAGATGTGCCTCATCGTACATCAGCTGCTGTTCGTGCTTTATTTTGTCCGAAATCACATTTTTCAATATTTCCCAACTTTGTTCAAGGAATTATTTATCCATTTTGTTGTGGAATTTTTGTTTCCCAACTTTTTTCAAGGATTTATTTATCCCTTTTGTAGTGCAAAAATATAACGCTGAGCTTCTGACAGTCTCCAAATAACGTATGATCCAAAAATCAGAGGCAAGTATGCACAATTTTTTTTTGAGTAGGCAAACATCAAAAAGCGATGGGACCGTTTTTCAAACTGCGTTGTCAGCGAAATAGGCCAATAGGAATGCAGCATTCGGTGTTTATTCTTCTATTTTAACTCTGGAGACATTACGTAAAGATCATCGGAAAGATTAAACGGAAAGAGAATCTTCGGAAATCGACTAGAAAGCTTAAAAGTGACTATTTCGCCCAAGTTTGTTTTTAATATATACTACATCAGCTCTTAACGTTAACCTTTAAGCCTTTACTGGTGATATAACTACAGAGAAGATTATGCTCTTAATTTGATTGCGGATTATTCATGGACTGAAAAGTCTTGGGATTTTTAATGAAAACAATGTTTTTTTTGGGAAACTCATATTTATTCCTCAACATAGTTGCTTTGAGAGCAATACACTTGGTAAGTCAACTCGAAAACCGAGGTGCTGGCACGTTTCATATTAAAGAAAGGGAATCTTAATGTTGAAAACTCGGACATTAAGATTCCCTTTCTTTAATATGAAACGTGCAAGCCTTCGAAATGTGCCTCGGTTTTCGCGATGACTTCCTCTTTTGATCCGAGTCTCTTCCCTGGAGTGAGTGAATCGTAATTGGTCCGATTTGGCCATCCCTTTCAGAGAGGTGCGCGTTCTTTATCATGATGGTATTTTATTTAGATGATGATGATGATGGTACCGAACTTTTTTCTTCACCGTTTTTTCTTTATTTCCTCGTTCAGTTTGTCCAATAACGATGCATTATACTCTCATATCACTGTTCTTTCCTCCTATAGATAATCGATGAAAATTCTGCACGAGCTTTGGTCATTTGATCGGCTTAAGTGGCTCTCCAGCCAATCTACTTTTTAGATACTCACGGCCTCGGGTAACTCCCACAACTTCTCTTGCCGATTTCCGTATTCGTAGCATCTTTTGGCCTTCCAGAGCGACGTGCGTCTTCGGTGCTTGCACGACCCGAAGGAACAGTTGTGGGCTAACATTTCTGCAACCATTGCATTGATTATTCGGAAGTTTTTCCCATCAAAAAATAATGTTTGATCCAGATGCGTTCCTCTCGTTTTCCATTATTTTTACTACGGCGAAAGTAGCCTCACTCAAAGAACTGTAGCTTGCAAACGTATGGACGAAGTGTCATGAAACATAAGCTAATCACAGATGAGCCTCTCGTAATGTGTTATGATCATTTACAAGTTTCGTCACCTAATAAAAAATTCCAATACTTTTGAGCTTATGTTAGTACAATGATGAGTAAGTTTTTGAGGCGGATTGATTACGATTGATTACGCAAAGTTCATTCCAAAGTGGATGCTGTGTTGCCAAAACAGTGCGAATTTTAATAAGAAATTTCAGTTGAAATAGTCACTTTTGAAAAGAGTGGTCTTGACCTCCAAAAACACCCCTGAGACAGGTTACTAAATCTATCGAACAAGCTTAAAAGAAACTCAATTGTTGCAAAGTCAATTGACCCATCTTAGCAATGTTGCAATGTCTTTTTTTTATAGCTTTTTCCATAAACAGTGCTCCAATGAATTGGCCAGCCGCACTGCACTTCCCATACTCCAGTTATCCTTTAAGAAATGTCCATTTAAACACAACCTTTCTTCCCTTATGTTCCCATCGATTCGGTTAAAATTTTTCCATAGTAAAAGTGCATTCGAAAACCCTCGAGTATTACTGAATTTGAAAATTTGGAAAAGCAATTATATTTTTCTTTTTCAAATAGTTATCGATAGTTATCAACTAAAAGTTCAGTACTGGAGGTGCCGACTAATTACACCCGAGTGTAACATTCAATCGTACGTACCGACATTCCTTAAAACAGCACAAAAGCATTCCAGTACTTCAATCGATTTAAAGGCAATCTCAACATTCCCATCTTTTAAGAAGCTTTAAAACTCCCACCCCCTATCGTTATGCCTTCTTTATGTTATTTATTAAATAACTTTCAATGCTTTAATATTTACGACACATTTAATCATACCCGCCTGAAAGGAAACAAGTTTAAAGCTCAGCGATGCCTGTCTTCAATTTTACTTATGCCCCCCATCCCTATTCAGGAAAACATAAACACGAGAGCATTTCGAAAACAATTTTATGGGTTCACATTGATAAATTTTTAAAGTGGGTCTAGTTTGGGTCATTGGACCCTTGAGCATCATTGAAAACAATTCAACAAAAAGAGACAGAGAAGGCGGAATATGTTTTTTTTTCATTGATTTAATACCGAAAAGCAAAATTGATTGCCATAAAATTGAAGCGCCTATCTGATTGATTAGGGGATGCATGTAGCTCAGATGATTTTTTGTTTATGAATACTATTTTACGAAACAAAGGCATCCTAATTTATTCAACTTCATTGTTTCGAATTTTGCTCATCCATTAGCTGAATAATTTCATTATGACGAATGAATAAACACGGTAATTTTAAATATTCAAATTGTTCGTCGTTTTTTTTGTTTTGTTTTTCGCTTTGATGACTGCTGAGGTGCACCAAAGGTGGAAATAAGTTGGTATTTAATTAAATTCCGCTTCAAGTCGTTAAAATATTTTTTCATTTACCTGAGGTGATGAAGTTTATATTTTTATATTTTTATGGTTCAGACAGATTTTATGTTGAAGTTGGATCGGGCATAATTAGAGGTATACTCACATCTAAAGTTCACCGGAATTTTGGAATTTTGAAGTTGGAAAAACTGTTCGGAGCCTCGCGATGTGCGATGAGCTGTGTAAAATTTATTCAGAAGCTGCAATTCGTTATACACTAAATCCGAACTTTGATGAAAATACATATAACCTGACTTGTAACATAGATTTAAATAATTTTTCACTGAAAATGAGATATTTTCTCGAAAATCTTTTCTAATGTGTTGTGATAGTCAACTCGGAAGTCAATATCGGAAGCATTCATGTGTGTAATTATGAAATTCAAATTTACAAAAAGTAATAAAAATTCGGGTAAAGTGAAGAAATTCAAAAGAAAATATTTAGGCAAATATAATTTATATTTATTTTATTTATAAGTAAAAATAATGCAAGGGTGCATCACCTGTTAGCTTATATTTATATGAGGCTGTACAGAAAACACTTTAGCACTTTTCCACGAACGTTGCATAACTGCAAAAATTTAGCTTTCCGATTTTTTATTCTTACTATGCATTTTGCGTAGAGCGGCAGAAGAATTGAAAAATTCCTTAGGTTCAATATTCAGATGCACGAATACTTAGAGAGAATTGGATATCGACTTATTTGCATCCATTTAGTTCGCGGTATTTTCGCTATTTATTGACAAACCTCCAAATGCAATTTTATGGGTTTGGGGAGATTTCGTCAAAATCAGGGGCGCAGAAATCGCAGTATCAGGGACCTCCGAGATTTAGGGCCCCCCGCTTTCAGTTTGTAAGCAGCTTCCTTTTGATCATTGATGTTTTTTGTTATAGAAAAAGTTGATAACGATTAAAATCATAAACCAGTCGGATAGCCAGAGAAACAAACTTAGAAAAAATGAAAGCAAACATTGAATAAGAGTTATTGTGTATATCATTTTCTCTTTTTTGCACTTCACTTTCGTACCTACGCAACTGCAACGACTTTGATTTTATTTAAAATAATATCGGCTATTAAACGGTGTGGCTGCGAGTCCTTTTTGTGGTTTATAGTGCAGAAAGGGTAAAAATTGTCCAAATGTAGAGGACATGGTTACGATGGAGTAAATGTAATATCAGCTTTTAAAAAAGAGAATGAACCGTATAACTGCTACTCATGCATTGAATTTAACTTTAAATGATGTTGCGAAACATGTTCCTCGAAATGTCACACTTTTTTACTTTAGGATAAAATGTATGCTTTCTGTGGCAAACTTATAAAACGTTACAGTTTTCTGGATGTTATATCCTATTCAATTTTTCCTATTTTTGATGATTCCGATAGCTACGCCGGTAGCAGAAAGAAACTTTTCCCAGCTTCAACTTAAATTAAAAATTATCTTATAAATTATGAGCATTTGTCGGACTTGTCCATTTTATCCATAGAGGCCGAAAATTTAGAAAAACTTAAATCATCTGCCATTTAAATATTATTTAAAAAAATGAATTGATTAATTTTATAAATTTAATACCTTTGTACTTTACAATAAATCCATTAATGTTGTATATGCGAATTTTGTTTGTCTATTTTAAATAAATCAATATTTATTGTAAATCATTTTACACTTCTTTAAGACTGTGCATGACAAGGCGCCACAAACAAATGATAATTCGGTTCCCCAGCGGTTCTAGCTACGCCCTGTTCACCATTCTGTTATCAGTGTTATGTATTTGCAAAAGCGCCAAGCCAGATCATCTTCACAAAATATTAATATGAAGACACCATCTTGGAACTGCAAGATGATGATGTACCTCCGAGATGGAAATATGCCTCATCTCTTAAGTTGTTTTTTTTTTTTTAGCAAAATTGTCGTAAATTTCGAGCGGCCATAAAGCCTAAACAGATTCTTGAGTGTAAGCGAATTATTTGAAATCTTTGTGCAAAACTATCCCGAGCCAAGTACGACTGATATTCAGTTGCTGATATCTTTGGCGGGTTGACGCTCTAGGGTTGAGGCACATAATAGGACTACCGGTTGAAAATCAATGCTTTATTGAGAAAAAATAGATATAAATTCAATATTCAAAGTATTGCCCATCGCTAGCCACACATTTTTCCCATTTTTCTGGCAATTCATGGATACCCGTTCTGAAAAATTCGACCGGTTTGACCGCAATCCACGAATCGATCCATTTTTTGACATCATCGAAATGACGAAAGTGCTGTTCAGCATGGCCAAGTTGCATCGATCGGAAGAGATAGTAATCGGATGGTGCAAGGTCTGGACTATACGGCGGGTGGGGTAGGACATCCCATTTGAACGTTACAAGGTAAGTTTTGAAGACATTTGCAACATGTGGCCGAGCATTGTCATGTTGCAAAATAACTTTATCGTGTCTTGCGACCGTTTCCGGCCATCTTTCCTTCAGTGCTCGGCTCAAACGCATCAATTGTCGTTGGTAGACCTCGCCTGTGATTGTTTCATTCGGTTTTAGCACCTCATAATAGACAACACCCTTCTGGTCCCACCAAATGCACAGCATAACCTTCAGGCCATGAATATTCTGAACGGCCGTCGATGTTGAGGCATGTCCGGTGTATTCATCACCAGTGACGATTCGAAGCAAAAAAGACTTCTTTCTGTGGCGTTCAAGCAGCATTTCGGACATGCAAAATCGGCGTTCGACGTCTCGTGGCTTCAATTCATACGGCACCCAATGTCCTACCTTTCGGATCATTCCCATTGCTTTCAAACAATCGGAAATGGTTTGCTGAGCGACGCCAAGTAATTTTGCAAAGTTCTTCTTGTGTTTGTGACGGATCTTGATCGAGCAATGCCTCCAATTCATGGTCTTCAAATTTTTTCACCTGACCGGGGCGTTCTTTGTCTTCGGTGTCACCATCTTTGAACCGGTTAAACCACCGCTGACACATTCTAACGTCTATAGTATAGCCCGGGTAAGCTTCGGTTTTTCTCTAAATGAAAGAAGCATATTAAAACTTCCCGCACGAATGTAGACATTTTAATGGCTTTACAAAACTTGTGTGTTTTCACTAATGACCAACAACCTAGACTGAAATAATTAGAAAATGACATGAAGTTTCTGATGTGACAGCTGTCATGGTCAAAATTCACCGCAGAGTAATAGATATGAAGTTGTCTGCAATAACGACATTTTCAACCGGTAGTCCTATTATATACCTACGTTCTTTCACGGGCATTTGCTGGGTGATTAATTATCAAACCAGTATCACGAACTTTCTTTAGAAACTTGCCGACACCAGCTGCAGTTGGTGCATTATTTCCTTTGAAATTTCAACCTATTTCGGTAACAAAGCATCCACTTTGGAAGTAACTTTGTTATATTTTCGAGCGTAAATCGAGTTTATTCGTACCGCAAATAATATTTTTGAGTTTTTTTTTTTTTAATTTTATACAATTTTTTATAAATGGGACAAAATATTGAGCCCTGAGAAATGTCATGTGTTTTTTGAGTTCTTCATTGGAATTTTTTGAACTTGTATGGTTTCATGTGACAGTGTCTCTAAGGCTTTATTTAAATGTTCAAATAAAGCTTTGACAGGGTGTTTTGTTTCTGTTTTTACTTCTCTGAAATGCGTGTTGCCTGCGACCCATTATTTTAAAATTTAAGTTAACCATTCAGAAACCAACCTACGATGAACCTCCTTGCATCACAAATTGTGCGATTTCAGTCGTTGATGGCGGAAACATTAGGATCTAAACAACTCGAACCTTAAACGAAAAAGCTCATCACCGTTAACAAAAAATACCTGCTCGATGGGCCCACATCAAATCGTTAAGGTTATGGGTAATGCGACAGCATTAAATTACCCTCTATTTCAATTTCAAGCGCATATTTATGTCGATTTCTAGGACTAAAATCTACAAGAGAAAAAATGAAGAGAGGACGAAATACCCACAGCCCCTTGCCACCCATTTGAATGTTCCTTCATGTATCCGGGAGCGAAGTAATTTCGTACGCCACACATGACATGCTAACACATTTGTTTACCTACATTTTGTACATGTCACTTTGAATAATAGAACTTGACAACGATTTCTTCGTATATATAGACCCTTGGAGGCCTACCGACTTGAATTTCAGCAATTAGTCTCTACATATTTGCCTCGTTTACGAATCGATTATTAATAGGAAAACATAAATCACCTCGCAAAAGAGCAACTTTATTTAGTTTCTTTTGTAAACGGATCCAAAGAGGGTCGGAAACAGGTGACGTTCTATTCTATTTAGGGATCCCCATCCTAGACGTTGGCCTTTTAAAGACACAATTCACCCTAAACACACTTTTATTTGTGTTCTCGAGACGGATAGATTGCCTTTTAATATTCTTCCGGTTGTGTATTTTGCCAAGGAACCTTATTTTAGGACAGGTAGGCGTAGGACATTCAAATGTCAGGACACGGAACATTTTTCTTTCGTTAAGAAAATAAGAGGAGGATATTAATGAGTTAATAAACACCTTTTTCGTGAAGATTGTGATGAAAAGATAAAGCGATAAGGGACTTCCGTAGGTGACGCTGAGTATGAAAATATGTCAATAGCTAAGTCTGAAGTCTTGTAGTGTTACACGCGGGTGCGATTGGGAGTATTTTTTCCCTTTCATTAACCTTGAATGCGAAGGTACGTTGTTGGGTTGGTTCGGGACAATCCACCTAAACGCTTTACGGAACATTCGCGTGTTTATGATGCTCTGAGGAGCGGTCGTCGAGATGCGGACAGATGTGCTGGCTTATGATTTGTCTTTCTCTGGTTGGTTGTCATTGTGTACTTTCGAGCAGAGTTTTTGATCTTTTCAGGAACGGTGTTGGCTGTCGTTTTTGTAGGCTTCATTTGTTTTTCCTTTACAGTGTTGATTTTACAATTAATTCTAATTTGCTGGCATTATTTGCCAGACTTCAAGTAAAGCACTCTGAATCATAGTACAGATAAAATGAAGTGAATTATTAAATGGCACTAGGATTACCCTTTTCTTCTTCTGCATTTACGGCAAGGTTTTAGCTGGACTTAAAGCGTCCACTCCATTCTTTTTCATTCATCGGTTAAGTTGGGCGACAATCGCAAGGCCTATCGGTCTCGGAATATTGTACACACATGTATATAACTAAACTTTGGAAGAAATGAGAAAAAAGGGATGTTCCCAGCTAATCATGGTCCCAAACACATATCCTGCCGTTTTCAAATTTCCGGACAGTACATTTTGTTTGCAAATCGAAATTCATCTATTTGCACCACTAGCGATTTTATCGATCGACTTCTAGATAGTCTTAAGGCTGCTTTATTGATCTCTCAAAGTAAATATCTTATGTATTTCGATGTTGGACAATATTCCTCCCAAAGCAGCTCTTTTGGGTTGAGGATTGGCATTTGGGCATGCTATTTCATATTTTCCAGTGTTCCGTATTGTTCTTGATCCCCGTATCCTCTGCAAAACTTTGACGAATGTTTCAGATTATTATCTTGCATTTTCCGGGGCCTATTAACCGAATATCCGGTGGTTAGGTGTAGTCTTCTAAAATGTGTCTTCAACACCGGCGGAAGAGAAACATTTTCAGAGCAGTGATACAGCAAGGGATCGTTAAGCTTTAAAATGTGACAGGGGCCTCGATAAAACGTTCGGCCAATCGATTACGGAGTTGTTGACCTGTTGCATCCGTGGTGACACAGGAACTTATTCCATTTGTATATTTTTCAGATTTCAACGTCGGTCAAGATTTGGTAGATGGAATCAATACACCATCCCTTGTTACTGTTTTCTTTGTGTAGCATTATAAATGTTGGACTTGTAAAGACAAAACTTTACGGTCCCGGAATGATGCAGGAAATGATTTGGGTTTGAATTTATGGGCTCAAAAATATTTTATGGAGCGTAGTAATCCATTTAGTTATATAATTTTAAGAAAGCTAGTCTACACCTTACTGCGCGTTTCGATCTCCTTGAAATTCCGGGCATTTTCAACCCTGCTTTTAGTTTTCGAAGTCTGTTTTTCCTGAACCTACCAGGGAGACGATCAGTAAATTATAGAGCTGAAATATTTACCGCATTCAGTGCAATTCCGCCTTTTACCGCATAAGTTGTATAACTAATTACTAAGATGAATAATAATATGCTCAGAATGCACCCTTTCTTTACTCCATTTCAGCATATTTGTAATTTCACTCGGCTTCCAAAGTTTCAAGTCTTTTGAAAATGTTTTTTACGACATAGTGTCGAAAGCTGCTCGGTGATCTACGATGAATGGTTTCACTTTTATAAATCCAAGGAATCAGCAAATTTAGTTCTCATACATTTTTTTATTCACTCCACGCTGAACTGGAGATAGGTGTAAAGAGGACGTGTTCGATTTGCTAAATTTTTCCTGGAAACGTTTGGATGCTGCTTTAATAACTTCATAAGAGTAGTCCATGGCATAGAACGCAAAAGGTGAAAAAGGTTAACTTAAACTCGTCGTCGTGATGGAAATTAGTCGGACAGAAAATGCTATGGTATACTGAAACCTGTTTATTAGAATTTTTCTAAATATTTGTTAAATAGTAAAAAATAAATTAGCTTTTTCTGAAGTTTTTGCACTAACGACATTCTTGCGATCTCGGGTTTCAATGAAATTCGCTCAGTACTTTATTTCCTTGATCAAACGCCGTTAGCTTTTTTTTCCGAAAATAAAAAAGAAATCGGGAAAATATAGAGGAAATTAAGAAAATGATTAATGCCATCATTGTCGAAAACTAGAGCTCCAAAAAAAGGTTTTTGAAAGATGTAACGATTACAATACCGATAAAAAATTCTTTTTATTTCATTTAATATTTACAATTTTGAACTTAAAACTAGACTTACATTTACAATTAAAATAGTGTTGGCTCAATAATAAGGGCTATTACTATATTTATTACAAAAATTATTTAGGCTTAAATTAAAATTTACCAAACATTTGGAAAATCAACTTTGAGGGAGTTATCTAAGGAAGGAAAAAAATTAAAAAATGTTATTCGGTATCAACCTTTGTAGAAGTTCCTGTTTGCTTTTATGTAGAATGATATTTTCTTGAATGATTTCTTGAAAACGTTCGTCGATGATTGTCCGTGTGCTGAGCTACTTCCGGGCTGGCACTATTTCCTGTCCGCTGATGATCTTGATGTCTTTGTTAGGTTGGCTTGCTTATCCTTCGATGATTTTCATTGCACGATCTGAGGATTTTCCATTCAAGTAGTCGAACGTCCTTCATTGTTTGTGGCGGCATCGTCAACCATATTGGGCAGGTATACGTTATAACTTGTCTGATAAGTTGTTAAAAGACCGGTAACTTGGCGGAAGGGCGATATGGGCTTTTTAAATTGGAACCGCTCGCCGACGGTAATCCTCAGGTATTTCGCCCTGAGCTGTGGAGCAATCTCTTTTCCGTCTGGCAGTGTTGTCCTCATATCGCAGCATCTCGTCGCGAATGCCTCCCTGCTCCTTGTTGCTGTCGTCGGTGAGATAATAGATGAATATGTGGCAACAAAAACAGCGATAACATGGACGGATCAAAAAAGATCAGGATTCAGGTCAATTGCCGACATACTATATTTCCTCTTCGTCCCTGCAGAAGTTGTAATGGGATATACCCAGTCCCATCATGAGGAAGCCACAGAGAAGTGGATGTAACCTTTATTTAATACATTTCCATTTTGCCAAAAAGTGCCACAGTTGTCTGGCTGTTTCAAATCTAGCCTGCTAGCCGTGGTTGCTGTTCTTTTATAGATTTCTATGCTTAGATTTCTGATTGGTCTCTCGTGTAGACCGCGAGGAATGTTATTCCATACAGCTTTAACATTGTAAACGTACCTTCAAGATGATTGCGCAATTTTAGCCTTAAAGCATGCGATCGAAGGCGTTGGTCCTAGAAATTGAGGCTTAGATCTTTATGAGCCGACCTCAGCCTCTAAGATCACCGGATAACTAATATCTTGATCATTTATGCTTTATTTTTTTAAACTTCACAGATTTCGAAGCTTTTAAAAAATTATTGTAAATTAACGGATCCTGAATATTGCTCTTTTCGTCCATCTAGGTATACAAAAAATCTTTCATCGGATAAGATCAATCTAAGCACATTTCGAGGTGAAGGTAAACTTTCCAATTTGCAACTAGATGAAAATGTACTAACAGAACTGCTGGAATTACCAACATGGCTGCGATTAACATCAGCATGGTGCAATCATGTCTCCTTTCGTATAAGTTGGACAAAACTGAAAAGTGTTCCTATTACGCTGGTAAGTTCACTTCTGACTATTTAATTTGGTAGGCGAACAAAAAACGTATTATTATGTTGCAGACACTTGATGAAGTGAATATATCAGTGGAAACCTGTGATCCCAACTCGAGAAACCAAGATCCTAACTCGCCAGGTTTGCAGCCACTGCAAGTGCCGCCTGGGAAATATAGTTTTATACACAAAGTTGTCGATGGAATTACGATAATCGTGAACACTGTTAATGTGAAGTTCCTTAGCCCAGCGTTTACATCTTCTGTGCAGGTAATATTTAATGTAATGAGAGTCTTCGTATGAGTACTGAGTATTATTTAGATGTCTCGAATCCGTGTGGAATCAAAAACACCAAAATGGGCGACGGCTGACCTCCGTTTAACTCGACTGAAAGATCCACAAAGAGGAATTATTCTTATATTTAAAGAACTCTCGTGGCAAACAGTGCGCATTGAAGCTAGCTCAACGCAAGATAAAACACTAACTCCTCTGCGTTTGTTAACAAATCAAGCTCGTTGCAGGATAACGATACGAAAACGAACTTCAGATTGTAGTGTTCTGGCGTCCAGGTTGGTACTCATCTTGGACGATCTGTTGTGGGTACTAACCGACTCACAGTTGAAAGCCGCTCTGCACTTTGTTGACTCACTGTCGGGCCTGATAAAAGCCGCCACGCATGCTACTCAGAAAACCAAAGCACAAAAGAAACTTGAGGTAAGTCCTCACAATGTATTCTCTGAACTCTAATTTAACACTGGGTTTATTTTACAGACACTTCCAGAGTATCAAGCACAACTGGCACAACAAACACGTCAGCAATCGGAATTGGCACATACATCCTCAACGCAAAAAATGTTCAATGCGTTTGATGTCCGTGAGACTTCGTATCACTTCTTCAGCCAACGTATCGACCTTCATTTGTGTGACGATGAAGGAGGTTAGTATCTCGCTTATTATTTTAAAATAAATGAAAACTTGAATTGGTTTATTCTCTTGCAGATGGTCGTTCAAGTTATCCTGATCTACATAAGGGCGGCGCCTTACAAATCTCTGTCCAAGCATTCCAAGTAGATTATTATCCCTACCATCTGGCGAAATCGGATCGATCTCACTGGGCCAAGTAAGAAACGTTAGTTTTAACGTTCATCCATTGACCTAACAAGAATGGTTTTTCAGATATAAGGAGGCCTCTGTATTACCTGCCTTGTGGTTGAAGGAATCCCTTAATTCATTCCGAGAAGCTGTTCTCAATCTAAGTCAACCGAATCGTCCATCAACCCATGCACCACTCGAACGTAGTGCCCCAGCATCGCCAATCATGCTTAATCCTGCCACTCTAGTTGGGATGAGCGCGTCTGGACAATCAACCCCCATTAATGGGGGCAGTGCACCAACTCCAATATCACAGTCAATCCAACAAAAGTCCACCTTAGACAATCTTGCCAAGTTAATGAGTGCGTGTGTAATTCTTAGGATAGAGGACTTTACGTTGTACCGAGTGACGACATCGGGTAAAAAACAAATGCCAAAGGAATTTGTCTCTGGTGAGTATGTTTTGAATCGTGTACTAAAACATGTACTTCAAGCACGCATTCAAAACTGACCAAAATTGGAATAAAATACGAAAAACAACTTCTTTTCATTATCTCTCATGCGTTCAATAAAATATTAACAATCTGAACGGCGCTTTAACTATTTAGCTCAGCACAAGAGGAAGACCAAAGCAGGTGATTTCACGCAAAGTAGTTAATTTCGTGTTTACATTTTTTTTCTTGATTTCGGTAATGGGGGCGGCAGTTTAATTTCTTATGTCCCGCATGTCTAGTTTTGCGTAGGAACCAGCTATTTTTATTAAACTTTTCCTTCGAGTTTTTAATCTGATTATTTTTGTGTTTCTCTTTTTTCAGGGGACAAGGATCGATATTCATTTCCGCCCGAGATGCCAATTTTGCATGCGGAATTTACGTACTTTTACTACCCAGGAGATTTCATATTTCCACGTAAGTAACGAAGCGCAGAGCCTTACGTCTCAATACTTTGAATACAATTTTCTTTCCTTTATACAGTTCCTCCGTCCAAGATTTTCGTTCATGTTAATCCATTGCAAGTTCATTTTGATCTCAGCAGTGTTTTGTGGTTCAATTCATTCACGCTAAATCTGCACGAGAGTCTGTTAAGAACGAGTGTTGGTTCCCCTACAGCCTCATCACCATCAGCTGAATCTGTATCGGGTGGAGCGTCTGCTTTGGATTCTGAACCAAGCATGATGTACATGGATGTTAAGGTAGAAGCCATAATGCCACGCATCGTTATAGAATCAAGTGTCGACGCTCCAAATCAAAAAGATAGACCGAAAATCATGCAGATTCAAATTTCACGTTTCGCTTTAACGAATATACGGGAAATGGGATCGTCAAGAGCTGATCTCGCGCAAGCATTACATTCACTCCAAGAGGGAACTCTGGTATTCGGTAGTGGATTCCCCTCTGTTAATGGAGACATGTGTATTGTGACAGATCGTATCCTTTCGCATGTAGCCGCAAGTGATGTGCCAAATATTCAGCAGCCATTGAGGGTTTCGGTGTCCTCGCAGAACCTTTCACGGTACGCTATGTGGTCCGAGCCGAGAGACGTGTGGTGCATAAAATTTGATCCCGTTTGGGTTGATTTTCTGGGCGCCCGATCGCTGGGACCAAATAAATCGATTCCATTTGTCGACGCTGTACCTGTCACACTGTGGCTGCATGGAGGTTCTGAAAGTGCAACCACAGCATCTACGGCAAAGGGTTCTGTGGAAACCAACATTCACCGATTGGATTACACAAACAGTAACTTTTCCACTTTGAATCCATTTTTGGAGCCCGAACCCCACGAGGTTGAAACTTCCACCAAGCACAACAAGTCAGCTGAGAGTGCCAGCGAAAAAACCGCGGACATGCATGCCATTGTACACATTTCGAATTTGGTAAGCGTACAAATTGATCATTATCAGTACTTGTTCCTACTGCGACTAGCCGAGGAGATGAATGAGCTGACGACATTCCTGGCACTCGATGCCGAACGCATTTTACAGAAGGTTCGTAGTCAATCAATACGAAAAGCCAAAGCTTATTTATAAATCTTTCTTTTATTGCAGCAACACATAAAGAAATCGCTTATTTTGGGATGTGTTGTGCCACAAATAGAGGTTACTCTGGTGATGCCGTCCCCAACACCTGGTAAGGAATCAAGTGGTGGTGATGCTGAAAGTGTCTTACCCGATTCAGCTAGTTTGGGTGATGATTTACACATAAATAGTAAGAATTTTTAGTTTTATTTTTTTTTTTAAATCGCAAAATTAACCAAAGCAAAAAGAATTCAAAAACCAATTCTCCTTAGTTTCGATTTCACTTCTGTTTTTTGTTTTTTTATGTAATATTCTTTTACTAACAACTTACCCGACTGCACCTAATTTCAATATCACACCACACTAAATATGCATGCTCAAATAAAGTATCTAAGCCGTTTGGAGATTTTATTCATACGAATGGGTTCTGGATTTTTACTTTTGTTACAGGTACAAATATTACTTGGCCGACACCTCCACCGTTGGACCACATTAAAAATAGCACATATGGCAGTGTGGAGACACCATCGCCAGTGACAAACGATCCACCATTTGAGAGCGCAATGCACGTGTCAAATCCAAACACTCATGGGTAAGCATGAGCCAAAGCATCATTTCATTCGAAAGTGTATTGATGCTAATTTTAGGATTTTTGATTGTAGGTATAATGTTCAAATTCAAAGCACGCCGACAGTGGCATCGTCTGCATCGCAAAGTCAAGGATCACGGCCAGATACCGGAGTGTATTCCCAGTCGTTTGCATCGTCTTCGAAGTCAACACGCTCGAGGAATTCCATTACCGATTCAAGTTTAACCAAGGAAATCAATTCTGGTTAGTTGAGCGTCATTCGTGTATACTTTATGCTTTTATTTATAACTTTAACCTTTAATTTTTTAGGTCTGTTATCGATGAAGAAGGGTTTTTCGAGTTTCATGACATCCATTGATTCGGCCATAAAGTCAGGTGGACCGAACGACGATGCGAGTGATACATTCTCGATTCAAAGTGATATAAGTTCCGATTCGGAGAATTTTGCAATTGTCATGGGCGACGATAAAACTACGGATTGTATCGATGTGATGTTTAGGTAGAAACCACGGCTTTTTGTTGGCAACATTTTAATGTTGTTTTTCATTTTAAGACTCAATCCATTTACAACTGATACGAATTTGAAAGCTTCGCCCGTCGAAGTCGCCAGTGAAGTATATGAGGAGCCGAATTATAAGACAAATCTATCTTCTCCTTCGGAACCCTCAGAAGCAAGTACTTGGCGGCGAAGAGATTTAGTATCTATGGCAACATTCAGGTAGAATATTTTGCTTTCATTTGTATGTACGAGAAAAGATGTTTAAGTTGTTTTATTTATGTTTTAAGGTTGACAACAGTTGAATTGATTAGACAGAACGAGGGTTATTCGTCTTCTTTGCGGTTGCAAGTGGCGGCCATATCTTGTGATGAGTGTGGCTCTATACCATGGGATGAGTTGCAGGTGAGTGTCCTCTATTAAGGTATCTATTTTCAGTCATTCAATTTCTTTTTTTTTTCATTTTGCTTCTTTTATTTTAATTTTAATTTTCTTTTTAAATTAACAATTTCAACGTGTCTCTGATAAGGAACTCTGTTTAAAATAATGTTCGCTAAGCACGGATTACGGCCGACAACTTTCCTTTTTTTCGCTTAGGTAATAATCTTAATTTTCCACTCTTTTATATCCCCAATGGTCTGTTTTGGGGGGTTTGTTGTTAAAGCATAAAAAATATTGACAGACCTCTTTGGCGCAGGTTTATTCATCAATGAAACCGTCTCTTTTCAATATTCCCGCACCAGCTGAGTCGGTCGTATTGCGTTTTTATTGTTATAAGCTTTTTAAGTAAAAGGCTTTCTTGAATCTCCTCTCGTTATTGTGCCAAATATCTCAATCCTTATATCAGCTTCCGTCGTTTGGTTTTCACATCTTTTGAGCATTGTCTAACATTGTGCAGTATTTTGGAACAGAGAAATAGACTAAATAAAACGCAGAGTTAGGAAACTTTTTAAAAGATTCATAGATCATTTAGTGATAACTTAAGCAGGAATGATAACTTAAGCAGGAATGCCTAAGGAAACTTTTTGCTAAAGAAGTATTGTACCTAAGGTGATACTTGAATTAAAGGCAGACAGATGTATTCGGAACCTTAGTTAAGGTTTACTTTTGAGTAGTTAAGGTTTCGATTTATATTCGTATTAGTGGCAATACAAACTTGCATGCCTTAAAGTACATAACAAGAAACAGCTCTATTTAAAATCGTAGGGTATAAGAGAATATATCATTCTAAAATCGTTATCAACTAGTTTAAATATTACATATGGGACGGCAGAGGTTAAAGGTTGCGAAATGCGACCCACTATGAGGGTTAAAATAGACCAATAGACATCCATTTTTAAAGGCTATTTGCAGAGTCCTAAACTCTTATGTTTAAAGTAACAGGTAAAAGACAGGAAGAGTCGACTTTAGGTTCATTCTTAGATGTTGTAGGGAAATAAAATATTATGGGACGTGCACGGTATGGGTCGATTTAAAGACAAAAACATGCTCCAATAGTTCAAAAATAATGTAGGACCTTCAAACACTATTAATGAAATTGACTTTTCTTCAAATAAGAAAAAGTCATGATCCTGGTAGTCTACATACATATTTTCAACCAGATAATAAGCTTTCCCTGCACTCGAAAATTGTCTCTTATTTATAATGACACGATCGGTAGTAGCGTGTCGAAATACTGACTTTGTATTTTTTGAACGAAGAATGCTTCAATTGCTGTTTCTTAACGTCTATATTATGACATTTTTTTATACTTTGCTGCAATATTTTTTATTGAAATTGTTATATTTGTGAGATTTTACACAAGTTTTTGTTTTTTAATATTTTGCTTAAATTTCTCTTATAAAACTTTATATTTTCTACCATAATCATTTAAAACATATTAAAAGTTCTAACATATCTTTAACTATTTTTTTCTCTATAATAATAACCAAATTGTTAATGTGTCGCTACAACTTTTTTTGCATGCTTTCTCTTCTCTTCTATTTACGTAAATAAACAAAAATTATTTATATATGTAAAAAATAAACTTAAAAATATTTAAATACAATCAAATATTTTATTATGCATTTTAAAAAAAAAACTTATTTAACAACAAAAACAACAACGAAATATGTATCGATACTGTAAATTTTTTAATTAATAATAATTTATTGTTTTAAATCATCTATTTTACTTTCATTTTTTATTTTAAATGTGTGTGCTGACGTCGACATTTATTTTATATTTCATAAAATTCATATGAAATCATAATTTATAAATCTTATATATATATATTTATGTATATACAAATAATCGCTACATCTAAATAAAACTCAATAAAACACATAAAAGACCGTTCACCAATCAACAAAGGTACATGTAACTTATTGCTATTTATTAATAATTAATTATAAGTTTTGCGTTTGATTGGTTCGATATGTTTTCTTATTAGTTTTTATACAATTTTTTTTTAGTTTTACTTTGTTTTTGAAACAAGGTTTTCAATATCATATTTTTGTATGGTTTTAAAAAAAATTGGTTTCCTTATTTGAGTTAAATTTATTTTGTCGCTGGCTGAAGCCTGTTTTGTTTGAAATTCTTTTATTTGAATGGTTGATCATAAATGCTTTGCCATTTTTAATTGCTGTGTCATTGCTTTTTTGTTAAAAGGAAGACCAATCTTACGAGAAAGATTTAAGTGTAATGAAATAAAGACTTGCAACAAGTGATAATTCTTCAAAATACTCCTCTTCACTTCAGATGTACTCAATCGTTTACTTGCTATAGAACATAAATTGAAATAACAACACGCAATGTGAAACCACTGAAGACGACTAATGAACCTTAATGCTTTGACTTTTACCTGCAAATGAGTTCTTAACCGTGACATTCGCTTTGAATATTAGGACTAGATATTCTATCAAGCTTTGTTGCACTTGTGTGTCTTCACCTGTGTTTTTTTCACAGCCCAAGATTGTGAACCATGTTCGAGCTTTGGACGTACAGTGATTTAAAGACTTCCTTTAAGTTTATTTTGGGTCATATGAATAAGTTGGAATATCCTGCCATATCCGCTAGGGATAAGATGTGGTCTGTTGTTTTCAGTTTGGAACCCAAATTGACAATAATCTTTATAGCTACCCTTTAAGGATTATGTCCAATTCCAGTCGACTTTGCGTGTGTGACGGTTAGTACTGGCCTTCTCTTAGTGAAGATTATTATCCTGGTTTTTGTAAGATATACGCATTGGCCACATTTGATGGTAATCGGTTCACATAGTGTAAAGTAAAGACTGTCAACGGTTATGGATAGGTATCTGCCTGATACTAGAATGGCAACATATACGGCGTAAGCCGTCACATTAAAGTCGTGAGATCCATAACATCGCCACCTAAATATTTAGTTTTCTAGAACAGAAATTGTTCACATCGAATTATCTATTAAAAAACACCGACACAAGTCGAGCATTCGAAGACGAAGCACCTTACATTACGACCTTCAAGCGACTGGACTGCAAGTCAATTAATGTAGTTAATAATTTTATAAGTTGCGTGAAGCTGTTTTCATTGCCTCATTCCTTACCTCTCAATAGCAACAGTTCCTTGTAATGAATACAGTTGGTAAAAAAAAATCGGACACTGACCATTTTCCACAACCAAGAAAAACCATCAATTTATGGAAATGTATTTTGTGATAGCTTATATAATAGGCTCGTAATGTGAAACAAAACATAAATGAATCCGCTTACACACCTTATTTGAAAATTGGAACATTTAAATTCATATCAAAAAAGAAATCGGACACATGATTATGCTTATAACAAACTCTTAGTATATCAAAAAGATGAAAGAAAAAATGTAGTTAATACTCTTTGTTGATAGACCTTTTAGTGCTCTCAATCTATTTTGCATTGATTGTGCCAATTTATCATAAAAGGAAGCTGACCCAATCACTTTTAAATGCGAGCTCCAATTGTTTTTTGTTTGAAATTGTGTAATTTATCTGGTTCTCCAAATAGCTCCACACGTGTTCTATCACATTTAAATCCGGTGATTGTGCAGAGGTTTCCAGCACATTGGATCAGTTATACAAAAGCCAAAAAAATGTCTTATGAGCTTTGTGCTTTTGGTCGTTGTCCTGGTAGGTTCTGTATTGACTGGATGCCGGCTCTCTTCTCTTCGTGCCCTATCACTCTCTCTACCTGATGTCCATTAAGCACCTGCTTGAAATGCTGCATAAATACATTTACTATTCCCTGTGCTTGGGTGCTAGGTTTCCTTCAGTGTTTCGAAGAGCCTACGTCCCGGGCTTGAAGTCAGCTGAAAAGTGGACAAGAGAAAAGGATTGCCATGAGTCCGATTTCTTTTTTGAGATAAAAATTAAGGGTTTTAAAAACCAAAAACAATAATTTAACCCAAGTATTCATATTTATTAAGTTTGCATTCGAGGTTCAAGATCACGTCTCTAAAAATAAAGTTGTTACTTTAATAATTTGAGTGCTTAAATGATTGTATCTTAGCGTGAGAAGAGGGCAACAGTTGATGTCCGATTTCTTTTTTGACCAACTGTATACAATCGACTCTAAATCAGATTTTCTTTCACATTTTAAAAATTCAATTTAATAACATTGCTTCTGAACTGGCATTGCATGTGTGCTTTTTTTGGATTTTCAAATTTTCCGCTTATGTAATGTGTAGCGCGCTTTTCATATAGTTCGTACTTCAAATGATTTGTTTTGTTTCCTAGTCGCAAAACTTGAGTTTGTGTACCCAGTCAAGTGTATTCAACTTCCCTGAAGGTCCTCAAACAGTTTTCCTAAAATCTTCCAGACGAAGTTCGGTGCACGCTGCAAAGCATGGAACCTGGCTCCGTACAATCCCGAAGCACCGCCATGCATACAGTTACGCTTGGAAGAGACCCTCAATCCACCCGGTGAATTGGTGGAAATTACTGATAAAAAGTGCATACAAGAGTGAGTATCATGCGAATAAATTGAATTCAGTTATTGAGTAAAAAAAAAACAATTTCAGTTGGTTTACGCATCATGCGGATATTCGTGTGAAAGACATCTCCTTGGACCTATCCATGAGCACGGTGATTGGACTTGGGGATTTGGCAGAAGATGAAATCATCACGAAACCGCTGCCTTTGAATGTAAGCTTGTATAATTAACTACTGCTCTAATGAATTTTAAACTTCATTCTGCAATCATTTAGATCTCACTTGAAAACGTAAAACTTAACTTGATGGAAGACCGACCACCAGTAAACATTACCTCACCTGGGCCAGTTCCAATCAATTTAGCTATTGGTTCAATGATTGTGAAACGAGATGAAAATGGAGTGTTGAATATACAACCCTTCGAAAGCAGTAAGAAACTCATTTGTATAGACATCCTTTTTTTTAATTTAAATATATTCTTTTTAGCTACTGTGGAGAAGAAACCTTCAATACCAGCGCCTCTTAGGGACAAAGATCGAGATCGTGAAATTCTTTCCCTCCAATTAGTTCTGCAGCAGCTCAAGCTAGACAATGAAAATGTGCGCAAACAACTGAGCCACGCTAAGGAAAACTCTGAGAGTTATAGGTATGATTGACAATCAAATAAAGTCTTCATTTGTATAATTGGCCTTATTCCTTGCAGACAAAAAGTCAAACAGGAGAATGATGTCCTGCGAACATATTTAAAGGCTGCGCAAGATGATATCACTATACTGTTGGAGGAGAAGAAAGCTCTCCTCGATACAATTCGTTCGCTGCAGGTAAGCGCCTATTCGAGACCTGTTGTACCTTTAAACACAGAGCCTAACACAGAATTTGATTTTTTGCTATGAAAATATTATGAATTTAATGCTCGGTTGAGAAAAAAGGTTAAGTATGATGAGCGGAAGAAAGGTCAGTGCATTAGCGGAATAGTGAATTTGCAGAACATCAAGAGTTTCTCTTGTTTCATTTTAAGTTTTGTTTATTCATTTAGTTAAACAAATATAAAAAAATGCTTCTTACGCGTAATTGGATCCAATTAAGCTAAAAATGCGCTGCTTTAAAAGTAGAAAATATGAAAAGCTTAACATTTCTACGAACATGCCAACCCTTGTCAATAATATTGTGTCCTCGTGCTCTGATTGTCAGAGTTCTTTAACACAAAGCTTAAATATCCTAGACCCTTAGTAGAGTTTCACTTTTTTATATCTTTTTCGGCTTATAATTTGATTATGTTCATTATTGTATACTCTTTCGACATACGTGCAGATGCATCGAACGTTCCGATGTTAAGAATTATAACTTTTTCGACTATGTTAAATTTTTTTCGACCGTCATTTTTTAATGCTTGTTAAACTTTGTTTCAGTTTAACGTGTCTTAGCCAAAGACACTTTCGCTTTCTTTGATCCCATCCTAAATACTTCCGGTTATTTATATACCAAGAGCAGGTTACAAGTTTTCTGGAAGTATTGGCTTATCGAGTCGTGAATATTCCCTAACTGAAACGCGATCGTCCTCGGGAAAATAACATGTAATGAGTCCAGTCATATCGAACCTGAGGGCTGTTATTTAAAAATCTTACTCCCGAAGTCCGCCAATAAGGAGACGAGGTAGATTTTAGCCAGTTTGAAACTTTGAGGAAGGGAGTTCAAAATTGCACATAGTTTTAGAACAGTTATGTAAGTTATACAAAAATACTTCACCGATCGTAGCTCAGACATAGTTTTTTCAATTGCTGGTGTCTTATTTAGTTTGGACATGTACGAGTAGATAACATTCATCCATATGAGGCAACGTTTCACGACTATTGTGCACTTTTCAACAAACAAAATACATTTTTCGATCGAAAGGACATTGAAAGAAATTCCACAGAGAATAACTTTTACCTCTGTCGAAATATTTTTGGACACTCTATATTCTATGTCGAAAAATAACATTTGTCCCAGACGATTGGGAAAGTTACGAGCCATTCTTGTTATTAGATCTAGTCTCAAATCATTCGAAAAGCGTATTGTTAATAGGTAAGCGTTTTGTTTTTTGGATATAGAGTTTTGGGATTCGTCTCCTTTCTCCGTCTCGTCGCCTAATATAAAATGTAAGAGCAGTGAAGGGCATGAACCAATCCTCTCCGCTGTATACATTCAATGTTCTATATTTGTAACATTTAGGTAACGTTTATATCGCACTGAGCAGAAAGAGAACCAAAATTGTCTGGGTCGACGAACGTCGGGAGGAGTTCTGATATTTTCGAAAGTGCTGACACCAAGTCACCTTCAATATCAATAAAACCAAACTGTGATATCTAAATTTATTTCAGTTTTTTTTCTAACTAAAGTTGGCTTGTTGATTATCACAAAAACACTGATTGAATCCATCATTTTTAAAGCCTGGCTTACTTTATCACAGACCATTTGCATATTTGATCATTTAGTATTTAGAAAACCCTATTCCTGATACGCTATTTCTCATGCATTTGCAAATTGGATACGTACCTGTATATTTCGCTAGCTTTTGAAAAATACCACCACACAATTGAATACACTTTTAGAAACAAACATATCTGCATAATTATGTGAACTTGTTCAATTTTTAGCTCCAGCTGACATCATCGAATATAAATCGGAAAAATGACGGGAACAACAGATAGCACAACTGCATGGATTGCATTCAATGTTGCGGTGAAAACAATAATCCATGATTTGAACCTAACACACGTAAAACTACTCGTAACTTCCTAAATTATATTTTTAGAGCATGTTATCGCTAATATATGTTGTCCAAGTCTAAAGACAAGGCGTTATATGAATCATCAGGCTTAACAGCGGACACCGATAGCGACGAACTTGTTTGAGGAATTTTCTTTTTCTGCTAAGAAACAAGAAAAAAAAAACACAATCACAATGACTGACTAATCAATGAGATAAAAATATCGGTCTGATGAATGATAAAAAAAAAACTTAAATATCAAGTAAAAAAGTCTGATAGTTGTTGACAACAAAAATAAAATAATAAAAACAAACTTTTGGTTACATACAAAATTTATCTTGTCTCTATCGTTGTCCTTTGTAGTCGCTCGTGGCATAAAATTTATTATATTTCAAAGATTTTATTAAATTATTAAACAAAAAAAATATGAAAACCTTTTAGAAATTATAGTTGGCAAAGGCTTTGTGCTATCATTTTCAAAACGTTCAATACTTATGTACGTGTACTGTAAATTTGTTTTAAAACTATTTTTTTTTTCAATTAGGAAGCGTAAAATTAAAAAAAATTATAAATCAAATCATTATTATTGTCCAATTATTTATAAGCAAGACTGAGAAACAAAAAAAAATAACAAAAAACAAAGTTTGTAAAAATATAAAGTATATATATATATAATATATTTAAATTGTTCGTTTGCCTTTTTATTATTTTCTTTTATAATCTAATCATTGCATGTAATAAATATATTTATGACTACAATCGTTTTTCTTATCAGAAAAAAAAGTAAACAAGTGTTGTAAATCAAAAGCTTTACTAGTATTATTCTCCTTAAGTAAATATATATATTTCAATTCTTTTAATTGCTTTCTATTTGGTTTTCTTCTATAAATCATTTATGTACATTTTGGATAGAACTAAAATCAAAATCAGTATTCAAAAACGATTGAATCAAAATATATAATTATACATAATTCGAAATACAATATAACTTCATTCCATTCCATTTCAATGAGTTTTGCTGTGTAAAACGTTCAACAAAAGTTAAATCCAAATTTTTATAAGATGGAATTTCATAATACATAAAGTTTCAACTTCATATAACACATAAAAAAGTTATAAAATTAAAAAAATGCATAAATATATATCATAGAAAATATATGTATACTTGAAAAATGCATGTGATTTTATTTTTCTCTTCATATTCATACAAATTTATCGTTATTTGTTTTGCATTCTTTTAAAAGAAATATATTTGTAGGTAGGAAATAAATTTTAAAAATAGATTCTTCATTGGAATAAACGAAAAAATGTTACTATAAACTAATTATTTGTTTTTCTTTTTCATTTCCATTTTCGGTGTGTCATTTTATTTAATAGAAAAAAACAACATATATAAGTCAGTATAAGAAAAAAGAAAAATTAAATATAAATATATTAACAAATGAAATCATTAACATTTTGAAACAAATTTAAAAATCAAAATAAACATATATTAGGAAATGTACAGATCTTGCGAAAGTACTATTTAATCAAAAAACAAACAAAAAACACATTTTATTGTTGTTGTTCAATATTTATGTATTTTAAGAAAATTTAAAATAAAACAGAAAAAAAATTAATTTATCTTAAATATGTTTTTTTTTTCTGAAAACCAAAACTTACATATAGCCAGAAAAACTTTATCTGAAAATCAAAGGTGAGTAAATCTTCAAGACTTCTATTCGGATCCATTATCCTCATATAAAGATTGGAAATGGAAGGCGAAAAAAGCGGGGTCTGGGCTTATTATGGTTCCATCACGTAAGACATCTCATTCAGGGATCGAATTATGCCTCACGAATGATCACGGAACGTAATTTACATGAGAACAAAAAACATGTACCAGATTTTGTAAAGTAAACGTAATAGTTTATATGTTGTTTTGAGCTAAGGAAGGCCACGGAGGCATCTTTGATGTAGGTCAGGAGGACGATGGAACGCTTGTGGTTGCTCGGCTGAGCTCGTCGGACGGGGTAGGCCTTGTCCTCCTTTCCATACATCTCCTGCTCAACTGCAATTGGCGCCCAACGTGGAACACGTACACGACCCTGAGATTATGAGTCTCATGCTCTACCGACTGAGCTAGCCGGGTTCTGTAGCAGCACAAGAACAACTTACCCCACGCTACGCAGGGAGAGTAGACGTGCACAAGTGGGGGGTCAAATTTGATGGGTCACGCAAATCCATGTCGGTGGAGAGCTTCCTGTTTAGGGTCGACCTGCTTCAAAAAGAAAACGGCTTAACCGACAGGCAAATGTTGGCAAATTTCCACCACTTGCTGTACGGCCCAGCCGAGAAATGGTACTGGGAATTCAGGGAGGAGAATAGGTCTTGTGAACTCAGGACACTCATGTTACAAATGAGGATGAGACCCAGTGAGAGTGACCTAGTCACGATCATAAAACAAAACATCAAGGACAGAGTGCCTTCCTTGATATTCGGGATCAAGACAAGAACGATACAGGAACTTAGGGACATATGTAGGCAGGCTGAAAGACATTTAGGGATTAGAGACGCTAGGGCTAGACGAAACATTAATGAAGTGGTAGGAGAACCGGACAGTTACCTTTTGTTGGTCTATGCCGCCTTTGGAAGTTTTCTCCCGAAATCTCTGGCAAGGGAGATAGCAAAGGCCAAGCCAGAATCACCATCTACTGGCAGATCCATGGAACGGTGCGACCCTGGATGACGGGTCTGTAGTGGAGAGGTAGGGATCAACTTAGCTAGGACTCCTTAGGTAGTATTAAGTTAGTTAAGGTATAGCTTAAGTTTATAATTTTTTGGTTATTTAGGTTAGATAGGCTAGTTAGTTAAGAAGTTAGAATAGATTGAAGGTAGATTAGGATTAGGGTAGTTTTATCATTTTTGTTTTAGTCTAGCTTAGGGATAGTTTCAGGATAGCTATGGTAAGTTGGTCCACTGCTCGTTTCAATAAGATCCCCATCTAGAAGGTAACTCTGAGCACCGCCTTTTTTGCTTTCGCTCTATGATCTTTCTCTCTTCACTCCCTCCCTCTCTCTTTGGCACGACCTTTTCTTTGCTGTTGAGCAGGAGATGTATGGAAAGGAGGACAAGGACTACCCCGTCCGACAAGCTCAGCCGAGCAACCACAAGCGTGCCATCGTCCTCCTGACCTACATCAAAGGTTAGAAAGGCCTCCGTGGCCTTCCTAAGCTCACAACAATGTCAAACACTAGAAATCTGTCAAAAAATATGCCATTTATTTGAATTAAAACATTGTGCAAAATGAGTTCTTTTCCCGAGTTGTTTTTATTTTTCAGTTCTTCCGACTCAGAAGACAGTGATTTTAAAGAAAAGAAGGCAGTTAAGGGATAAAAGTAACCCTTTGGAACTTCCAAACAAAGCGTCAGAATAGTGTGAAACAGAATTTTCGATGTAAATATATTGCATGTGAATCTCCTTTTCAGTTTTATTAAACATTATAATATATGAATAAATCAGCTTTTAAATTTATATTAAAAAAAGTTAATTGTGATTCGCATTTATCGAGGCTGTCCCTTTTGGCAAGTGGAGGATATCAACACTCCGTTGGCAACGGTTATTGAATCGGTATGGCTCAAAGAACAGTTTCAAAAATCACCTCCAAAGTGATAAATGAATGGGAAGATAATCCGGAGATAATTTTTGGCCCGCGAAAACCTGCCGAATAAACAAGCTCAAATCGGCACGAAAAATAGAAAAAAGTTACTAGAACTCACTTTTTTCCAAGCCTTTACATCCTTTATTGGTGGACCAAAAGCGTTTAACTTGTTATTTAAAGTGTCCCATAACCTAATAGAGGTGACATTACCTTTGGCAGCAGATTTTTTGCCAAATTGGGATGTCCTTCCATGAACTCAGCCATTACTTTTTTTTTGTGAAAATTTTATTTGTTGCAGTTCGTCCTAAAAATATTTATTTGATGTGTTTTTGTTATTTAAGTTACTAATAAAATAAATATCAATGATTTTACTAACATTTTTTGCTCCTTTTCACTTATTTACACAAATTACGCAAGGACTCAGCCGATCGTATACTCGTTCGATCAACTTATTACGTTCAATTTCACGAAAGCGTGTACAATAGTGCCAAATTACGCGAACGAGTATACGTTCACGTATGCCGTAGTACCAAAACCACTGTTTACGAATTCGGGCAACTCGTTCACGGTAGCGGTGATTCGACCCCAGATTTGAGCTCGCAGAACTTGCCTTTAAGCATATAGAGGTGTCTTATTACTGGAAAAAGCTACTCCTGAGAGGAATTTTCCTTTTGACGCTCGAACTGGACATGCGCATAGGAGATAACAGACTCACTGTATTGTCTGCAGCAGTCGTTTTAGAGCATCCGAGCTGTTCCGCATATACGCCAATATTCAGATATGTTTGAAACATTGAAACAGAGGGCATTTTGGTCAACTCTGCTCCGTTTAGTATATGTGCTTGGATAAACGAGGATTGCCCGCAGAGTGACCGACCTGTCTTCGATGTTTGATCTACCTCTGCGGCTCCATTTATTTCTCATTATTCAATCGAATTTGAACTTCTTTGGGGGATGCAACGAGCCGGATCACGAAAAAAAACACCAGCGCGAAGATATGAAGTAAGGTTGGCTACTTTTCCGACAGACCTAGTATCTTTAAGATCTGGGACCTAAAGAAGTCAGTCAGCAAGACAACCATCTAAAAGCTCAGATGCAGCCCAATGCGGTCTAAAACCTAGGCTAGTTCTTAGACTTACAAATTTTCAAGAAACCTTTTGTTCGTCCAGCCTCCTCTGGCTATTCATATCCGAATTGAAAGACAAAATTACATTAAATTAAAAACTAACATTTAGTTGTTTTTATTTTAAATATTTGACTAAAATAAAATATTTTACAAAATTTGCTATTGACCACATTTTGGCCTTCTAGCAAGATGTAGTGCTGTTAAGACGCTCACCAAAAGGACTACAAAATAAACGGACTAACACATAAAATACTTGACTTAATCCCGGCTCAAAGTTAATTGAATAAGAGGTAAGACCTTAATTGAAGAAAGGTCGGCTAATATCGCCTCAATACTATCTAGTGATGAGACTTGCATGATGCTCTCCTTTCGAAAGCTGAGGATTATTATGGCAAACAATGAAAGCAGCTCTAAACTATCAAAGCCAAGCATCTAAAGAAGATGAGATAAATTTTAACGAATGAATTTTCTTTCTGCATAAGTCTCTTACCAAATCCCAGAGTATTAGTAGCTGGTCCGGTGGAAGATGGCCGCTAAAAGCACGCATAAGCCACTTAAAAACGATTCGGATTCTGAAATAAATATGGATAATATCATAAAGGAGAAATAAGTTATTTCATAACTTACGGCTGGATTTGAAGCTCTCTTAAATGCGACCACAGTTGTGGCTCATGGGTTTGTAAAAGTTTTTCAAAGAGCAGACAAAGACTAACGATTCCCTAGAAATGAAGTTGTATGGAAAAGAAAGTGTTCAGGTTTGTAAGCAATTTACTTTTTTTTTACAAAACCGAGCAAGTGAATGGTCAAGAATGATGCCGAAAATGCTCACCCGATGATGCTTTGCTATATCTTTAAAAGGAAGTTTTTTAGGGTCGCTCAAGTGGGCGACACATTTTCCATGACCGCAGTTCCATTCGATATTTTCTCAAACTCTACCGGTTATTCTCTTTGAAAGCTTCAAGAGTCTATGTTTGTTCGCTTGACTTCGAAAAACCTCAAAGAAAGAGGTCTGGAGTGGTCAATTGAGGGACTTTACTGGTCAGAGCGAATTGATAAAAGCGAAATATAAGGCGACTCGAATAAATGAGGCTCAATGTCGACTTCGGCATAAATGACACACCATGAAGTAGCTTTGAGTGTTTGTATTGGTTTTTTCGGGAATTAAACGTGCTTTTCCAGTGCCTCAGAAGCACACATTTTGTTTGTTCAGATGGAAATGTGCTCGGTGGGGGTCGCCTGGTCGTCGTAAAGGGCTGATCCGCGACATCTTAAGCCACAGCGCCGAGATACTCGTCGGATGCCTTTTCTGTCAAGATTTGCCCAGCTATGCGGCTAAACGCATCTTTATTTATTCACATATATCAACACAAAAACGACCGTTACCGTCATTTGCAAAAGCTAAAGCAACTTCCGATAAGGTGATACATTTTAGGCCACCTTGTAGGTGAATCTTCAAATCACGAGTATTTCAGAATTTACATACCTGAGGATGAGTATTGATTGTAGTAAGCCTATGACAGTATCTGATGTAAAAGGCTCGAAATGTAAAATATAAATTTAAAGGTGAGTCGTAAAGGTAGCAAAATGGTGCCGCTGCAATGGTTTTGAGTCGGTTACAAAATTATTTATGAAAAATAAAATGCGAGTATCTTACCAAACATACAAATTCCATGAAAAGGCACAACCCCCGAGGGTGGACCGTCATATTGTTTACCTTTCAGAGGGAAAGTTTCAAATTGGATTTTCTCTGAGATCTCCCAGTCTCGTGAGAAGCACAACATCACTTGATAGAGGACATCTTCGAAGACAAAGTATTGATCGTCATTGGAAGCCGTCAGTTGAATGTCCTTGAATATCAGTTTGTCAACAATGTGATCTGTGTTGAGGACTTTATTTTTCAACTTGCTCCAGTGTTCCATATTCTGCGGATGTTAAAAATATTTACTATCTTCTGTTTGGGTTTTTACAACTTTTACTTAAAAATATCACTGTCTTTAGACTGGGAAGTTAAAACTTGAAGAGGTTGAACCGGGACATGTGGGATATAATTTCACAAGAGAGCTGCAAATCGAAGATCCTCAACAATTAAGAAACTTATGTTGGTTGTTATGTGGTCAAGTGGATTACTCGTATGTTACAAATATGATACAATCTGTTGGACCGACATTTTACAATTAACGTAGTCGTTTGGGGGCTGCGAGCTTTTAAACGGTTTCGAAAATACAAATTTTAGAAGAGAGCTGAAGCATTGATTGCAGTAGGAAGATAGCTTGTAGATATAAAGCAAATTGATGCAATACACGCAGGCAGTAGCTCTCAGAATACGAACCCTGTTTGTAGTGCGAGTTGATATCCTAGAGTGACAGAAAGTAGAGAGTAAAATTTGTGAAATTACTCTCGAGAGTGGCCTGAAAGCTACTCGCATAAGTTTTTCTCTTAAGTAAAGACGCAGCTTTAAAGTGCTGCGAGTCGCTCTCAAGCTGCTCTCTCGCAAGTGGATTTTGTCTTGAGAGTAGATCGCGAAAAGTGGACTATCGGAGATAAGCTCACAGGATTCCAAAACAGTTCGTATTTGCGAGAAGCTGTCAAGAATCAACATGGAAAAACAGTGTACATTGAAAGAATTGAATTGAAAAACTCGGGGTGTGCCAGAAGAAGGCTACTAGCGACCATAGAGATCTTTTGTACAACCTTCTCTTAGAAAATATAGTCGACACGACAAAATTCGTATGGGCCATTAGAACCTTCGTACAGACATTATATTTTCAGAGGATGTCTGTACGTAGGGTACACTCCAGAGCAGTGGCAGCAAGAAAGGGTACAATTTCTAACTAAACCAGGAAAAGACTTAACGCAACCAAAAGATTTCTAATATATTTTGTAATAAGAACACTATAAAGAACACAGTAGATAGAATCTGTGACAACCATATAAAAATACAGATAAAAACACCCACAACTGAGCAAGAACCGATACGCTTCCTCAAAGGCCAATCTACAGAAACCGCACTACATAATGTAGTTTTAACAATTGAGGATGCCTTTGATTACAAGAGTCAGTCGTTGGGGTGTCTCTAGAAAAAAAATAACGAATATTGCAAACGCTCTATCGACCTACAGTAACAGCACACATATTAACAAGTGGTTGGACCATATGCTATCGAACCGCATCATCACAGCCTCCATCGGAGACGAAACAAGAAAAGGTAAAGTCCTAGAAGGGACACCACAGAAAGGAATTTTGTCCACGCCTCTTTTGTGGGTTCTAGTGATGAATAAGCTCCTTAAAAAATTAACAGGAACATGCGCATAGCATATGCAGATGACCTAGAAATCCTAGTTCAAGGAAAAACCCTAAACATAATAGGGGGAAATCATGCAGGACTTTCTCAACACCTTTACAACATGGGCGATTGAAAACGAACTAAATATTCCTGAGATTGGAGGTACTAAACTTTAAATCAAGGACAGCGTCAAGTACTTAGGATTGATAATCGTTAAGAAACTCAACTGGAGGAAAAACCTGGAGGAACGTACTACTAAGGCCAAGAGCGCATTTGGAAAGTTTTGAGGACTGCAACCAAAACAAGTCCACTGGATATACATCTGTGTAATAAAACCAACTCTTCTTTACGGCATAAAAGTATGGTGAAATGATAGATAAAAAATATGTAATCGACAGGCTCACTAAATTGCAAAGTTTTGCATGCCTGGGCATAACAGGCGCTCAAAACTCCACGCCGACCGCTGCCATCGAAGCAATTCTAAATATAACACCAGTACAACTGGAAGTGAAAAGCCAAGCAGGACTCTCGGCTATAAGACTCAAGGCACTGGGTCACTTTGACGACAGGAAAAACAGCGGTCATAGGAAAATTGTGAACATTGTAAGGGCGATGACACCACTAATAGATCGACTGAGATGCCTAGATGAGATAACTCTTACCTTCAAAAACAATTTCAAGACAAATTTTCCAAGCAGAACTTCTTGGACGAACGGAAACACGACAAGAGAACCTGGTGTCATCATAATTTATACGGACGGTTCTTACATATCGTCTGAATCAGGAGCAGGGATCTACTGTTCTGTTCGGACCCACCTATAGAAATCTCAAATCATCTTGAATCATTCGTCACGGAGTTTCAAGCAGAAGTTTTCGCAATACTTACTGGAGTAGAAAAGCTCGTCGAACTCAACATACGAGAGAAGCAAATACTGATCTGTTCCGATAGTACTGTAGCTATCAAAGCTATTACAAACCCTCTATCAGTATCGACACTGGTAAGGAAGTGCAAACACAAACTTAACAAACTAGCACCAGTGAACGCCGTCAGTCAAACTTGAGTGCCGGGACACGAAGGTATAACAGGAAACGAAAAAGCTGACGAACTGGCTAGGAAAGGAGCAGGAAACAGCCACCAAAACCCTGTAAAGGAAAGAAGCGTCCCGCTAACAGCTTTTAAAATAACTATAAATGAATGGGCAGTCCGGTAATTTAAAATTCAATGGGTCAACCCTACAATGTGCAGAACAGCAAAATCGATAATTGGAAAACCGACTAACAAGGTAGCGAAACGAGCTATGAACTCCAGCAAACGGAATCTAAGGCTAAATGGTAGGACTGGTAACAGGGCATTTAAACCTTTACCTCCTCTTACATAGACTCGGACTAGCAGAAACTTCAACATGCCAAAACTGCGAGGAGGAAAAGGAAGATCTAGAGCACTTTCTGTTCCACTGCTCAGCAACAGCGAGACTGCGATACTAAATACTGGGGTCAGCACTTATACCGGATTATGCGCACCTCAATGAAATTGGGATCGGTGAGATCATAAAGTTCGCAAAACGAACGAAGAGATTAATACATACATAACCCACCTTCTTTCCACTACAATTCCCCCAGTTTAAGTGAAATCTGCTCCACACAGCACATAGGGGAACACAACGGGCCCAACCAGAGGCCTAACAAAGCTCACCCTAACTAACCAACCAACCAACCAACCCCATTCTCTTGGTCTACGATTTAAGTGCTGCCTTCATTTGCGTTTATCATTTTGAATCAAGGCTTGACCAGTCGGTCAGTATGTGAAATATTGTTGACTTCTTGTGGCATCTTGGTCTTTTCACTATAGCCCCTTCTTTGTTTCCAGATTTCGACCATTTCTCCATCATTCATCAAACTCCGCAAAGAATTGGTGATGGCGAATTACTTATGTTTTAAACCAGCATTTTTTTACTCTTTAATAGTGCCCATAAATAAAAAAAAACCGCTTCAAGCTTTCGCTTTTAAGAATACACGACCAACTGATGACATACCAGCAGAACAAATGTGTCAAGTAGACACCAATATGAGACCGCAATAGCAAACTTTGTAAAATACCATATTTCTCTCAAGTGGACAGCCACCGGAGTGTAAATTAACTAGCAAACGGACTCCCAAATGGACACGCTCATTAAGAGCTCATGGCATGACCAATGTTTTCTCTGATATTCGAAAAGAAGATATAAGTCCACTGAATTCCTATCCTTGAATCCTTTCATGATGACAAATTTCACGAAAATCCAAAGATCAAATGATGATCTGAAAACGCGGTTTTATGTTTCCAAATGTGAATAATTTCAAAAAAGGGGAGGTCAGTGCGGGCCAGCAACTGATTGGAAGAAAAAAGGCCATAACTAATTGAAACCAAAATATTAAACAAAATTATGATAGTTTCCAAAAGTCGATTTACATATAAAATTACTTACATGAATATTAACGTGGCTTCCCAAAATGTAAGCCCACAACGATCCCCGGTACGGTGCTGGGGTATTGCCTTTCTTGAGAATTTGCTGACAAAGCGGTGAATGCTTGTACTCCAAGATTCTCCGACATTGTAAATTGATGTCGTAAGTTCCATCCTGTCGCAAAAGTTCCGCAAAATGAACCCGCTATGAAAAGAAAGTCCTTAGTTCCACAACGTTTTTGGCCATTTTGGCTGATTTAATATTACCAAATCGAATAAGTTTTTAACTGGCAAAGAAATGTGCGAGAACTCCCACTTCGGAACTTGCCTGAAAAACAAATTACAACAATTTCGAAAACACTTTTTTAAAAAAATTTCGCAAGCTACACAAACTCATTGCTTTCTACTGATCTACTGGGGCCCTTCAAGGATAAAAGAACGTCCAGGAGGTCTTTTGGGGCGTACACCGGTCGGAAACTCGTCAAATCTGAAACGGAGGCATTATATAGCTAGAATGAGCTCGATTGTTGTCTTACATCTCAGGACCCACCTATAACATAATTACTAAGTTCTTCCCATTTTGAGAGGAACCCATCACGATCCGGTTGACTGCGTGGCTGCCCTTGTAAGGGCATTTTAAGCTCATTGCACATGGAATTTAGTGATTTGCGGACTCGTCTATCCCATTGCACAGCGGAGCGTTTCAAATATGCCAAAGGGTCAACCTAAACCAAACGAAATAATGCATATCACTCAAATCTAAAAATCTGTGAGTTCTTACAGTCTGTTGAGGTGGCTTGACTGCTGTGCTTAGTGAACTTTTTACCAAGTCAAAAATGATATTCCTAATTTCGGTATCTAGGCCAGTCGATTTAATGACTGCCTCGAGGGTGTTCCTAAGGTCATTTTTATCGACATCCGGCTGACAGACTAGTCTCTTAACAAAAACAATATTTAAGGGATGAAACAAGGAATTTATTTAGAGGAAAAATATTCAAACCTGGACAGTTTTGTACAAGGATGTGTAAATTTTCATTGCTTGAATTTCTGACGTCAGCTTGAGGGCAGTGTGATGAATACTTGCATTCTTGAGCTCCTGCATCTTGAAGAATTTGCTGGTGGAACAGAATTTAAAAAACTAAACACAAAAGTTTTACAAAATATAAAGTAAAACCAGATTTGGATTTTGAAAAATATATGAGCACAATATTTGTTGTTTTCAATCAAAACATATCGATCAAATATTTGACACTTTGCTGTTGCCCAGGAGCTGTGATTGTCGGAATGTTCAGGTTGTACCTGTTGCTAAGTTGCAAATGTTTATGCAGGTAAGTAAATGCTTAAAGGTTGTCATGATAACGTTAAAGGTAATCGATGGTTGCGCGAATAAATGTGCAACGTTTAGGGACAGAACTTATAGCATATTTAATACGTATTCAAATGCTCTATTGTACTGATGTCAATTTGGATGGACTTATCGAAACAGGCTAGGTAAAGTTTCTAAGCTACAGTGGCGGATTTACCAGCAGGCTAAGTAGGCTTGAGCCTAGGGCGGCAGATTTTAAAGGAGGTATTCTAGCCTAGAGGGATGAATTTCATGTAATTTTTGATGTGTCGTAAAAAAAATGTAATTAATATTTTTAGTACCCATTTTTGTATAAGTTATTTATAAACATAACTAGAATACAGAAAAAAATCAAAAAATTAAAAAAAATTGAAAGTTTCAAGTCTCAAAAATGAAATGATGAAGTGGGGGTCTCAAAATATCTGCGCGTAGCCCTACCCACGATTTCAACTCTCCTAGCAATCTGAAACCAAAAAAAAAGATAATTAATCTAGAATAATGTCGCAATGTCTGGAACTACGGAAAAGTTGGAAATTTTTTTTTCACAAAATAGCGACTACCTGCAAAAAAAAATATTTTTGTACCACTTTTTTTGACTGTTTCGAATATAAAAAAAAGTAATAGAAATTTGGCTACACAAATAGTACCAGACATAGACAAGTCTATAACAAAGACTCTCTAAGCATTTCAGGTAAATCGGTCCAGTAGAACCTGAGAAATCGTGGGTATTGTTTTGAAAAAGACAGTTTCGAGAAAAAAGTGTTTAAAGTTTCGCGTAAAGTATTTCGCTGTCTAAGTCAAAAAATGATATTGTAGTCTTACATTTATTCAATCTGCGATTCCTGTTTCATACATCGGACCTTCCTCGACTTGGAAAAAACTATTTTCCGCGTTTCTCTGAACATATCGAGCAGTTCTGGCCTCCTTTGATGCGTTGGATGCTCGTATCTAGGCGCGGTCAATCCGGGCGTTGTCTCGCTTTACAGCAAATGAATGAGCTTCCGGGCCAATTTAAATTCCCATAAGCTCCATCATTTTTAAAATAGGAATGAAGCCTTCATTAAAAATATTTCACAACATTTTTATTTCTCTGTGAGTGACATAAATCAAATCTACGGTAGACATATAGTATGTATGTCCACGTGGTTTGATGGTTCGAATTCAACTGTTAGCAGCTGGACGTAAGTGAACACTAAATATAATAGATACCAGTCACCTTGTGGTCTTGTATTACAATATATACAAAGGACAAAAGGTTTTACTGAGAGATATGGATTCAGGTAGACGGAAAATCCCTAATGTCTTTTGTTCGATTAGTTCCGGCCGAACCAGTTTGGATGCCGGGTCAGCAAAATACCGATATCTCCGAAAATAATTTGAATTTTGGAAAATCCTCTTGTAGATATATTATTGAATAGTTAAACTTTGAAAGTATATAAAAAAATCGATTTTTTTATTTTAATTTCTAGACATACCCCTTTAAGGGGCAAATTTGGAGGCCGAATTTTTTTTTGCTACCTTATAGAACAAAAAGATTTTTCCAAGACGGTTTTCTGATGTCTTACAGACAGAAGTCTGCAACAAATTTTTCTTTCGTGTTTCAATATAACAGGCTAAAATTCAAAGTCAAGCACAGTTTGTTTTTTTCGTTCCTTGCTCTGTTCACTCTTTAAATTAAGCGGCAACTGCGACTGCTGTTTCTTGAGCTTGTCGATTGTTCATGTTACTTCAAGAAATATACGTTTTTTCTTCAAGTTCAAACAACGCTGGAAGATATTGATGACTGAAGTCGGAACAGGCGAAACAGTCAAAAGTAAGTGAACCTCACACGTTGGTAAGCTAGAGAGAATGCATGCAGAAGTTTGAAACTTTCGAGGCACGACATAATGATAGCTTTTGAATCAATCAGGAATGATTGCACCGAAAAGGAATGAAGCACGAAGCAACAGGAATACTTTCAAACTTAAAAAAACTGGAAACGGCGTTAATGGTTGATGTATGGAACTTTTTTTTGGAAAAAATAAACAAAGTAAATGTTGAAATCCAGGCTTCTACCGTAGATTTGATTACTGTAGCCCATCTTTATGAATCTCTTCGCAAGTTCTTCGTAGATCAACGAGAAAACTTTTAGTATTTCGAAAAAAATGGTAATGGAAGTTAGAGCGTCGAAGGAGTAAACAAAAGTGTGGGAAAAAGATAACCAAAAATAAAAAAAAATGATTGCTGATGAAACACCCGATGAAGAAATCAGTATGACTTTAGAAGAAGTTTATCCTTATGATTAAGAGACTCAGTTAGTTCAAGAATGCAAACATTTTCGAAGCCACATATTTTCGCCAAGCATTTCGGTAGAACCAGCTTCTTCATAATTATAGAGTTTATCTTCATTTCTGCGAAAACAGAGTCTGCAGAAATTTTATCCAAACTTGGACATATCCCTTCGTTAGGCCAGCGACAAATTACTCGGGTGAGAGAAACTTCTCTTGTTAAAAAAGAGTCCCAAATTATCAGAGATCGACCTTGAGCCAAGAAAAAATTAAACGCTTTAGCTCTTTTGTGCATAAAGTCGGAATTAATGAACAAAATTACTTATGAAATTGTAACGAAGTAAGAATCTCTTATAACTGAACTGATTTAATTATTTTTAATTGTTTGTCTCTGAGTGCAAAAAAGATTATTTATTCACTGATAACTATCAACCCATTTCACTTATTTACCTCTCCTCTAAGGGTGCGGTTGGGCTTGTAAATTGCCTTGTTATGAAATATTTCAAAATGCTGAAACGTCTCAAGAAACTATAGAAAGACAAATTTGTTTTCCTAGCAAAAATACAGCAGGTGGTCTTTTGGCGTTTCTTACCGACGAGTGAAACACTGTGAATGTTGAAAATTCATTTATTAGGCCTTTCGAGTAGTTAAAAAACAGTAATCGACGACATAAATCCTGCACTTCACCATATAAATGCTGCGAGCAAATTAAAAACCTTGTATATCCTGATATTATTCTTTGAAATCTTACATCATTGCATTGAAAGGCTGATGCTTTCCAAATTTTCAAATGCATGGTTTCCTTGACAAACCCAGTTTGGCTGTGAAATTTATGAGTTTCAACAAATTTGGCGTTCTTACGTCGCTACTGAGAACGATGTTATTAGTTCTTACATCCAGGATGAAGGCCTTAACTTAAAGTGCTATTTATCCCGCACGATCCCATGCAAGCTTTTACCGAGCTTACTCTTGGTTCTGTCTTCTATTTTATGGTGGCTGTGATTGGAAAACACTCTTAAGTGGAGTATTATTTGTAGTTATAATGAGACATCGGCTCAAGCTGAAGTAATTCAAAATTTAATGTAGAAATATGATGAACATTTGTAAAGACAAATATCGTCAAAGCTCTTCCAGTTATCTCTTCCGCCGCTTTACAAAGCATTTATCAAAATTTATGGAATCGAATTTTGTTTGTTAAACAATCGCTGTTTATGAGTGCTTATAACTTGATTGGGAAACTGTTGAAATAAATTTGCAGGAAATTCCTCTTCAAGTTATGATAACAACTTCTTCTTTGTTATCTTTGTTTAGTCTCTTTGTCATGTTTATGCCCATTTGAGTTTAGCCCCATTTAAGATTATCAAATATTTTGGAAAGTGCACAGAGTTTCCAAATTGATACGCTTTCATTTTGCATAGCGTTGTGTTAAATAATGGCGATGTGGAATATTTGTCGAAATTTATATCGTGAAATACAAACCCTTCCAACAATCGTGCGCAACTCAGACGTCAACATTCGAAGTACGATTTTTGCAGATGATATTGGCAAAACAGAGCCAACGCTTAAAAAGGCAGCAAGATGGGACTCAGAGTGGATGAAGGTTAAATAAAGGTTATGCTGTTAGCACAAAAGGTCACGGAACATCGACGTATCAATAGAAAGAACATGTTAGTCAACATCTACAAATAAAGCTTAATACCATACAGAAATAAATTGTTTTACACATTTTATTTTATAAAATAAATACAAATAAAAAAGTGGAAGGCGAAGAGGATCAGTCCAGCTTAAATTGCAAAGTGTGAAGCAAACACATTTGCGTTGTACGGACGCGATTCGGTCATCATGTGTAGAATAATACGGTGACCACAAATTGGATGCGTACTCAAGCTGTGGCCTGACAAATGTAGTGTTCAGAGTACTTGTAATTAATCGACATGAGAATTCTTGACTCCGCCGTTTTATGAAGCCGAGGAGGGTGTTGCTTTTGATGACTATTTGCTCAATATAGTAACAATAATTAATAGAATAAACAACAGCGAGCGAACTTGCTTGAGATCTTAGATACGACTGAACTTTATTATTATAAAATTAAATTTTCAGGCGTCAAGCGCTGAGTGCATGCAGCTGCAAATAATGCAGAGTTGCATTGTCACAGTGGCATGCATCCAGTGCATGGCGTAGTTTTATCTTTAAATGATTCCTAGAACACTGAGTGCATGCAGCTGCAAATAATGCAGTGTTGCATCTTCGTAGAGACATGCATCCAATGCAAGGCATCAATAAGAAGAAGGTTAAATTACAAACAATGAGGAGAGGGTTAATTATACATAACACCTCCCTCCTTTAAACTTTTGCAGACCCTGCAAAAGGGTCGATGTGTGTAAGAACCCTTACATCATCTTTGAGTTCCAACACATTCTTACTTTCTAATTTCTCCTCTTTTGGATTCTTAATTTTTAATTTTTTGATTAGAAAAAATGTAACAATGATTATAAGAAGTAAACTTAAAACTGTAAAACTAGAGTTAATAACATTTATTGTCTTATGTTTGTATTCCAAGTATTTAATCATTTCTCTGTTCTCTATGTTATTTAGATTTAGTTTTTCAAGTGTTACATTATTAAATATTTTTGTAAAGTTAACATGAAATGTTGGAACAATAAATTTATTGGTATAATTTTTTCTTTTATTTGTAAAGGTGTGATCCATTATTTTTATCTTACAATTACTAAATTTAATTAAGTTATTACCCTTTACAATCCTTTTTTGCTTTATGCAATTGCTTTTTAATTCAGTAGTATTAACATTTTTAGTTATTACGAGATCATCAAAAATTTGTTTAATCGAAGTTACATTATTGTTTCTCAATTTACATGCATTATTCTTTTGTAAAATGTTTCTTATACATGTGTTACTATGTTGTTTTAAATCTTTCTTTGTTACAACTTCGTCTTCACCGTTATAGACGTTGTTTCTTTGTATAATTACTCTTTTAATGTCTACATCTAGTTCTTCAAACTCGTTGTTTGGGAATGGAATTATTAAAGCATTAAAATATTTTTCTTTTGTAAAATTTGGTATCATTATTACGAATATTAAAGAATTATCATTGTACATAAAACTAAGACGGATATACGGTAAGATTGTTGGCGATATTTTGTATTCAGTAATTTCACTGTCAGTTAAAACGTTGTGAGCTAAGATGTTCAATTTACTCATAAGTAATATGTCTACAATCCTCTCTACTTGTCTATTAATAATGCCTATATCTGCGTAAATTTGAAATACCATTTCTGATTTAAATGCTTGCTGGGAGTTATTATTTCTACTATTTAGTTTTGCGTTTAACTGCTCTTGCTGTACATTTACATGTTCTATTACCTGATTAAGATTTTTAATTAGATCGTTGTTAATGATTACTTGTTTGTTTAGTTGATTTATTGTTTGTTCGGCATTTCGGTCTAAGTTGTTAAGGTGATTGTATATATCAGTGGCATCTTCATCATCCATTGTTCCCGCTAGAAATTTTAGTCCTGAGCCTAATAAGTTCATTAACCCACGTTTTTTGCGTTTATTGATGTTGTGCGTTTGTAACACTAAGGAGTTTATTTCATGTTTTAGCCAATTCAGTTCTCTTTCCAGTAATTTGTATTGATCGCTGCTTGAATTCAAGTTGAGTATCTTTATGTTGTTTTCTATGGAGTTGACTGCTTGTTCGTATTCGCTTAAATTTATGATGTGGAGGATTTTTGTATAATTCTCCACTATAAATTTTTGGTCCATTTGAAACAGAGAATACCCATTTTCACTCCTTATGTTTATTACTTCTATAGACTGTCCTGAGATGTAGGTGAGTTGCAATATGAGTATTAGAAAATACATCCTGTAAAGAGATGAGTTCATTCTTGATATTTGAATTTTCGTTTTTGTTGGGTTGCGTTATATCTAATATCACGTTTCCTACTGGTGTCAAATATGTAATTATTTTGTTTTCTATAATTACTAAGCCTTTTATATTTTGGACTGTTTTTTGCTATATTTCTGTTAGATACTACATTTTCATTCAGTTCATACTTACATGTGCGATTTCTATTTAAATGATTAATTTTACTTATTTTGTTTTCATCGAATTTCGCCGCCAATTCTTTAACTTCATTTCTGTCATAATTTTTTGTTATAAATTCTATTGGACGTAATTTTGTCGTTGTGTGAATAGTATTATTGTAACAAGTTATTGCTTTAAAAATATTGGTATCGAGGTCGTCCTTATTTTCATTATCTGATTTCATTATACGTAGATGCTCGTTTAGAGTACCATGCAATCGCTCTATATCAGCGTTGCCCGTTTTGTTGCCTGCTGTGGTAACATGTGATTGTATTTCGTTTTCTTTAAGGAAAAGTTCCACCGCATTATGCAGAATACATCTTTCGTTATCATAGACTAACTTCTTCATTTTGCCTAGAAATTGTATTCTTTCTTTTATGGCTTTCAGAATTGAGACCCATGTTCTATCGCCTAATCTATGTATAGTTGCGTATTTACTAAATTTGTCGATTGTTGTCAAATACATGATATTTCGGCAAGGAAACCAAATGTCTATGTGCACGATACTATTAAATTCATGCGGCGTCTCTGTTATTTTATAAGGAATTTTTATCGGTTGTCGATCATGTTTAGCCAGTATGCATATTTCGCAATTATTTATGTATTTTGTAATAATTTTTAACAAATTTGGGTGGTAGTACGTTTGCTTTAATTCATAAAATATTTCTTGGATACCTCTATGATTGTTTCTTAAATGTTCGTTTTTAATTATGGTGAGCATTTGCTCCTCATCTGTTATATTTTTTAGTATAATGCTGGACTTAAAAAGTTTTAAATTTTTATTATTTGCAAAATTTTGTATAAAAATATCTTGGAATTTGATGAACAATTGATTACTATCGCAATAAATGCACATTATTCCTTTATTGATCAGTATTCCCTTCATAATTTCTAATAGGTTACTATTGTTGTCTATGATAATGTGGTTCTGAATTTTTCCATTTACAATTTTTTTATAAATTCTTTCTCGGTTGCCTATTTGTAAGTAAATTTGGTTTTTAAAGAGGTTAATGGCTCTCTCGGTGACGTATATGTACTGGGTTTCGTCTTCTATTCCACTGTGGATAGTAGCGTCAGTAGACTTGACGTCGTCATTCGGTTCACTAGCACTGCTTGTCACATTATTGAAAATGTTAGGCAGCGAAGTTTCTTTTTCTATTTCGTAATTTTGATCTTCGCGATTAACATATCTGCTTAAACCGTCGGCAACATGATTTTCTTTTCCTTTCAAAAATTCCATTGTGAAGTCATACTCATTTAATTGAATTTTCCACCGTTGTAGCTTCATATTAGGTTCTTTGAGATTATTGAGCCAAACAAGAGGTTTGTGGTCTGTACGTAAAATAAATGTTCGTCCGTAAATGTATGTCCTGAAATATTTGACCGCCCAGATAATCGCGAGTAACTCTTTTTCTATCGTGGAATATTTTGTTTCGTGGTTATTTAATGTACGTGAAGCGTAACCTATAGGGTGATGGTTTTTGACTGAGTACTGCACCGATGGCATAATTAGATGCATCGGTAGTCAGCGTAAAAGGTTTATTAAAGTTGGGGCTTTTGAGTACGGGGTCGCTGGTGAGCAATAATTTTAATTTATTGAAGGCATTGATGTAGTCAGGATCAAATTTATTTATTTTCATGTCCTTTTTTAGGTATTTGATAATGGGGTAAGCGACCTTCGCATAGTCCTTGATGAACTTACGGTAATAGCCACTGATGCCAAGAAATTGTTTTATTTCTTTGACTGTAGTTGGAAGTTTCATTTTCTGAATAGCTTCTACTTTTTCGTTATTGGGCTTTATACCACCATTAGTTATTGTGTGACCAAGATAATTAGTAGACTCGTCGGCAAAGTGACATTTATCAATTTGAATTTTTAAATTTGTTTCTCTTAATCGTTGCAATATTTTTCTTATTGAAAGTAAATGTTCTTCAAAGCTGGTAGAAAATATCAGAATGTCGTCCAGATAGACAACACAAATTTTGTTGATAAATTCTTTCAGAACACTATTCATAAGGCGCTGAAAAGTCGCTGGCGCGTTTTTCAGACCAAATGGCATACGAATAAACTCGTAGTGGCCACTTTTAGTAGAGAATGCCGTTTTAGGACGGTCTCTGGGTAACACCTCAATTTGGTGAAACCCTTTAGCCAGGTCTATACTGGAAAAATAGGTACATTTTCCGAGTTTATCAAATAACTCATCGATGTTTGGCATTGGGAATCGATCGTCAACTGTTTGTTCGTTGAGCTTACGATAGTCAACGACGATTCGCCATTTTTGTTTCCCAGAGCTGTCAATTTTTTTGGGTACTCCCCAAATGGGGGAATTGTATGGGCTGTTACTATGTTTTATTATCTTTTGTTGAAGCATGTCCCGTATTTGTTTGTCGACTTCTTTTTGATGAACCTCAGGGTAACGGTATAATTTACTGTAGATGGGAATATTACTCTTTGTTTCAATTCTATGTTGTATTTCATTAGTAAATGAAAGGCTATCCCCTTCCTTAAAAAATACATCTCTAAAAGAGAGTAATATCGATTTTAATTTATCTACGTCTTTTTTATTTAAATGGCTGGCAAAACTTTCAACTGGAACATGGTTCGTGTGGAACTCGTGACTAAAAACTTCAGCTAAATTATCCGTATATCTACTTTTGACATATAATTCTTCCTCTTCGTTTAGATAGAATGGTATTGTGGCTGACCGTGTGCGTAGTAATCGTTCTTTATAATCGATTATCGCATCTAAATCAACCAGAATATTATTGCCGATTATGCCATCAAATTTTGTATGGAATTTGTATTCCGTAAATTGGACATAATAATTATCTTTTTCGTTGAATTCATTAAATAAAGGAAAACTATACTGAGTATTAATTCTAATGGTATGGTCTAAAACCTTTAAAAAACTGTTTGTTGGAGTAACTTTCCATTTAGGATTACAGATGAGAGGGTTTATTATGCTGTGCTCCGCACCGCTATCGATAATAAACTTCATGTCACCTATTTTATTTTTTATTACTATATACGGAAGTTGTTTTCGGTGTCCATCTGAAAATTTTGGTGTAATTCGTGGCTTTGATCTGTATTTTCATTTATGGAAACATCCATTGGTTCTAACACGTTATTCCGTGGAACATAATTTTGCTGCCTATTGTTGTAGGAGAAATTATGTCGGTTATGGTCATTATTATTGTTATAGTGACGTTGATTAGTTTGGCGCGTTTGCGCACTGGAATTATTTTGAGATCTATTCGTTTGACGAGTTTGACTACTTTGTGCTTGTTGCCCTTGAATTTGTGTTGCATTGCGTACGTAAACATTTGGATTAAAAGCTGTGTTATTAATATTTCTAGTAAAGTTATTGTTATTAATATTTGATGCTAGGCCTGTATTGTTACTATCCCTATTAAAATTATTATTGTAACTAGATGGGCTTCTGTAATCATTATTTCTAATATTATTGTTTCTGTGATAAAAATTCGACTTGTTATTGAAATGTTGACTTTTTCCAGCCTGTATTCCAGTAAAATGCAGGTAATTATTGGATGCTATAATTTGGTACGCCTCATGTAGAGTTTCGGGGTTTCTATTAATTATTATGCCTCGTACAGGTACTTAAATACATTAAGAGCGATTCTGTTGTTTGATATGGCCTGTTCTGAATTCATAGTATTACTAAGTATGTATTTATTGTTTAGCCTACCTAACAAACTATTTATCTCATTAAAGAATTGCTCTATAGTAGAATTGCATCGACATAATGCGATTTTATCTAATAAAGATTCTATTGGTGCCGTTTCACCATGTTTACTAATTAAAATTGCCTTAAGATCCGGCCATGTCTCTATATGTCCCTGTGTTAATACGGTTGCACGGGCCTTACCAACTATTTTTTCCATAATGAGCCCTAATACCATTCTTTTAAATTCTACGCTTAAAGTTTCTACGATCGGTACTATTGATTCGATCCTCTCTATGAAATTGCCTAGATTTGACCTATCGCCGTTGAATGGAGATATATTACTTATGCATTTCATTGCAAGATTAAATTTTTCAACTTGGTTCAAATTTTCCATTTTAAAAAAAAAAAATTCTTCAATGCTTTAGTAATTTTCACAAAAATAAAAAAATTAAATTCACTTTTACTAAAATATTAATAATAATAATTTTCACAAAATAAAAAAATATAATGCACTTTTATTAAAATATTAATAATAATGTAAAAAAAATTTAGTACTACTTGCTTCGTAGATACCTTCCAGGTGAGTCGTCCAAGCAAAGTCTGCCTTTGTGCTGCTGTGTACGTTCTATGAACAGTCTCTTCATCTGCGACGTCCTCGTTTTCTGTTCTTTCCACGCTTCGGTAGTCTTTTTTTTTCTATTTTTTATGTTGATCTATGTTTATGTATGTCATAGAAATGTTTTATTTCTCACAACTGTTTTGTTCTTTAATACAAAATTTGAGATTTTTTCACAATTTTGCACATTTGTGGGGGGTAAATGACCGTAAAAATTAAGAATTTAAACTTCTTATTTTTTTTTTTTTCACAGATTTTGCGTATTTGGGAGCAAATAATCATAAAAATTAAGAATTTAAACTTCTTATTTTTTTTTTTTTTCACAGATTTTGCGTATTTGGGAGCAAATAATCATAAAAATTAAGAATTTAAACTTCTTGTATTTTTTTTTTTTTGTTCGACAATCGACTGCGCCAGTAACAATAATTAATAGAATAAACAACAGCGAGCGAACTTGCTTGAGATCTTAGATACGACTGAACTTTATTATTATAAAATTAAATTTTCAGGCGTCAAGCGCTGAGTGCATGCAGCTGCAAATAATGCAGAGTTGCATTGTCACAGTGGCATGCATCCAGTGCATGGCGTAGTTTTATCTTTAAATCATTCCTAGAACACTGAGTGCATGCAGCTGCAAATAATGCAGTGTTGCATCTTCGTAGAGACATGCATCCAATGCAAGGCATCAATAAGAAGAAGGTTAAATTACAAACAATGAGGAGAGGGTTAAATTATACATAACAATATGAAGAGAATTGTAAACCTAAGTCCTTTGTTAGTTTTACTTTGATTCGCAGCCGGCTCCAACACAGAAATGTGGATCAAGAAATATAGAAAGGGGCACATCAAAATATAGTAGGAAATGGCCTCTTAAACTTAATATTGTTGAGTCTTTTTGTTAGTCTTTATAGTAAATTGAACAAAAATAAAGTTATATGAATTTGTCCGGAAAATTATGAACGGCAGTGTATATATTTATACATATTTTTTTATCTGATGAGGTAGCTGTAAACTGTACATTTTATTGATTTTGAACTTTATTGGAAAACTAATCTGATCTTGATTGAAGAATTGAAACTTTCCCTTTATTTTGACAGTATTTTCGTCATAAAATTCAAACCACAATGTCAAGTTTAACCAAAAGCTTTTCAGGTGATAGCTTGATTTTTGTACGAAAGAATGAGCACAAACGTACGTACACACACCAACACAGACAGCTTTCTAAAAACAATGGAATCCGACTACTGGGACCTCGAAACGTGGACACATGTACAAATTTTGAATTCCTAAAATCGGACAGATTACAAGAGCTTCCTATTGGGAAGTTAGAAATTGTGATTGATTGATTGTGGTATTCCGAAGATGTATATCTATGATAGGATTCAGTGGATGAAAATAGATGTTTATCAGCACTCCGTTTTGAAGACTTCTAAAGAGCGAACAAGAAGAATATGAAGAATGTCTTATTCAAATGCAAATAAAAGTGTTAGTTTATTTTAGTTAACTCAGTGTGTCCAGAACTGACAATGTGACAATGACGCATATGGCTATTTATCTGACTCTTGGAACGTTCCTATTATATATCATGCTATTATATATCAAGCGTTCCTTTTATATAATGAGATATAAATAATGACGAGAGGTCAAACCTTAAAAAATACTGGTGCCTAGATTGGAGAGAAGCTGACACTTAGTATACGTTTTTTTTTTGTTTATTTTTTATGTAAAAATATTAATTTAGAGGAGTTTTTTTGTCTCCACATTTTTTTCTCTGTTTATTCATAATTTAAATTTATATTGTTATACGAATAGGTTTATGCTTTTTATATAATTAAATAATATCATAATTTCAGTAATGAAAATCAACATCAGTTCCGCCATTTATAATAATGTAAAAAGTAGTGTTTAAACGTTTATCTTGCAAAGTGGAAATAAGCAAGAAATTAAAAAAAAGTGTACATAATAATATGACCTACATAATGACATGACCTATCTTACAAAGCTCCTCAGCCACAATGGGTTTTCAAGCACACTGGAATCGGTACCTGGTTGTCGCTAATTATGCAGAGATATGGTACGCCAACCTATATATAGTACTCTGTTAAGAAAGTATTCTAGCCATCATTAACATCATCATCGTCATCAGCATCATCAACATCACCGTCTTTATCATCCTCATAGACCTTCGTAATTTTTATCCTGGGAGTTTGGAGTTTTGGTAATTGTTCTGTTACTTGAACAAACCGAAGAAGCATCGCTTGCCTGACATGAGTCTTCGTTGGATCTTCACCAAGCTTTCGATTTTGAATTTTTGTTCCAGGTGGTAGTAGTTGAATCGACATCTTGTCGACAGCATTAATATCATCACGGATAAAGATACGTTCTGCTGGATTCCATTGCATAAAGGCAACATACTGCTTTGGGCGTCTCTTTGAGGTAGACATTCCTAATCGCGATCAATGGTCGAGCAAAACACCTGCCCCGACCCCAGTAACTTAATCTGGTATACAAATGGCTCAAAAATGGCATATGGAATAGGTGCCGGTGTCTATGGACATAACACCAAAAGCTCCATACCCATGGGAAAACATCCAATTGTTTTCTGGACTGAACTACTATACATCGAAACCTGTGCCGTAGAAAACCTTGCAAGGGGCCATAAAGGGGACAGAATTCCAATATATTCAGACAGCAAGGCAGCGCTCAAGGCATTGTCATCCAATCCAACGAAATCCAAATGTGTCAAAAGCTGTTACGACACCTTACAATCCCTAGCCCAGCGTAACAAAGACATTTCACTGGATGTAGAGGCGTCAGCTGGACTACAGCCACAGCTCTGACCAATAATTGGGAAAACAAGCTTAGCATTGCCCACTGGAGAAATCAATTGGGACTTAGACAATCTAAATTATTATTACCGAACTATGGCTCAGTACAACCATCCGAAGGCTGACTTTGTTTGGAAGACGACGAAACAGCTGTACACATTCTCTGTGAGTGCCCAGTTTTAATTTGGCTAAGAAGTCGTATCTTCCTCAAAGAGAAATGTCCCCCATTGGACATTAGATCCAATGCTAAAGACATTCTGACTTGCATCAGAAGGATGGAATGTCTGTAAGCCTAAGCATACTGCTACTTTGGTAGGGGAAGAGATATATAACTAAATAATAAAATATAGTAATACCCTCATCTGGTGTGTGCTTCCAACTATAACATCTTTTTTTAAAAAGATCGGGTCGTAAATTATCTTAACCTTTTTAATTTATATTTATGGCCACACCAACTTCTTTTAGAGTGGATGGGAAAAGTTCTGCAACTGCTGACGTTTCTCTGGATAGGGAGGACTTTTTTAAGCATGGTATTTGATACAACCCCCGCCATTGGGTATTAGTTCAAAATTTATTTTAAAATTGAAGAGACAATCACGCGCAAAGAAAAAGGGTGTGTAAAATAAGCCCTTCCTAAAATGTCAATTAAAAACTTCAAAAGATGATGCCACAAGTGATAAAATAATATCAAACAAATGAATCTACGGAGCAACATTGTAGTAAAGACAAAAAGTAGGGGTGCTAAACACACCTGCACAAGACTGTTTATGTGACTTCGGACTGTCATATGAACATGAACACGTGCCTTTCTAAAACAATGATAAAAGCAAAGAATGCTGACTTAAGGTTCTTATCTTAATTACATCAACATAATTATGGCGCGCTCATTTATCTACCATTGTGAAAAATAAGCGGTGCGGTAATCTTATTTAAATCGATCTAAATATAAGAAGTCTATTAATTCGCAAACGTAATGTGTTCCCTGTTGAAATAGGAGTTCGTTTATAATTAAAAGTCACATTCGAAATTTTGAGAGAGTAAGTTGCCCAGGTTAACAACGATCCTTAAAAACTACGACTAAGACCGGCCCGAAAAAGTATAACGATATTTAAGCATGTAACAACACTTCATAAAAGGTGCTACTTGGAACAGTGGGTAGTCTGAATAGAAGCTAATGCCAAGAAGTACGAAGGTCATCGATTTCAATCCAATAAGTGCAACATGGCTGGAATTCGCGTAAGTAAAATTCAATACCAACCGATTCTAAAAGTGGCAACGAAAAAATATCTTTGGCGGAGTAGTCGAAAAGTACAACCTAAATGAAATGATAGCAGTTGTAAGGTGATAAGAGCACAAGATGCTCAATCTGCCAACCAAATCGACCACCTGTTGCATCTTGATTGTTGGCCACACCGGCTATTTCCAGAATGACTTCTGGTCCGGCAAATCGGCAAAAGACCAAATTTTTACATGATACCAAATCTTGGAAAAGATCAACCAGTTTCAAGTCGTTACTCAACACATTTTTATCAACTTTAAAAACGCAAGTGACACCATTCAAAGAACTGAACTATAGAAAGCGATTTCAGGATTCGGGTTCCAGAAAAAACTGATCCGGTTATGCTGTACAGCACGTTTTGCAAGTTTGGACGAAGAGCCTTAGTTATTCCAATACTGTACAGAATTCCAACATGGAGATGTGTTATCGTAAAGACCGCATTCTCCGTTATTAATGCTTTCACGGCGATTGGGAAATGTTTATTAACTCGGCAAACGACACCTTCGGTGTCTTATGTACTTTAATTTGTCCTACTCAAGTGGTAGCTCGAAGGACCAAAATCATACTCTTCAAAATACTCATCTTCCCAGTTCTTCTAGGTAATAGATCAAGTAGAACAGTTTTTGGGATCTGCGAAAGATGAATTCTTCAAAAAATATACAACCCGGTCTTCGATTAGGGTTAAAAGATCAGATCATTTCAACAATTCAATCTGTTCGCAGAATGGGAAGGCTTTTCATTAATTAACATACTTGACTGAATTCTAACACGTGATAGGAAAGAAAGTGTGTGAAAAAAATTCTTACCAATTCAGGAGTCAATTCAGGGAATCCTGGGAGACAAAGCATTAGTTTATGGGGACTCTTGTCCGAGTTAAACAATGATTTACAATTGGCGCAGTCTCTTGTGACAAGAGCCTTAAATAAAGAAGAACCTAGGGAAGTACGGCCAAATGAAGTGACTACTTCGGAAATTGTTCAAAAGGTCGATAAATAATTGGAAAATGCTTTGCCAAAGAAGAAACATCTCGTAGAAACGGCAACCATTTTTAAAAGTCTTCACTATCATCCTAGAATGACTATGGTCCGCACATTGTGGATACCGAGAATGCTTACAATGCCTCAAAAACAGTAGGGGGATTTTTCCACGCTTTTTTTTAAGTTAAGCTTAGAATGGGGTATTGAGTCGAATTGTAACTGGAGACGAAACGGGTCAAAATTATGAAACTAAGTTAAAACAAGACTCAATGCAGTGACACAAAAAAGAATTTGAAGGGATCAAATATAGCTTTGAAAAACAAGGTGACAGCCTTAAGTCGAAAAGTACAGATGCCAGGAGTAAAATAAGAAAGGACTTACTAAGAAAGTGTGCTCCTTCTGCACAACAATGCGTCTGTTGGTATGGCTAATTTGTACAAGGTGGGTTTTATGACAGTAACCTTCGCTCCTCTTATGACTCGCAGTGATTATATATTCTCCCAAATTAAAAAAAAACACCGACCAAGTGCGAGTCGGACTCATGCACCGAGGGTTCCGTACAAACCTGGAGGTATATAAGTAAAAGTGCACCCATCACGACAGTCAAGTTATTGTTATGGTATTTTGATGGCAGAATTTCATGATTCTAGGTCGACTGGAAGTACCCTTTAGGTTTTAATTTGAGTAGTTGCGAGTTTGAAAATATGCGGCATAAAATTGCTGTTTCTTTTGATTCCTTTGACATAGAAGTTTGATTTTGTTACAGCTTAAAGGAATTATAGACCTGAGTATTTTATATAAATTTCAATTTAACCCTCCTCGCGTTCATGACGAAAGGGGTAGTGAGTTTAAAATTATAAAAAAATATTTTTATTGTATGATGTAACTAAAAATGTACGGTTTTCGCTATATTTCCTTTATGCGTGCTTTAAGACGTTGCTTCGTACCAAATTTCAAGATTCTGCAAGTACACTGCAAGTACCCTATAGGTTTTGATTCCCTTGCGAGTGTCGAAAATTTGCGACAAGGGATAGTAGACCTGAGTATTTGATATAAATTCCAGCTTGATACCTCCGCGCGTTTTTTCCTTTCGAGGTACGGAACCCTAAAATAGGCGTTTTCTAGTACCTCAGCTTTCTTTGGGGACAAAGATTTGTTTGTAAAAGGAATGTATATATGTAAAAGCTTATTGGAGTTTCAAAACAAGTTTTTTTGCAACACAAACAACAACAAAAATAATAAAAATGATATTAACAACTTAACACCTTAAAGTAGACATAGGGGTTAGATAAGGGGTTTGAAATATAAAGAAAAAATTTAAACATTGAATGACGTTGTGTGCGTTGATTGCATTTATGGCACACAATGATATTTAATAATTGCCATTTTTTCTTATGTTTCAATATTTTCCAACCTGTTCGTTTAAGCAATTTCTTTAATCCGTCGACAACTATAACTTGAACACGATTCAGAATCACATGCAGTCGGTTTGAGATGAATTTTCGCATGAATTTGCAAAACAAAGATGACAGAATAATAGATTCACACATTTCTACAATAAGACTGACTTCATTCATTTTTAAAGTTCTCAAACGAATCCTGGATGACCACATAAGAGGCTCTATAATAGAAAGATCACTATCCAAATCCCAAAACGCATACCTGAAGGGAAGATCCACAGAAACGGCTCTCCATGAAGAAGTGCGTTCTATTGAGAAATCGCTTAAATAAAAAAGAGTACACACTAACTACCTTCTAAGACATAGAAGGAGCCTTCAATAACATTCATACGGAAGCGATAGTTGAAACCTTAATCGAACTAGGTATGGAAGACTTTCTTTTAAATTGATTTTGAGGTATTTAAAAGGACTACTAAGACATTAGACAAAAACGCTCAAACTAGCTTATATATGTATCTGAATTTAACTTACTGATCTTGTGTAGACGCTCTAAGCTAAACCTAGTTCTTTTTTTATATCTTTCGACTTAAAGTTATTATTTAATATACTATATGTCTATCTTAAAGTTGATAATTATAAACTAACGATAAGTAAAAATTTGACAAAAACTCAAAAAATGTACGTTTTTTTTTAGACATAAAGCTTAAATCTACATTAAAATAACTTAAAAATATAAACTTAAATTTAATTTAAGCCTACGTATAAATATTAATCGATTATAAATATACCCTTAAACGTACGAAAATATATACACAATAAATATATAAATGCACATATATATATTTCCCCTGACTTATCCTACTTAAGCTTAAGAACAACTAAACTAAAAAGACGGCAAAGGTTTTTGTAAACAAGAAGAGGTCAACTTTTCCCCGTTAGGAGACCTGACTTCGAAGGATATCAATAACACAGTTCTCTACTAATTTTCTAAGAGCCACCAAAATTGATGGTGCTGCTTTTGCGTATCTGCCTCATTGCGGGTTGATACCGCCCTGCTAAAACGGAGAGACTCGTCGGAGCTTTGTGCGATGTCTCGATCGCACAAGAGTCGCCTGTCTTCACCGGAACGGGCGACGTGGTAGATTAATGGCACCGCCAGACTACTCTGGATCAAACCTTTAGAAACGAGGTAGAGAAATGCCTCTGGAGGGATAAAACCGTTAAGGCGCACACTCTCGTGGTACAACAAGTTGGGGTAAAAAGCCCCAGAGATCAGGTTGTTGATCGAAATCATTGCTCTTGCAATGTGCCTTCGGATATGTTTTATTAGTAATTTATCCACCCTTACCAGGTTTGCTCCATTGTAGAGGACCTCATTGTGATAGAATGTTTTGCATTGCGACTCTGAAGTTCTATATAAACGAAGACAAGCCCTGAGACATTGTCTTTCAAAAACCCAAATCTTTTCCATCGAATTTGCTGTCACATTGAACCATACTGGACAGCCATAAGTAAGTATTGGGCTGACAAGACCCATGTAGCAGATAACTTTCACCCTGGCATCGAGTTGGCTGCTATAAAACAATCTCTTTGTCCTGGCAAAAGTCTGTATAGATATTGGTCTAGCCAGATCCCCTAGGTACCTGTCCAAAGTTATGTTCTCCAATGGTTGCCCGTGCTGTCCATCGATTAAGAATTTTCTCGAATCCTTCCTATTATCCCAAGAGGTCCTACACAATTGAGTCCTGAAAAGAATCAAAGTCAATCTGATATCAGACGATCAGTCGTGAAAATGCTGAAAAGTATCGGTGAATTAACCGCACCTCGTTGTAGACCTCTTAATAATTCGAAAATAGCACAAGAAGTAACATTGACATTCTTCACAACGAACTTTCTATTGGTAAGCATGTTACACAGCATAGACAGCATACAGCCGTGGTTTGCTTACACCAAGCCTGGATTGTTACCATGCTAAGCAACGCTAGGTAAAAGTCATATAATCAAATTCGTTAGCCGGGTTACACCCCAGGGCGGTCTCATCTCATTTCTTCAATAAGTGCATCAAATAATCTTTTAATCTTGTTATCGTTTTAAATCCTTTATTTTTATTCATCTGAAAGTTCTTATTCTTATTGATCTTATTGGAATTGGAAAAACTTTTGCCATTATAAGACGATGGCAAAATTAACTTCACTCAAAGTAAGTTCAGTTTCCAATACAAAAATATTCATCGAAATCTGTTGAGGCTTTAAGAAATTATTCGGCCATATGAATGTCTTTCAGATGTCTTTGAAAATGGGTGGTTATCTCGTGGATCTTATTCGTACGTCTTGACCTAATTTTCTAATAAAAAAGAATCATTGAAACCCAGCATTAAGAAGAAAATATTATATTCCGACAAATTGTGAGCCTACTCTTCATTTCGAATAAAGTTGAAAAGGTTTTTTAAAGTCTAGTAAAGAATTTCTAAAAATATACAAGTGAATATCAGATCCAAGATATCAGTGATAAACGCATAAATGTATCACCTTCAAGTACGTTATGACTATGACACATTGCAGTGGACCTTGGACCTGCAAAAATCATATACACCAAATTATTGCTGTTGAGTCATTTATCCAATTTTACGGGTTAGTAAAAGCATTTCAACAATTTTATCGGGCACCAGGTATTTATTAGAATAATAAATACGACGAACAAATAATCCATATTTGCATATCTCCATCGAACCTGAAACAAATGTAATTGACGTACGATATACGAGTTGGAAAGTCTATAACTTTTGTACTAAATAGTCTGGCTTATGTGAAAAGGTGTTAGTAAATAGAAAAAATGCGTCAAGCAAGATGGTACGTTTTTTTATTTTTGTAAATTGTTGGAATACCAATGCGGAGTACTCATCTGATATCGCACATGTTGCGCCTCTGTTGTTTGACGGAGCACGATAAGGCTACTTAACGCTGTCTGCTTGTAGTTTTACCGAATGATATTACTACTTGAGGTTTTTGTTCAACAGGCAAGTGGTATAAAATAGAACAGCAAATAAGTTTACACAGTTTTGTAGGCTAACTGAAGTGTGGGTTTTTTGGATATTGAACGTACCCTATTTGCAAAAAATTGCTGGTGTTGTTAGGAACTTGCGTAAGAGATGTTTGTATCAAAATTTAATTTAGCAGGTATTTGCTTATGATATAAGTGACCGTGAGTCAGCTATAATTATGTCCACTGCTTAGCGTGAGGTACCGGGCTCAAATCCGTGGCATTTTTCATAGACCCACCACTCGCGACTATTTTACAATTTCTGTTCGGAGTCGACTTTAAACTGTTGGTCCTACCGTCGCAAAAAAAGTATCTACAGCATTTTTTTAAATTTAACAATTCTTTTAGTAGTGACTGGCCTTTAATGCACATCTGCCATATCACGTGTTGGCAGCGTCCTGCTTTAACAGAGGCAATTTTCGGAACCGCGTGCGATGTACCGATTATGGATTTATGGATGAGTCGCCTCTCTATACTTGAGCAGACCATATGCAAGATCAACGGCACGGGCAGACTATTCAGGATCAAAAGTTTTGAATCGAAGTAGAGGAAAGCCTCTGGGTAACAAAATGCATATGAAGTACATTTTGCTGCGGAAGCGCCAGAGATCTGGTTGTTGATCGAAGGCATTTCCGTTGCAATGTTACATTGGGTAAGCCTAACGAGAATGTTATCCACTCCGATCAGTTGGGACTCTGGAGTTCTTTCAACTTTTCCATCCAATTTAATGTCACGAAAAAAACCAAATGGGGCAACCATGGTTGAAGTACCAGCGCCATGCAGTATTTAGTTTATGACAATCACGCTGCAAGTCCAAGCTAATAACTTCAATCTTCGGTCCCTGCTTTCAGTTGGACCAAGCTTTCCGGCATCCGCGATTACTTGATCCTTGAGCCGTAGCTTCGTTCTTCCAATTCTTTTTGACCTGTTGGCTTGGATTCGAAGACTCTCTTGGCTGGAGCATTATTGTCCATTCCCTCGATGTGGCCGAGCCTGTATAGTCGACGGATTTTTGGCTTCTCGAATATTGTATATTCACATCTTTGTACACCTCATAGAGTTTCGCGGTTATGCCGTATTCAGTTATATTTGGTCAGCTGCATTGCTTATCTTCCAGCAATCTTCTTGATGAAGCAGGACAGTATTTTTTTTTGTCCTTCGTGTTCGGAGGTTTTGGGTCCAAACTGCACGGTGCATCGTATATTTTCGAGCGTTGTACGACATTCAGCCGAATCCAGCAATTACGTCTGAGCGATTTATACTCTCATATGCGGCTTTGAAGTTCGATTTACGTGGAGCCAAAAAGGATTTAGAAATTCACACAGTACGTTCAATAGGATCTTTCAGGCCACATTGAGTAGGGCATTACCTCGGGCGTTGTTGCAAGCCGTATGATCGCCTTTTGTGGTGCATTATACCCCATTTAAAAATGCGTAATACATCTATCACAAAAGTTGATGAACAATAGCTCGAGTGCATCTGACCATTCCGTACTCTGATTTGCCTTTTGTTAAAAACAAAAGCTGTTTTGCCAAATTTTTTTGGTATTTGCCTGATTTGATTTCATTAATCGCCACTATCAGAACGATCTTAGATACCATTGGCATCTGATATCATCATCAAAGGTAACCTCTACGGCATTCTTAGGGTAAAACACATTAAATGCGTCATAGAAACCATATATTACCATATGTGTTCGCCTCTCTATGCTTTGAGGAGATACCACAAGCCTATTATGTGTCACCAACCCCCTCAGTACAACCAACGCGCACACTTGTTATCGACACTTTTGTTAATGTTCTGATATCGTTCTTGAAGCCCAGGTATCAGTTTTGACAAGCGACTGATAAGGTGTTTTTTTTTCTTTTATTTTTTAATTTACTTTCTGCTTTCCATTCCCAACTGAAATTTATCTGGCCTATATGGTATTTGGCAAAGGCTCTAAATTTATTCGTACTTTAAATTCCGCGCGGTAACCACGTTTACAGTTAACACAAAAGTCTAAAGATATCGAAAAAAAAAAACAGATCACAAGTGTCAAAAGTGGCAAAGTGTCAGTGCAAGTGATGATGAAGAAGCATATCTTCAAAGAGGAATAAAAAAGAAAGATAAAAATAAAAATCTCTCAAAAATTAAAAAAAAGCAGCCTGGGAAATGTCGACGTATAAAAATGACCACGTAAGTGACTGACACGGAAGTAATCAATCTTCCTCCCTGTCGATAACCTAAAGTGCTACGTGTTCCATTTTACTTCCATCTTGGGTTAGGGATAGGACCTTTTATCGGAGTCAATTAAAAAATAAAATTACATAAATCCTTGTAGGTGCTCCCCGCAAATATGGACAGTACCTGCTACATTAATTGCCCTAATGAAGTTAAGCAGTGCAATAACTTTGGTTATTATCTCCAGCAGGAAGTCGTAAAAACGTCCGTTTTGCTTTTGTTTATCCATGGACAATCTTTTGAGTCTACCAGATTGGGTTGTAAGCGCTTCTGTGACGTTCGAATGTTTATGACCGCAGATAAGCTAGGTAAACCGCTTGAGCGCGGAAAATTGTTTCATTGAATAATTGTTTGCATAATAAGCAATCGACAATAAATATACCTTTTTTCATAACACAAGATTTGTTTGTCAAATGTCAACATTTTAATTTGCTCGGATTTACTTCAACTATCCATTTGATGGTGAAAAATCATTTCCTGAAATTAATACTTTAAATTTGGTTATATATCATCGGTCATATGGATCTCATTACAACTCGGAGAACGTCAGGCTTATTGTTGATAAGAGATACTTGAAACCGCTCGGTTTTGCGAACTAGTTTTTGAACGAGTTGTTGATTTCCTTTTTTACAATATTTTGCTCGCTCCGAAGTGCTCGCTCCTCTTAATGCATAACGAGTATATAATGACTCAGACCCCCTTGCTAAATGTCAGTAAAAGTATTGAGTAGGAATGCAATAGTTTTTTGTCACCGTGCTAGGCGTGCGCTTATGTCAGATATAGCTGTGGATCTTATTCTTTTCCGTATGGAGTGGCAGTTTGTTCTCCGCGGAGAGCAATCCACGCCCGCTTTCGTTTATAGTTTTTCCTTCTGGACTCGGCTAGAACAAATTTACCTATTTTCGGAATAATTCAATCATTGTCATGGGCAACTATTTTTATGTGCTTTTCCGATACGAATTGAACTTCATCGGTTCCGATTTTTTGTCCAAAGAAAGAACTTCTGTTAAGCGTTTCGTCAACAAAATCTGTTCTGTTCTTTATTTACTTCTTCGGTACTTCCACTTGAAAGCTTTCACTGTCGAGCAGTAGTATAAGTTGATTTACAACAAATTCAAAAAAAGAAGTGCAGTGGCTAGATTGAATAAAAAGCACAACCGACTCGACTTGTCGAAAGCCTAAGGGACTTACCTTTGTGCAAAAAAAGAGAGTTCGGCGTCTTACTTAGTTAAGATGCCAAGCATCGCGATGGGTTCATATTGGTCTTAAGTTTTTTCTCGTACACCGGTGATGATTTCCCGTCTCGACCATATCTTCAATGAGGAAAAGAAAATACTCGAATTTTGCAAAATAATGATTCCGAATATTTTCCAAGCTTTGCCGTGGAAATATGGATCACTGCTTAAAAATTTAGTAACATGTCTCAGCCCAATGATTTTGGTTGGGGAACGAACTTTAGAGAATGTTTTGAAACCATTAACTGCGGCTTTTGGGGAGATCTTTCAAGCATCATAGCAAGGATCGATCGATTGAATGTGTAGATTGACGGCTTGACTTGAAGGAGAGTTCGAATTCAGATACCAATTACTGTTGCAGATAAAGCTAGTTCAAATGCCTATTTGAACCAAGAAAAATTCCCACATCATAATTGAGCCTCTGACGGCTTACCATGTGAGTTGATGAAGAATGTGCTGAGTTGGTTATATTATAGTATATCAAAAAAATAAGGACCAAATCTGAGCCCTGTGTTATCCCAAATTAAAAAAAAACTCCATCCCGTTTCAAATAAAATATACCGCAAACTGCAAAAATCAGCTCTGTATAATTTATAAACTTTTGGAAATACCTTCAGGACCCTAAGAATTGGAGTTTTGAAGGCACGAAATCACTTTTCTAAGCTCGAAAGCTGTCATAAGCTTGAAAACGAAAGTATTGAATTGCATCACTATAGACTTCTTGCGTTAGTCCGAACAGTGGGAACAAATAAGTCTGTGTATAAATCGCCGCATGCTAGCGATCGACAAAGATGGGCATTCAACGCATTAGTAATTAATTTTTTTTCGGTAACATCCCCGTCATATAGTGATAGTGTTTAATGATAGTTTGAAACAGTTGATTCATTAAGAATTCTTCTAAAATCTTGTCATGCTTTTAAATTTCTTGTCGTCTTATCAAAAGTATCCACCCGGGCGATTTTGCTTGAACTCGTCGATCGGTGTTTCAAAAAACCAAAGAAAGAAGTCTGAAGCGAGTAAAAACGTTCATTGTCGCGCGAGCTACTTGTTGGAGTTCTATATCCTTCAAATAAGTAGAACTATTTGATCATGATCCTGTCACAGTATCCGTATTAACTAAAGTTTTTCCTTTTCCGTAAAAGCGAACATTTTGTTTGGATACGCATCCGTTCAGAAAGAAATCAGGTTCGTTACGAATTTTGATCGAAAATCGTCCACTTTGTTTTTGAGGGAAGTAAGAGTTATCGGTAAAAAAGTTCACAAAGTTGTCTCCAGTACATTTTACACATACTCTCCAGTGTATAGTCTTCCTTATCGAAGCCTTCGACAGCAGCTTCGTCTAAGGCTTTAATGGTGTCAAAACGATATCCTTCGAAGTAGTCCAACAAAACAATATTAATCATTTTCTTTAAATGCATAAATATAGATTTAATAACAAATCTTAGATTATTAGATTACAATAGAAAAGCTGAGTCATCGACTTTTGCGTAATTCCAATACCTAACGCCATTCAGGTGTCAGACAAGAGAAAACATTTAATTGAGTGAATCAACCATTTGCGTCGCTTGGGGTGTATTTAAACAACGATACACGCATTGCTTAGACAAACTTTCAGTAATCTTATCTAGATCTATGACCTTTCTATAGACACATTTACGGGAGCACATGGCCTACGAAGCCTCGTGATTAGGAAAACATCATTCAAGCGGCAAATGCTATCCCACCTGGGATCAATAACCCAGTAAACAATTCTATCTAATCTCATTTAAGGAGATTGGAAAAAAGTACCGACACTCGAAAATTTTCAAATGGATTAAAATTGGAGATCATGATAGTAGAAAGTCTAATCCAAAGAAAATTTTAAGCGGGTGGTTTTCAAAAATTACCCAAATTTGTAGTTTACCAATTGTTGGTCAACGTCAACTCTTAAGTTGGAACGTGATAGCTTATCTTTGCTTGGCATTTTAAGTTTGATTTGTAATTAATGACAATCTAGCTAAATTTTAGTAACACAATAAATAAATGATTGCGGTCGTTATAGGTCTTCAACTGATATGTTTGACGCTTTATCGGACTTTTTTTTATGAAATGTATGTGCATCAGTAGTGGAAATAGATGTGAATATGATTTTGATGGAGGACATTTTCGGAAGCAAATGTTGGCGCAGGTTAAACTAATTAAATCGATTATTGTTCCAATTTGTTGCTTGCGAAAATCAACCGAGCTTTGATTTTTTATGGAATGATGAAAGTTATCAGATTTTTTTTTAATATGCTTTAATACCTTCGATGGCGCTTCTCAATAAACTAGTCCTTCTTTTCCTGTTAGAAAAAACCGTCTGGCTACATATATATCGCTGTTCATCATCTTCATCGTTCCTTCAGCTTTCTTCTCCAACACCAAAGGGATCAAAAATCACTCGAAGATTTTTCTCTCAAAGCGGTCAAAAGCTATTTCAATTTCAATGACTACGGTCTTCTTCAATGATAATTTGGGCGTTCGAAATAGGGTTGTATTTCTCACTTGCCTTCTTATCCCAAAGAAACAGAAGTCATAAAGACTGATTATCCGTTTAAACTCTGCGCTGGTGTAGTTGCTCGATGTAACTGCGGTTCCTAGATAGACGAAGTCTTTGACTACCTTGAAGTTACAAATATCTGTCAATTTTGACGTCTTGTCCAATGGGTTTCTGCTGTGTGTTCTTTTTTGCTAAAAGAAGTTACTTCGAGTCCCATCTTTGCCAAACAAGTGGTGCAGCACTGTTCCTTCAATTTTGTCAATATTATTCACATGCGTAAGTAGCCTGTTAGTTTTTACTAAGTTCGTACCCCCGGACTTGGCTTTTGAATTTCGAACTAATCTTTTCGGAAAACGGAAGACATCGCATCTAAAGTATCGGTGAGATCGGTACCAACTTTTATTCTCTATTAATTCAGTCATACGCAACTTTAAAGTCGATACACAGGTGAAGGGAATCGACTTTAATTTCCCGAGTTTTATCCTAGACCTGCGTGTGAAGAATTGACCAAATGTGGACTTTCCCGGTCTGATACCAAACTTAATTGGACCAATGGGGTTCTAAGTGTGGGGGCTTAGGTATTATAAAGTATTGTAGGTAACATCTTTCAGGCGACGCCAAGTAGAATTGGCCATGTTTTGTTGACACAATTTAAAGTTTCTCCTTTTATACGGATCGGGTAGACGTACGTACGAAGGTTCGTACAGATTTTTTCGTGACGCATATCTTTTGAGTCAAGAAAGCTTTTGAAAAAAAATTAAACGAAGCGTGCCTGACAGAATTTTGTTAAAATTGATTAATTGGTTCAAAATTGATAACAAAAAAAAATGCAAAAATAATCAACTTCACTTATTCTATAACAATTAAATATGTTTTCTTATTAAAAAGAGTTTATAATCCACGTAACCTACGATTTGCCAGCTTTTGTCTTTTTCAATTTTATAATCAAATTTTTTTGCAGCATGAAATATTATTTTTAGAAAGCCTTTATAAATAAACTTTATATTAAAATACAATTTGGACTGTGTCTTCAAAATAAGACACAGTTTTCGAACCTTTCTTCCAAGATTGTCTAAAACCAATCCATTTCATGAGCTTGCAAAAACGTGAATCCTTAAAGCCATGAGCACTGCATAAACGGCGGAGGACGAAAATCCTTTAACCAGTATTTTACCACCGCAGTTCTTGACTTTTGGGACAATACAGCTTTGTTTTGTCCAAGCCGTTGATATCTTCATAGAATTTTGAGGTTGTAAGTAAGGTGTTTATTGCTTGTATAGTATGGTCCTTCTTTTTTGTGTAAATTTGGGTCTTCCGATTCTCTTCCGGGTCATAATATTTGATGCTTGCTCTTTATCGGTTAGATAGATAGATAGATATTTATTTCGTACAAATTACAATTATGCATACCTGCTACCGCACAATTTGCAGTGCAGAGATACGATATTTTAAATTACCTTTCAACCGAACTGTTTTTACAATTTATTTAACAATGTTAAAAATGGTAATTTATCCGATATATTTGAGTGGGAGTATGAGAAAAATCCACTATGTACAAATAATAAATAAATTAATAAATAGCAAAAGTAAAACAATAAAAAAAGCACATATAAATGTGCTTAAAAGATATAGAACAATAAATATAAATATATAAATAAATAAGTAGATAAAAAAATAAATAACTTCATAATTGAATTTATAAATATGTTGACAAATTTTAAAATAAAATAAATAATTTAACATAAATTATAAATAAATAAATACATACATTAATTAATAAGTTGATATATAAATAAATAAAAACCAAAATGATTAAGTAAATAAATAAATATGTTAATAAATAAATCAATAGATAGCCGAAGTATATAAATTTCCACATGAATAAACATTTCGACAAGTAAATAAATTAACACTAGGTTAGTAATGAAAAATTGTGGCAAACGTGAAATAAACCTGATAAATTATGTGTGCAACTCAAGTGTAGGGTTATTCAACTGATTTATTTATGGATTATCAGTGAAGTCACTTCTGACGAAGAAAGTATCGGTGAGTTTTCGAATTCGGACAAAGATTAATTCAACATTGGCTTTATCATGAAAATCTGAAATAGAGTATGCCATGGAAATTTTAACATAATTTTTAAAAGTTTGTTTCGAGAAATCTGTAATTTTTTTATATAACTTTTGGTACAACTACCCCACATTTGGCACCCGTATAGAAGTAAGTCTTGAAATATACCTTCGTGAATTATGACTTTGTTTTTATTTGATAATTGCGATTTTCTGTTCAATAACAGATACAACATTTTTATAGCTATATTAATTTTTTTTATTGTATTTGAGGTATGTGGATTAAACGTTAATTTGGAGTCTTAATATATGCCTAGATATTTGAAGGAGGATTCCCATTTGATTTGCGTTCCATTTAAAATGAAATGGTTCGGCGGAAGAACGCAAGGTTTTCTTTTGCGAGAGAAAAAGATGGCATGCGTGTTCTCCGCATTTATTTTAATTTTCCACCTTTTGTAATATTACGATATTGATCGCATGATTAAGTATCGTCTCGATATTGAGACCGATTTCATGCGATGCAAATATCATCAGCGTACATTGCCGATGCGCATCCTGGCATTGGTTGAATTTAAGAAAACTCCAGTTTCTGGACTAATTGGAGCCAAAAGAGCTGTGAACTATTTCCTATTCGGTGTATAAATTACCTTTTGATATTGTCTAGTTTCGACGCAATTTCAATCTTTTATTCATGTAACTCCTTACTTAATCGTCAAACAAATTTTAAGCTCAATAATTGTATAGAAAATATGAAAGACGCTTTAAAATTACTCTTGGTGGTAAAGGCGAATAAAATTCTGCGAACTGAGCAAATGACAATAATGTGGCGTAAAGTTCTATATGCCTAATTTATAAGGGAAGTCATGATCTCCTGAGAGCGAAAAAACCGTTCTTAACCGAGATTAAAAATAATCTATCTGATTTTGAATTTTCGTTTGTTATGGGAAAGCTTATCTGGAATTTAAGGTCAGATAATGATGGTATTATAAAATTTTCAAGTGCTTTCTGTTTATTCAAAAGGACTTCTCTGGTAGCGACAAGTCATAATAAACAACTTTGTCTCTCTTTCAGGGCGAACATGTGTGGATTCAACCAACAAAAAAGGATGAATTTGCAGTTCCCACCGGAGCCCGCATTATTCGCACGGACAAAGCGAAAACCCTCGTCGCCGACGATGAAGGCAATCAATTCTGGATACCATCTGCAGACATTCTCAAAGGAATGCATTTAACGTCGCAAAATGGCGTAGACGACATGATTACGTTGGGTGACTTGCAGGAATATGCAATCTTGCGCAATCTCTACATGCGATACAAAAAGAAGCACATCTACGTAAGTATAAAAATAAGGTGCTTTCCCGCAACACTGACTCATGAACGGACTTCGATATTTTACAGACCTATACTGGGGCGATGTTAGTGGCCATCAATCCATATGAAGTCTTATCGATCTACACCAACCGCGAAATAGCACTCTACCGTGGCCGTAAGTTGGGCGAGCTGCCCCCACATATATTCGCCGTGAGCGACAATGCCTTTCAGCAAATGCAACGAGAAGCGTCCAATCAGTGCATCGTCATCAGTGGCGAGTCTGGAGCTGGAAAGACCGAAAGTACGAAGCTGATCATGCAATACCTGGCCGCGATTAGTGGCAAGCATTCATGGATCGAGCAGCAGATCATCGAGGCTAATCCTATTATGGAGGCTTTTGGCAATGCTAAGACTGTGAGGAATGACAATTCTTCTAGGTTTGGGAAGTTCATTGACATTCGGTTTAGCAGTGCGGGAGTGATAAAGGGTGCGAAGATCGAACAGTATTTGCTTGAGACATCGAGGATCGTTTCGCAGAGTGAAAACGAGCGGAACTATCACATTTTTTACTGCATGCTAGCAGGCTTAAGCAAGGACGAAAAGAAGCGTCTGGAGTTAGAAGACGCGGGGAAGTATCACTATTTGTCGCAGGGAGGTTGCCTGACGTTAGACGGAGTTAACGAAGCTAAGTCATTCGCGGAAATACGATCGGCAATGCAGGTGTTGTCCTTCAAAGAGGATGAAGTTTGGAATATTTTTTGCCTTTTAGCGGCAATTTTACATTTGGGCAATTTGAAGTTTAAGGGCTCAGTTGTACAGAATATGGACTCTTCGGAAGTTGAAGACAATGCAAATGCAGCGAGGATAGCAAATTTTTTGGGTGTCTCTCGAGCGTCCTTGAACGAAGCCTTGACGAGGAAGACAATATTTGTGCAAGGCGGAAGAGTTGTCACATCAATTTCGAAGGACTGTGCCGTGGAAGGAAGGGACGCATTTGTGAAATCACTTTATGGAAGGCTTTTCATAAGGGTTATTGACAGAATTAATCAGACCATAGACAAGGATCCCGAAACGAAAAAGATGAAATCGATTGGAGTTTTAGATATTTTCGGATTCGAGAACTTCCCTGTGAATAGCTTTGAGCAGTTGTGCATAAACTACGCGAACGAGAACCTTCAGCAGTTTTTCGTCAAGCACATATTCAAGGTAAGGCTTGAGGCTGATTTTTTGATTTCTTGCAATGAATGTTTATGTTTTTTTTTCTTTTCCTTCAGATGGAGCAAGCTGAATACCGAAGTGAGGGAATCAATTGGGAAAATATAGATTTTAAGGATAATCAGGAAATCCTGGATTTGATTGCAATGAAGTCAGTCAACATAATGTCATTGATTGACGACGAGTCAAAGTTTCCAAAAGGTTTTGTTTTTTTACATTAATTTCAGTCAAATGTGTACTTAATGTGTACAAATTCTTTTAAAAGGTACGGATGCAACGTTGTTGGAGAAACTTCACGCCACCCATGGAATGAGGACTATCTACATTAAGCCAAAGTCAACGCAAACCTTTTTGTTTGGAATCAATCATTTCGCCGGTGTGGTTATGTACAATCCAATTGGTAAGTAAAATAATGTAGATTAGGTGTTTTTATTTTGTTAAATGGAGTTCCATCTTTATTCGCAAGCTTCCTCTACTTGCTAACTATCATATATATTAGTGTTTTCTTCAAATCGATTGTGCAACTCTCAACTCTCACTAAAATGCGCTACAGAGAAGAACGTGTAATGGTCAACTACGAAGGTTTACACGATGGTTCTTCTGTCATAAGCTTTTCCAGTCTCTTCAGCTCGAGTAACTAAGCCAGAAAAAGTGTTTGACCAATTTGCGAACGAAGGCAAGGAAATCTGCGCCGAAATTCCGGTAGTCCCTTAATCGCTGACAATTTCAAATAAATAACAAAAAAAAAATAATCACGAGAAATCCGCGATCTGTGCATAGCAGCTGAAGTGAAGCAGCCGCAAAAGTGCTGCGCTGTCAAACGTCGCAGAGCAGCACTCACAAAATTCGCTCACAATGGCCCCGTTCCACCACGGCTTTGCTAAACTGTTGTACTGCTCCGCTATGGGGAAATTTCTCTGAAACGCATTTGGAGCAACAGAAAATATGACGTCACGTTAATCAAATGGGGTTTGCAAGCTTTCCTTGCGTAGCGAAGAAATCTTTGCTAAATTTCCCTCAAATATCCCTTAAGTTTCCCCGTTGCGACTCGCTACCCTTCGCTACCTTTCGCCACGGGAAGAACTGTCATCTCAGTAAATTTTTCGCGTAGGATCTGCGCTGCGGCGTGCTATTGTGACAGATCAATTGTGACTTGACAAAACAGAAGAGTTAAAGAATAAAATAAAAACAAATTAATTCATTCATATCTTTTAATGTTCATACAAATTCCGTAGTAATAAAATGTACTTAATGAACCCGCAAATGTTGACCTGCTATTCAATGAAAAACAGATCATGTCTGTTTTGTTTTCCAGAAACAAATATGCAAAGGAAATATGTTTCCAAGTTTTATGGCGAAGGCTTAACAGAGGCCGCAAATTTACGCAACCAAGGACCGTCATTTATATCAAACAATTCCGCATCGCTCAGATTTGAATCAGAGTCTGAATTCAGAGCAGAAATATTCATTTCCTTTTTTATTTTTGACAAAATGTTCACACAAAAAGGAATGAAATCAATCTCTTCGCTTACTTTTTCAGTATCTGTCAAAAAACATATGTTCATTTAATCCGGAGTTAACTCACAATATTAGCTAGTTTACTCGGAGTTAACTCGGGGTTAACTCTTTACTGAAAAATACGTTTCTGGGGTTAACTCGGGCTTAAATCCGAGTAAAATTAACTCAGAGTTAGCTCAGCACTGAAAAACTGGGCCCAAGAGTGTGAAATATATCATAAATAAAGCAAATTTGAAAAATAAAGGAGATAAGGAAACGTCAAAAACATGGAAGGGAGAACCTACCCGTGCGGGTATATGCTGTACCGGCTTGAAAGATCGAAAGATCTCCATAAGAGCTGCAAAAAAATTGTTCGTCTATGTTTTTTGGCAAAATATTTGTTTCTTATAATTTGGAATATTTCTTCTCGTCACATGATATGACGAGAAATCTCTTCCCCTCTCTCTCTCCCTCTTCTCTCTCTTAAACTCAATCTTTTGATCCGCGTTTATATGCTTAACTTCAATGCGATTCCACACAAAATTTTGTGATCCGATAGAGTTATCCTATTTGGATCCGATCTGCGTTTAAATGGAACTTAATCCGTACTGAAGCCGGATTGAAGCTGGATTCAATCCTTCATATAAATGGGGTTATTGTGAGCACATTTTTGAGATTGCATACATTTCTACTTTTTGACAGAACTATACTCAGCGGCCTCTTTGTGTTTGGGCAATAAAGTAGCTGGTCGAACGTAATCTGCATCTTCCATTAACAAAAGTTATTCTATTTACCGATATATGCATTTCGGTCCACCTTATGTTCAAAATGATGTAACGTAAGCTAGTTAGTTAGTTAATTTACTTTATTTCCGCGTAGATTTTGTGTACGTAGGACTCTGAAAAGGTTTCCCAACGCTCTATGGCCCCAAAGCGAACTGACTGTCCAAAAAATGTTGCAAAATTTCTAGTTACCTGCTTATAATTACCCTGAAAATTTAAATAAATTCTATTTATATTTATTGGTTTTATTTTAACAACTTTAACGCACTATTTTAAGGAAGCTTTTTAGTTCCAAATCTTTTTTCCAGAGTGCAAGTCAATATCTCTTGCCGTACCGACAGCGTTCGCAAACCCCTACCGCTTTTTCAAACACTAAAAAAAATAGGTCGCTGCGAAAGACCCTATTATTAAAATGGTATAATTTATAGCCTATGTTCATTACGACGGTCGAAAATCTAATGGTTAGTTTCGCAGATTACCTCATACTATACATCCAAATTTACAAGCCTTAATATAGATAATGATTAAAGTTATGTTTTATGTAGTGCGAAAGCACTGGCAACTTTTTGTGGACTTTTCTTAGTTTACTTTTAAGTATGATCTTAAAGTCGAATCTTCGAAGAGTAAGCCTGGACATATGTATACCAACAAAAATTACATTTTGAACTGAGTTATTGAAGCAAAAAGCCTTGAAATTCCCTATCCACCTTTATTGCGTTTTGAACCAAATATTTGAGATTTTTCTTTTCCAACTTTTGTCGGTATATATGGACAAATGTTGCTTCCTACTTATTACAGTTCAAATTTTCGATGTACCTTTCATTTCTCTCCTCCTGATACTTTTCACCTGCGATCATTATAAGCTTCGATCACTTGACCCAGGAGAATGCAAAAATTTAGCTTCAGAGTTGTTCAAAGTACTGAATTATAATGAAACAGAGTTTGACAATCAATTTCAAAAATTAAATTTGAATTCAATGCCCATTTAGCATTTTCAGCATGCTTTTATAATAATTCTATTTACAGGTTTCCTCGAGAAGAACCGTGATTCCTTCAGCATGGATCTGCGTGAAATGGTCGCAAAGTCAACCAATAAGTTCCTCTTGGACATACTCTCACCCGAGTTGCATACGGACGCAATGAAAAAGCAAATGACGCTGTCATTCAAATTCCGTAACTCTTTGGACTCACTTATGAAAACCTTGTCAGCTGGACATCCATTCTTCATTCGTTGTATCAAACCAAATGAAAACAAGGTCCCTAATGTATGAAATGTTCTTTCTTGCATCAATCCAAATCTAACCCTTAAATAACTCTCTTCCAGGAATTCGACAAAGAGCTTTGCGTGCGTCAACTTCGCTATTCAGGAATGATGGATACGGCTCGTATTCGACGTGCTGGTTATCCCATTCGGCACACCTACAAAGAGTTCGTTGAAAGATACAGATTACTCTTGCCCGGCATTGGACCAGCTCATAAGACCGATTGTATAGCGGCTTCCAAAAGAATCTGTAAAGAGATCTTGCCACCAAACTCCGACTACCAGTGTGGTCAGCGAAAGATCTTTTTCAAGAATGTCGACGATGTGTTCCTGGAGAAAGAACGGTCCCGCATCGTTCTTAAGTCAATAATTACCATTCAGCGAGGTTTCCGTAGGGTCCTTTTCAAACGATATCTTAAAAGATATCGCGATGCAGCAATTACAATTCAAAAATACTGGCGCTGTCGCCAGAAGCGTAGGAATTTCCTTCTTATCCGACAAGGAATGCATCGCCTTCAAGCCTGCATTCGATCCCGTCAACTCACCTACAAATTCAGTATTCTGCGGCTCACAGTAACGATTCTTCAGGCCTACTGTAGAGGCTACTTGAGCCGAAAGAAATTCCAATCGGTCTCATCTGCTAAACTACAAGAACTGAAGCAAATAAAAGTCCTCCGCGCGCTAGAGGAGAAGCAACTTCGAGATGCGGGACATAAAAATTGGAAAGCTGCGGCCGAAGCTAATTACCAGCAGAGACTGCACAATCTCAAACAGACCACCACAAATAATATTAATCAAAAGGTGGCTGTCGACGAACTCAACCACAAAGTCGACTTTGAAACTGACAACAAAATGGTCGACGAAGTCTTCGGTTTCTTGGACGAAGAGGACGTATCGTCAGGACCGAACGTAAGAGATAGACTTAACTTCTTCGAGAAGGACGCTCTCATAAAGAAACATGTTCCGAGTAAGCTATTGTCTCGTCCTGTGGCGTCCTACTCATACGAATCGAGGCTGTAAAATGGGCACGCTTCATCTTCTCATTCCTGATCCCCAAAAGCTCATCCTTCTCTATTGCCTCTAAATTGTATGTAAAAAGTCTAAGCATACCTCGAATCATTCCCCACATTTTGCCGATAAATACTAAAAACACATTCCGCTTTAATTGTAAAATAAATTATCAAAAATATGTAATATTGTAATATAGCCTGTATATATGCAAAATAATTTATTTATTTTTTATAGCAAAATTTATAGCACAACATGACTATAAATATAATTTTTTTTTATGTAAATATTTAAGAAACAAAAGAAATTGTTTATAAAAAACTTGGCCTCAATAGTTTGACAATAAAGTTGAAAGCCAGTCTTGTAAGTCACAAAGCCAAGAATATTGAATTTTTGTTGAAAACTATGCAACCTGGTTTTTTGGAATTCGTATAGTTAAGTGAAAATTTTGAAATAAATTATTTTGATATAAATGGTTTGGTTTTGTTTGGAATGCTAACTGCTTGAGCACTTAATTTGCCTCTGCACAACAAAGCGAAGAGGTTTCGAGATTGATCTTGGAAAATGCTGTTGAGCTCGCGTACAGGGTGTTGGCATTGACTGTGAGAGCTTTTTGTATGGTGTCACTAAATGTTGCAATCTTTTTAAAAGTATCTTTTAAAATATTCATGTAAGTATACCTCGCATAAAAGATGATTGAGGTTTTTTTAAAATATATTACAGCTCAAAAAACCTTGTTTTGCAAGTAAACTTTCGAAAGCTTTGTGTTTGCTTAAGATTGGTCTGTAAAATGGACTTTTAAGTTATAAGTTGCTTGACAATAGTTTAGTGAGTGTGACTTGACATTTTGGAGAAGCATTTCCGTGTAAACAACAAGAATCTAAAAATTTTATCGCAAAAAATGTTTGCATTCAGTGGATGCATGACAGTCACTTCGAACCCCTTGCTTTCGGATATGCTTTGCCGATAATTTGAGCAATATTATATATCTTCATCGGGTTTCCTGGTATCGTCAGCATCCATTCACTGGCAGCTTTATTAAAATATGTCTTGTATGGTCCAAATACGGTTCTGTCGGTAGGTTGAGTTGTGTGGGTGGTATGTGGCGGAAGGGTTAAGAGCACAATTCTACTTCGTTTGGCTAGGTTGATGGCAGGAATAGATAAATGCGAATCATGGTTATCCATAACCAATAGCACCTTTTTTATATGTTTATGCATCCAAGTGTACCTAGATCCAGTCCATAGTACACGGAAATCGTTGGACCGAGGTGCATGAAGAACGCCTTTGTTGTTTCAATAATTTTAAATTTGTTTAACATTTAAATTTTTCACTAACCTTGTTATTGTTGAAAAGGTAGAACATACAAACATCTATTAACAAAAAGTATCTGCAGCTTAATATTTGCGATAGTAATTCCACAAAGCGATTCACAAATTTTTTTTTTTTTTTACTTTTGCTTTAAAAAATATGAAAAAGAAAATTTCGATCATCGACTAACGAAGCCAGCTGCAGACTGATTTGACTTGTAACGGTGAGCTTTTCCTATGAATTTACATGCCGGAGAAAATACGTTTGGACCGAGGCACAATTGATACAAGGTACACACTTCTCCCCTAAATATGTATGTTTCTTTCAACATCAGTTTTGATTTTTCAAAAAAATAAATACACAACAGGGTTGTCTCAAAAAGGTTCAACAGTCTACCTGATATAATTTTGAATTTTTTATTCATATTAGAGACGAATGCGGAAACGGAAGGCTTTGTTGCCCAGAATATGCGAGAGCTTGAACCAAATTACTTGGAACTCTCTTAAAATTTATTAAATTTTCTCTTCGTATCACTTTAGCACATTTAATCGATTTCTGAATTTGTTTTTCAACAGATTTATTTCAGAAAACCTTCGCTCGGCAGTTGCGCAGCTGTGTGGTAGAACGCATAGAGTAAGCATGAATTCTTTCTTTCATAAAACTTGATGTCTTCTTAAGTGAATACCAAAAATGAACTAAGTTTTGTTTTATCCAAATTGCCTTTGTAGATGAGGAATATTCTACATTCTCCATTCATCATATAACATTCAATTGAGGACTTATTAAAAGGAAATGCCTGTGCTATCAATATATTAATTCCGTGTTAACATGAAAATCTCGGTCCGACATTTCAATATTTATTTCGTTCTTTACAAAGCGATTCGACTTCAGTGCATTTCTCAAAGAATTTCGAAGCAATAATGCTATACTGGACAAACAACAGGACGTTCAGCAATAGGAACGGAAGAAAGAAAAAGATAAAAAAAAAAATAAAACAAGTTGCAATCTCAAAAATTCCAATCCAGGGCTGTCTAGTAGCTAAGATAAACAAAATTTTCTATGTGGAAAATATGGAGTAAATCTCGAAAGATCGGAACGCCGGAGTAGGTTTTTCTTTCCCTCAAAACTGGAGTAAATTTGCTCCGATCGGAGTGGGGTTCTTACGCTGATTGGCAAAAATACGCAAAAAAAATTTAGAAAAGTGCTGTAAACCAAGAAATAAGATGTGCATCCAAACGTTTCCACCAAAGCTTTGATGCGACTGAGAGTGGGATTTGTTTTCTGTATCCGTCGAAGTAAAATGGTGTTCGTATTTCAGGTTTGGAAATTTTTTTACCTGAAGAATCATTATGGTTTTTATCGAGAACATAAATAAAGAGTAATAAAGAGTTGGGGGGTTTTTTTTGTTTCTAGGTATTTATGGTTTAAAAATTTGAGGTTAAGCACCACCTTTCCGAATGCAAAGTTTTCTATAGTGTTTGTTTTTTGGTTAAGTATTTTTTTTTACCTGCAAGACTTTGCAACAAGATCAATGAATTTTTTTTTCGTTCTTAGATTTATAATGATAACTGACCTGAGTTCTTAGGAATGGAATTTTTGCAAACACAGTGAAATTATTTTTTGATGCATCCAACGTATTTGAACAATATATACTATCGCAAAATTTAACCAAAAGCTTTTGAAGGCAATGGCTTACATTTATTTAATTTATAGCGTTTTTAACGAAGCCGTTTCCTTCGCCTGCCATTACCAGCCTCTGTCCTTTTGAAATTAGTGTCTTCAATCCACTGCTGTTGCGTTCAGTCCATACACTTGGTCTTGTATGTGAGCTGTGAATATAGCTTTCGTCAAAATAAAAGAAGGTTGTATCCTTTTTTTTTTCTTTTTCGTCCAAATAAAGGATGTCTTATCCTTTCGATCTGTCCTTCAGGATTTTCCTCAGATGCAATACTCACAAAAGTTTGATTTCGTTTTTTTCTCGGTTGTTTTACTTTGATTTTTTATAGCTTTATACATTTCTTCTTAGAATCTTGTTGAGCGATGTGATACTTAAATTAAGCTCCAGATCTTCCAGGACTCGTTCTCTTAACATTTATAGTATACTCTGTGTCCAAAAATAAGGTGACATTGTATTTATTTTGAAAATTCTTTATTTATTCTTCCAAATCAATTTCATCCCCTTCAAAGTAATCCCCTCCCGATGCACTTATGCCAACGGATTTTCCAATCTTTGAAACACTGGTTGTAGTCACTTTCCGGGATGGCCTTCCGTTCCGTCTTCGCTGCGGCTTGAATCTCCTCTATCGTATCAAAACGGTGTCCCCGGAGCAGTCTTTTGAGCTTGTTGAACAGCCAGAAGTCACACGGCGCCAGATCAGGTGAATACGGTGGTTGCGGAACGATATGGGTTGAGTTTTTGGCGAAATGATCACGAATTACGAGTGCGGTATGGGATGGTGCATTATCGTGGTGTAAAAACCAAGAATTGTCTTTCCACAATTCCGGCTTTTTTAGGCGGATAGCGTTACGCAAATGACGCATAACGTTCAAATAATATTCCTTGTTGACTGTTTGGCCGGTTGGAAGGAATTCATAAAGCACAACACCACGATAATCGAAGAAAACAGTCAACATGACCTTGATTTTTGAGCGACTTTGGCGCGGTTTTTTTGGTCTCGGCTCTCCTTTGGCACGATATTCGCTCGATTGATCGGTTGTTTCGGGGTCGTTAGCATAGATCCAAGTCTTATCGCCAGTTATAATGCGTTTCATGACATCCTGGTAGTCGGAAAGCATTGTTTCACACACTTCAACGCGACGCCTTTTTTCTAAAAAATTCAATGTTTTCGGTACAAGTCGAGATTTGACGCGCTTGAGGCCCAAAGCATCCTTCAAAATGGTATTGACTGAGCCTTTCGATAAGCCAACTTCATCAGCAAGGTCTCTAATCGTTAATCGATGGTTTTTCAACACCAAATCTTTGATTTGTTGGACGTGAGCTTCATCGGTTGAGGTTGGTCACTTTTTAAATCTCCTAGGCACCATTTAAGTTCTTTTAAATCTTCATTCTGCGCATACATCCGTTTGCCAAGTGATTCGGTTAGAGCTATACCATAATTGCTAATCAGCAGAGAGAGGTAGCTTGATTAATTCATTTACTATATGAGCTCTCAGTTCTCACCGACAAGGATCAATAGAGTGGAAATTGAAAGATTGTGTAGTGGTTTCAAGCTCAGATGGGTTTGGCTTCGATTTTGGATCAATGGTTCGAGTCAGAATAGGGACGGAGACTTTATTTTCGCCTTGTTGCATTCGCTCAAAATTCGAAGTGTTTTATTCGCCATGCGCTGTAATTAAAGCATGATTGTTTGGATTTTGGATTATTGGTAGGATGTCGGTTGAGTCGGTTGAGACATTCTACAATGCTACACGGAAATTGATTTTGAAGCTTAACTTTTGGTTGAAGTTCCTTTGCGGGGAGATCTCTCTTTATGTTCATAGAACTGGTCTATAACCCGCTCTACTCATCAACCTAACCTTACTTCTAACCAAATATTCTAAACATTGGTTACTTCGAGGCTGAGCAGAAATTTCGGATCGGTCTATATGGGAGGGTTGCAAAAATGGTGGCAAAAACCTTGCTTAGAACATGACATATTCCAAAAACGGTCGTTAGTTATGTCATTCCGGACAAGGGAGAGAGAGGGGCTTGCTTTTCATTCTCAATCTTAAAGAAGGTTATCGGAAGAGAACCCTATCTCGGTTCAAAGAGATAAGATCACAGGTTCGCCTTGATGCTCGAATATTTTTAAAAGCAGCATTCATGGTTCTTTAAGCTTGCAAAAGATTTTCAGTTTTAGGGCAATGCTAAAGGTCTGCATAAAAGTTAATTTTGAATCTAGGTCTCATATGCATGCTTGTTTCGTTTATTCTCTGTTGTTTTCGATTATGTAATTAAAATTTGAATTTTTTTTCTTAGCATTCTAGAAGTGCAGTGGAAAAAGGTGGGACTATCCGAATGCCGATAGCCAAACAGCTTGATTTCGATATGTCCGAGTATTGTTTTTCAAAATTCGCATCCACATACTTTAGTTCAATGGTCACGAATGAGTACAGCAAACGTCCATTGAAAAGGGCTCTATTGGATCACCCTTTGCCTATGAATGAAATTTCAGCTCAGGTAAAACGAAGTTTTGCTTAAAAGTGTTCTTATATGCCTGGTTACTTTCAGGCTATTTGGGTAATGATTCTTCGTTTCATGGGAGACATGGTTGAAGCTAAATGCGACGGAGGAGAAAATGGAGAAGACGATTCCATTATGCAGAGGATTGCACTTAATTTGGCAAGAACTCAATTTCAAACAAGACACGAATCTGTAGACTCCAGGGGCGAAACGGATCACCAAAGGCTTATTCACAGAACCCTAAAACGCAAGACTAAACTTCCGGCTGCCCTTCGAAATGCTCTGAATAACAGCGACGAAATCGAGTACTATCATTTGACTTTAGGCACTGAAAGTAGTAATCTAGAGAAGCTTCACTTTATCATTGGCCATGCAATCTTGCGTCCAGAGCTGAGGTAGGAAGTGGATTTTTTCAAACGTTTAAATTAAAGTTGACTCAAAATTTCATTCGTCAGGGATGAAATTCTGTGCCAAATCTGCAAGCAATTGACAAACAATCCCTGTCAGGCATCATTCTCGAAAGGTTGGATTTTATTATCGCTTTGCTTGGGATGTTTCCCGCCGAGTCAGAAGTTTGAAAAGTATCTTCGATGCTTCATTCGAGGCGGACCGAAACTTTATGCCTCATTCTGTGAACATAGATTAGATCGAACATTGAAGGTAAGAATCTGTCGAAATGATGACTCGGTTGCTTATGCTTTTGTTTGCTTAGAATGGAGCTCGAGCTCAACCACCTTCTTATCTCGAGTTGCAAGCCATCCGCATGAAGGCTCCGATAACCTTAAATGTATTTTTGATGGATGGGAATATGACGAAGCTGCAAATTGACTCGAGCACAACAGCTAAGGAGGCTGTTGATAAACTTGTTGAACACATTGGACTGATCGACAGCTTTGGCTTCTGTATTGTAATATCTTTGTTCGATAAAGTTATGTCCTTGGGTAATGGACGGGAATACATTATGGACGCTGTGTCAAACTGTGAGCAGTATGCCAAGGAGCAATGCCAGGATGAACGCAAGGCGCCATGGAAATTGTACCTTCGTAAGGAGATCTTTACTCCTTGGTATAATCCGTCAATTGACCAACTGGCTACGCACTTGATTTATAAACAGGTGGGAGCTTTCTTTTTGATAATAATTCGCTCACATTTAGCAATTTTTTCAGGTAACGAGAGGCGTCAACTTTGGGGAATATCGTTGCAAGAGTGAAAAGGACATCGCAATGCTCTGCGCTCTTGAGTATTATGCTGAATATGGCTCACCCATTGATCCTAAAGTATATGATTTAAGGTTTTGCCTTACATTCGTCAAATATGAACCTTATTTTCAGATTCTCCATAAGGTTATTCCTGAATATGTGCCGAAGGATCTCCTGGTATCCGGAGAAAAGGCCACTCGTATCTGGGAACGTCTGATAATCGATGCCTATAATCGGTGTGAATATCCTAAAAAGAATCTTCCACCAGTTGCCGCCAAGGAAGACATTACAATCTTTGCCCACCTTACTTGGCCAATGATGTTTTCCAGATTCTTTGAGGCTGTACGAGTCACCGGACCCAAGCTCTTAACCGACAACCTTGTAATAGCCGTAAACTCATTAGGCGTCTTTTTAATTGATGAAACTGAGCAAGTTCTTGCTGAATTTTCATATCCCGAAATTCTATCCGTTCTATCCGAGATCGATGAAGATTCGCACAACGATGAGCTGCGCATAAATACCGTCCAACAAGAGGACTTTTCATTTAAGTGCTCCGAATCAAATGATGCCAGTGAGCTGATCAATTTTATGCGGAAAAATCTTAGGACTCGATCCAGGTACGCTGTTGCTGTGCAGGATTATAAGCCATCTCCCGAAGTCGAAGAGCACTTAACCTTAACGAAGGGTGATCTTGTTGTATTTGACAAAGATCTTAAGGGTACTACTATATTAGATTCGGGGAATCGATGGTCTCGAGGCGAGTGCAATGGACAAAAGGGATTTTTTCCCACGGACATGGTCATTGTGTTGGCCACACTGACAAAGCCTTCAAACAAAACTTTATCAGTTTTTAAGGAAAGCTGTGCGGAGGGCAAGAAGCCTGTGATGGCAACTTATAACACGGCACAACGTAAGAAGATGCATAATTTAATGAAGTTTGCGGAAGATCATTTTCGATCCAACTCAAGGTGAATTTGAAAATTGCACACGGAAGCTACAAATAAAATTTTCGTATTTTTCCTCTAGGTCGGCGATTCTTACAGAGGAACTCTGGAAACATAATAGGGATCCTATTAAAGCTCCGCTATTGAAGAACATTCAGGGAGATCCTGACTTGTTCAATCAGTCCGTGTTGATGTTTAGCCTGATTTTAAAGGTATGAAAGTTAACAGCTCAACTTTGCTTAGACATTTTAAGTTTGGTTGGAGTTAAAAAGAAATGTTTCAAGTTTTACGAATTTTTGATTTTAAAAAAGACGCTTCTGTTTCTTAATAATTGCAGCTTTAAAGTTTCTGCAAATGTGCCTGGAAGGGGGTTTTTTACTGCAGAAACCAAGATGAGCTTACGGTTCTATAACGAAAGGGGCATCATACACCAAAACTTTTAAAGATCTGTCTTGAAGATAATCAGACTCGATTGTAGGATTTGAAAAAGTGTTTTTGTTCTCCTTTAATATCGCGACCTTTAGATTTAAACTATCTTCAAGGTTCTAGGTTCCATTATTTTAGTGATATTCTCGGGTTCCATAGGAATCCTTTTACTATTCTAGTGTGTGTAATCAAAGAGCTTCTTTTTTTTCGCGATCAAAGAAGCCAATTAAGAGTATTTGTCTCTGGCGTTAGTTTGAAAAGTTGTCATCCGCACATTTACTTAAGCAGTCCGGAGCATTGATGAGTGGGTAACAGACGCCCCTTTATGGCAAGAAAGTTTGCTGCTTAATAACCTTGAAACCTCTTAGAATATGGGATCAGCAATTCTTTTGCCCTTGCCAAGATTGTTGAGCAAATTGTTGGTTTCCCAATCAAGATTTGTTATTTAAAAAACACTTTAAGAGATGTAATTTGTGAGATATGTGTTAATAGTAATGACAAAAAGAGGCCATTGGCGTCAAGGCGCAGATCCACCAAGCAACGCTCTTAAATATAACACAATTATTGAACTTAGGATACAATAAATCCATCGTTAAATGGATTTTGTGCCAGGAAGCCATGAAGAGTGATGGCTTATAATACCGTCACGCTAAAACCCACTCCAAACAAGTTCAGGATTCATTGGCTTCCTGTGAATTGTGGATCTGATGATATAGGACTCCCACAAGAAAGTGTTTATTGGCTAGAACTGTTCCTCCTTTTTTCATTCGATTAACCAAATTTCCCAAAACCTGTTGGCTGATGTTAAAAAGTCGTTTTGACTCAACTACATCATTTCCGACTTCAACTGCAGATTTTAATTTTGTTTTCCTTTCTAAAAAGCCGATATTCCTTCTTTTTAGTTTCCTGTTTATCTGAATGAGCTTGCTTGTGCTCTTCGTTGTGTTCGCACTTCTTCCGTCAATCGCAAAGTGATATATTTGATTCTCTGTTGAGTTGGAGACCCCCAGGTCCCCCATGGATGCCGATGTGAGGGAAACATGTGACTGATACTATAAAAATTGGTCCTGAAGGATCAGGCGTTATAAAGGCTTTGAATTTCCGATAAAATAAAAATAGTCGATCAAATCGTGACTTAGACAATTTCAGAAGGTCCTAGTAGTTTCACATTTTCTTCGGTGGGAGTATGTATGCGTATGCGTCACTATTTTCTCGAACTCTTAAGATTCGAATTGTTTTAGACACAGTTTTCTAAGTTTTCTAATCCCTTTCAACCTATCCTCGTTTTTTAACTGACATTACTTCACTCAATTCTTGCATCTTCAACACGCCAGTACATGGGTGACATCCCCCGTGGCAAGAGCCCTGACAACACAGATCTTATCTTCAGACCGGCGATTGAGAATGAAAGTATACGCGATGAGCTCTTTTGTCAAATAATGAAGCAATTAACCGAAAATCGAGTACTACAGAGCGAGGAACGCGGCTGGGACCTAATGTGGTTGGCTACTGGTATAATCTATCCCAGTTCTATTGTAATGAAAGAGCTCAACAAATTTCTTAAAACTCGAACACATCCTGTAGCAGACGAATGCATGAGGCGTCTTCGCAAAACTCTACTCAATGGTCAGCGAAAACATCCACCGTACATCTTAGAAATCGAGGCCATTCAAAACCGTTGCTTGCAGATCTACCACAAGGTATGATCTCATAAAAATCCTCAAAGGACTAAGATTAAACATTTCAGATCTACTTCCCTGATAATACTGTCGAAGACTTCGAAATCCAGTCATCTACTCGAGCTTCGGAGCTTTGTAATGCAATTGGCAAGCGACTTAAATTGAAATCCTGCGAAGGCTTTAGTTTGTTCGTGAAAATAACTGAGAAGGTTTTCTCAATCCCGGAATGCGAGTTCGTGTTTGACTTTATCACTAAATCGGTTCTCTGGGTTAAACAGAGTATGCTTTCGAGATCGAGTGAGCAGAAAATTCATCATCATTATCAGCTTTACTTCATGAAGAAGCTTTGGTTAGATACGAAGCTTGGTGAGGACATCAATGCCGATCATATATTCTATTACTCTCAAGAAGTTCCGAAATACCTGAATGGGTACTACAACGTGTCAAAAGAGATGGGCACACGTATCGCTGCGATATTATATCGAATTCAATTTGGAATCAAAATGACACCATTGCAAAGGATTCATGATGTCCTACCAAAGTTGCTTCCGGAAGACGTGATTTCAGTGCAGAAGAGTGGCTTTTGGAAGAGCTCCATCCTAGAGGCATTGAATAAGCTTGGAGCAGTAGATGAGGCTGAAGGAAAAAATATGTTTCTCGAACAGATTAGTAAATTTCCAATGTTTGGTTCGACGTTCTTCTTGGTCCAGCAGACAAATGATCAAAGCTTACCTGAAACTATTTTGATCGCCATTAATAGGCATGGATTCCATATTATCGACCCAGGAAGCAAGGTAACTTGTGTGATGTTTCCATAAACGTAAAGTCATAACGAATTTTTTGGTCTTCCTTGCAGGACATTCTGCAGCAATACGATTTTACAGAGTTGAACTTTTGGAGCTCGGGCAACACATTCTTCCACGTGAGATTTGGGAACATGATAGGAGCTTCGAAGCTGCTTTGCAGCACAACTCAGGGCTACAAAATGGATGACTTGTTGTCGTCCTACATGAAGTATTATCATGAACATTGTATTTAAAATAAAAATTATTAATTATTATTCAAATAAAACGTTTTTTTTTATAAGTAGCCCAATTCTTTGGACTTTCCAATTAGGGCTATTAAGCCTTCGACAGTTTCTTCAGCATTTGGTCGTATTTGCGAAGCTGGTAAAACAAAACCATACCGGCCCTTATCACGAAACTCTAAGGTATAGCCGATCTTGATTCCAACCTCATTAAAGAACCAATCTACACTGCTGCCCGAAGCGACATCTTCAAAAATAAAAATCGTTAAACTACAGTCTTCTTCATTATAAAATTTGACTTACAAAGGACACTAGCAGTGGAACCCCAGGTATACTCCGTTCCATAAACTTGACCCTTAATCGCATTTGCAGTAGCCTCTCCGATGTCTGTCAAATCCTTATAGTTGGCAGGGAATTCCGTTGCGGAGTGCCCATACGGACACAATAAGTACTGACCATACGAATGGAAGGAAAGATAAATATTTATCTTGTCCTTAATGCTTCTGACATAGTCCGACAAGGCTTTGGTTTCTGGTTCAGAGAAAGGCGATGTTCCGGCATACACTTCCGAGCAAGGATTCGACGATGCTCCACCATTCTGCATCCAGTAAGAATTGAAGTTACGATTGGCATCTGCGCCAATGCAATTGGATGTCGAAACTGGTTGACGTGTTTTTCGCCACATGCGGTCCTAAAAATAAATTCAAATTTGCAAAGTTTAAAAAAAAAGCAACTGAACTTACCGTTTTGTGACTGTAGACGAATCCATCAACGTTAAAAATTGGAATGATGTACCAATCAATGTTTTCCTTGAGGTTTTTAATTTCAACACGATTTGAGGTTAGAAGTTCATTTATGAAATAAGTTACAGTGGCCGATGTTATCCATTCGCGTGCGTGTATATTGGATTCAATGAAGACGCCAGGATTACCAGATTTAAAGGAGATCTTTATACCTCGTATGTCACGACCTTCATAAGATTTTCCAATAACATAAGAAGATACGATTGAGGGGTTTTCGGAAACAACTTGATCGATCCACGCATTGATTTCATCGAAGCTGTGATAGGAATCCCAGCCAAATGTCCCGTCTGCTGAGACGCTCCTAGCTTCCTCGTCGATGAGGCTGAAAAAGCAGAACTATGTAAGTAAAATTGTTTTTCATAAAGTAGAAAGGAACATTTATTTAGAGCTTATTTTCACTGTCATTTAGCGTCAGCATTGTTCATAGTGATCCGTAAAATGCATACCAACAAAAAAATTTGATTTGTAAAACCAACTTTGAACTCGTAGGCTTGAGGGGTAAAATGGTAAACGGTGTCGAGCGACTTTTACTGGGTGAAATATTCCAAGATCGTAACAATTCGGGCTTTATTACCCGCAGAACCAAGGGAAATACTACAGTCCCGAATTGTCACTGAGTCTACCTATCAGGAAGCCTTTAGGTAATTTGCGTCTATCGGAGTTAATTTTTTTTTATTTCCGGTTTAACCACGGCTCTTTTAATTACTTTCGATTACTTTGATTATTTTGTTTGATAATTCCCCGGAGGGCGGCGTATACTATTTCGCGCCTATAGCACCGAAATTGAAGCTTATAAGAACCATTTTATTTGACTTATCCTTTTGTTGTGCATTGCAATTCGGACACCAAAACTCAGCAAAAACTGCAAGTGGCATTTTACGATGTGGTTTAATATGGGTACGGTTTAATATGGCTAAATTATCGAATTTTCTGTACTACGAAAGACTTGTGTTTTGCTTGCACTACTCAACAAAATGTAATGCAAACTTGGCCTAAATATGGAAGATTTATGTTGAAAAACGAAATGGAGCATATAAACTGGCTCTTAACTTCTGTGTAGCTGTGCTCCCTTCGAATACGAGTCAATAGCTTTGATAACGTCAAGTGTACTTTTTATGGCAGCACCATTTATAAGTTTCGATTAAATACCAGCACCTTAAGTGCGTACATGCCACAAGATTGGCGGCAATAAAATATTTTATGATCCTAATATATTAGTTAAAAAAAATGTTGTTCCAAAACAAATACAGTTTTATTTAACTTACCTTTGAACATTGGAAATCAGCAGCTCCGTCTTAAATCCAAACATCTTCATCAGCGTATTAAAACCCTTCGTCAGCTTAGGACCAACCATGATGTGCATATCATCTCCAACGCCACTAAATGATTTCCATATATTAAACTATAACATAAACTGATGAGATTAATTTTCAAAAAAGTTTTTAATCTTTTACCTCGGTGAGCCCACTTAGGCGTTCCGCAATCTTAAGCTGCCGCTCGTTCTCAATTAACACTTTGTACACAGAATAATTATCGTACCGGACTTTTGTTGCACAAGTTGTGCTAAATACCGCGAGGGCAAAGGCCAACAACACTACCAGGAGCTTCATGACTTATTTCTGCGACTGAAGAGTACCAGTCGATTGTTGGGTGCTTTTAAAGAAACGCCTTGCTGTTTGAATTCCATTTTCGAATCGTTATCTCGATACGATAATCCGGCAGGTTATAATCTACACAACAATCTTTTGAAGCGAGACTCTTCGTAGTTGGACATGAGACCATTTGAGTGGAAATGCTCGTTTTTTTAGGTCAACTCCACGGGTGAGCTAATAAAATAACCGATAGTCCACAGGTAAGCAGATAAGCGAAAGTGTTAATCTTTTTAATTGTTTTTGTTTAAGTTTAAAGTGCTTAAATGCGTAAATAGCGTTACGATATCAAAAATTTTATTCGACTCCGTGGCGCAACGGTAGCGCGTCTGACTCCAGATCAGAAGGTTGCGTGTTCAAATCACGTCGGGGTCATTTGACTGTCATTTTATTTTCAAATCTTTTTTATTTTTTATTCTTCTCAAAATTGTGCGAAGTTACAATTCTGACGATGCCGACTAACTTTATGAACTAGTTCTAATGATCTTGATGTTGATGTTGATGTTGATGTTGATGTTGATGTTGATGTTGATGTTGATGTTGATGTTGATGTTGATGTTGATGTTGATGTTGATGTTGATGTTGATGTTGATGTTGATGTTGATGTTGATGTTGATGTTGATGTTGATGTTGATGTTGATGTTGATGTTGATGTTGATGTTGATGTTGATGTTGATGTTGATGTTGATGTTGATGTTGATGTTGATGTTGATGTTGATGTTGATGTTGATGTTGATGTTGATGTTGATGTTGATGTTGATGTTGATGTTGATGTTGATGTTGATGTTGATGTTGATGTTGATGTTGATGTTGATGTTGATGTTGATGTTGATGTTGATGTTGATGTTGATGTTGATGTTGATGTTGATGTTGATGTTGATGTTGATGTTGATGTTGATGTTGATGTTGATGTTGATGTTGATGTTGATGTTGATGTTGATGTTGATGTTGATGTTGATGTTGATGTTGATGTTGATGTTGATGTTGATGTTGATGTTGATGTTGATGTTGATGTTGATGTTGATGTTGATGTTGATGTTGATGTTGATGTTGATGTTGATGTTGATGTTGATGTTGATGTTGATGTTGATGTTGATGTTGATGTTGATGTTGATGTTGATGTTGATGTTGATGTTGATGTTGATGTTGATGTTGATGTTGATGTTGATGTTGATGTTGATGTTGATGTTGATGTTGATGTTGATGTTGATGTTGATGTTGATGTTGATGTTGATGTTGATGTTGATGTTGATGTTGATGTTGATGTTGATGTTGATGTTGATGTTGATGTTGATGTTGATGTTGATGTTGATGTTGATGTTGATGTTGATGTTGATGTTGATGTTGATGTTGATGTTGATGTTGATGTTGATGTTGATGTTGATGTTGAGAGAGAGAGAGAGCTCATTCAGTTAGAAAGGGTTCGCATGGAAATGGATTACAGGAAATTGACGCAGCAAGAGTTCGCAGGAGTTCGTAGAAAACATTGTCACACGTATAAAGTTACCGACAAACATCTCGGTTTAGTTGATGACATGACGAGGGGAGATGAAATGTAGAATAGTGAGAAAAGAAACTAACTCGAACAGGACGAAATCCATATGCTGAAATATGAATTCGAGATCCTTTTACATGTAATTATGGCTATCGGGCCTGGGACGCCCCCAATCAATGGCTTAATACTTCTGAACGTCCTTTCAATCACTGAGATCGACTGAGAAGCAAAATGCTCTTAACTAATTTTTGATCAAGCGTTCAAGAAGGTTGTCTTTCTATTGGTAATCGGCGGTAACCGCCAACCGCTGACGTGACTGTCATTCATGATACTTAGACTTTGTCGATTTCCGTTGCATTTCGCACTCACCTGTGCCGACAACTGCAAATACCTTTCGTGGCAACAGCAGCTGACATTGGCATTCGTCCAGATGAATCACAACGACCGGGCGGAAAAGCTGCGACAGCTTCAAATTCATAGCTTGGTGGGTGTAATGAACTTAGCAGGTAGATTCGGACGACAGTCTAAGGCGGCCGGGTCATGTGAAATCAATATGTTTGACTTTGACGTAAATAATTATATTCTTTTGATAACTATTACAATGAAAAACACATTAATATTTGAAACGTTTATTGGTTGAGCATGAAACAATCACCAAAGATATTTGTACTGTACACACTTGTCAAGAGTCTTTATTAAGCCCGTGACAAGCTCATCGCCGCTAGCTTTTATGTAAGCTGGCGGGACTAGATACCCGTACTTTCCAGTGTCACGCAATACCCATGTTAAAGAGGCTGCGAATCCAGGCATTGAATTTGTACCCCAGTCTGCAGCATTCCCAGAGGCGATACCTTTAGAACAGAAATGTCATCAGACTTGTCATGTTAAACAATTTTGATACTTACCAACAATGTTAGACGCTGATCCAGTTGTGTACACAGTTCCATGTTTTGAATTAATATTACTTGCAGATGATTTTGCAATATCCAAAAGCTGATCATAGTCATCGGGACGTTCATCATCGGTGTATGCGTATGGGGTCAAGATATGTTGGCCATATGCGCGAAGAGAAATGAAGAGGCCCACTGTTCCTCTCAGGCTTCTTATAAAAACAGTCAAAGCCCTCGATTCAGGTTCAGAGAAAGCCGTTGCACCGGCATAAACATCTGAACATGGAATGCCCGCAGTACCCTGATTCATCCATTTGAAGTTAAAGTTGCGACTAAGATCAGCGCCCACACAATTAGTGGCTATGTCGGGTTGTCGAGTCTTACGCCAAAGACGGTTCTAAAAAAAAAAAAAACTGATCTATAAGTCCTTAGCACTTTCGTCTTGTTTGACCAAACATACATATTTATGACTGTAGACATAACCATCGACATTTAAAACTGGCACAATATACCATTCAACTCTTTCGCACAACCAACGCCAACCGGAATCCTTTTTCTCTAGAATTTCCATGATAAGAAATGTTGCCGTGGCTCCTGTAAGCCATTCCTTGGCAACGCTGTTACCCTCGATAAAAACGCCCGAATCTGAAGATGGAAATTTTATTCGAATTCCTCGGATCTCGCGACCTTCATAAGATTTTCCGATGGTCAATGGGAATGCGACTTTACTGTACTCCTTGCAAATATAATCAAGCCACTCGTAGATTTCTTCGAGAGTGTGATACTGGTCCCACGTTAGTTTGTTATTTTGTCGAGCGGTTCTGTTCGATGGAGTATCACTTAACTTTGGGGTTTGTTCATCGATTAGTCTGCAATAAAAAAGTTATTGATTTAATCAAAAAAGATTGGAAATGCAAAACGAGTGAAGGTTTGGTGCCACACAGTAAACTTAGCAGGTCGAGATAAGTCGAGGCGTCTAAGATGTCGCTCTAATAATTCGTCGTTTTCCACGGGTCTCCCAGCATGATCTATGATCTGTTCAACACGATGTGAAGATGAAAAGCACACGGACCCCGACAATTTGGCAAATGATGTTTTCGCCAATGATGGGGTTCATCCTCCATTCATTTCAAAGGAAGATCTCTTGGTTTTCTTCTTCCCAACATAAGCAAAGTGTTTGAAAAAGTGATCAAAAGAGACTTGACCAAGTGGGTTGAGGACAAAAATATTATTCCGGATAACCAATTCGGTTTCAGAGCGGGGAATGATTGCATACATGTCACGTTTAAACTGGTATCGGATACCCAATCGAACAAAGGTAAGAAACAATGCACGGGTGCCTTGTTGATTGACTTGAAAAAGGCCTCTGACACTGTATGGTTGTAGGGGCTCTTTTTCAAGTTAGACCAACTCGGCATAAGAAGACAGTTTATTGCAAAAAATGGCAGTGTAACGTCTGCTAGGACTTTTGAAATAAACAACGGTCTACAACATGGTGTAGATATTTCGCCGATCTTATTTACGGTCTTCACAAGCGATCTTGTAGGATCTCTCTGCCACCCCATAGCGTACGCAGGTGAATTGAAGATCAATTTCCAAAAGTGCGAGACCATTCTGTTCAGGACTCCGTTGTCTAGGGCCTCTAGAAGTGTCGAATGTTCTCTATCGTTGGACAATACAGGAAGCCACTGGCGAATCGCAGTGTTTTCAGATACCTTTTGATCTGTTTAGATCAGTATCTTTATTTTAATAAACATGTAGATACTGCTCTAGCCCGAGCCAAAGCGGCCTTTGCCTTGACAAGGAGGATGTGTCACAGCAGTCAACTCGATGCCAAGTTAAAGGTGTCATGCTACACGGCCTTCATTCGGCCTGTTCTTGCCTTTGGCTGTTCCGTTTCGTTCAACGTGGGAACAAGCTTAATGGAAAAGATTCGGGTTTTCGAGACGAGGGCTTGTCTCCACTTAAATAGAACTCCAGAGTCTGAGTACAAAAAATTCTATAGTAATGAAGTCCTGTACAACGGGGCAAACCTGATCAGAGTGGATAACTTTCTGATTAAACTTATTCAAAGTCATATTGCAAGAGCAATGACTTCGACAAACAACTTGATTTCAGGGGCTTTTTACCCCAATAATATGCACCATGAGAACGTGCATATTATTTTCTATCTCGATAGAAAAGGTGTGGTCCAAGATAGACAATCTTCCACGTCGGCCGAAAAGCTGTGGACGGGCGAGTCAACTACAACCAAGACGTCGCAAGTAGCTCACCAGAAACCCTCAGGTTTAATAGGGCGGTATCAGACCTCGATAGAGCTGATGTCGAAAGACGATACAGAAACTATTGATGGCTGGGCTGAGATTGAACTCTGTCGTATGCTAAATAGTAGTCTTGAGTGTCCTAAAGGCAAAAGTGATAGCATGTCGTGTTAGCCTTGGCCGGCTTACGTTTGTGGTGTGAGTTGATATAATATAATGTTGAAAAAAAAGCACACAGACCCCATAGACTGCAACAAAAATACATTGCCGTCATTTACGAGATGTAATGAAATGGATCGGCTAAGAAAGGCCGAAAGAGTACAACACCTTCACAAGAAGTCTTCAGCTTCTAGTGCCTTAGATTGAAAATAATCAATTAAAACTTAATTCTCAAACAACAGTCTCATCTTTTCGCACGCTCTATCGGAGCATAGATAATAAAACCTTCTATGAGCAGCCCCAAAAAAAAAAAAGGTTTCAACCAGAAGCTTGTCAAGAAAAATGTATTTTGGGTCGTCAAGGACAAACATCCTTTACAACAGGCCTTGCGGCCTGCTGACAAGCAAACCATCAATCAAATTGTTCACTTCGCAAATCACATTTTTTGATCTTGAATGTAAAGTAAAGATGATTTTCTCAACTAGTGAAAACTGTAGCTTAGTAAATGCAGAGATCTTTGTTTTTCGAAAACTGTACATTTTGCAACCTAAGTTTTCCGAAAGTTAATTTAGCGAAGGCTGACTTACCTTGTTTTGCCACACTAGAAGATATTTAAATTATCATCAATACTCACTTCTGGACATTTGGTATCAGGAGTTCGGCACGAAATTGGTACACCTTCAGAGTCCTGTTGAATGAGTCCACAACTGTCGGGCTGACCATAATATCGAAATCACTGCCGACCCCCACAAAGGGTCTCCATATCGAGTACTAAATAAAACACAATTATTCTTGAGTTCAGCAAAGAAATTACAAGTCTTCCTTACCCCATAAATCGTTCCACTCAAAACCTTAGCAACGGCCAGTTGAATCTTATTGTCGATAAACAACTTGTAAACTGAATAGTTTTCATATCGAATCTTATTTTCAGTACCGGCACAGATCACCCCTAAGGAACAAAATATAAACACTGCCGCAACCAACTTCATCGCAGATCGTTTTGGTTCCCAATTTTTCGAAATCGGCTTTTATATCCGCAATTATTTAGACGAAAATAGTCAATCAGATCGTAATAGTTTATTGATAATATCCAACACATTAATCTTTATTGCAATCTTAAAAATTCTTACATTCTTACATTCTTACATTCTTTGATTGGCAAGCATCGGTGGGTAAAACTTAGGAGGTAATAAATTAGAATCATTGGAATTTTGGTAAAGTAGATTACGGCTGTATGTGAATACTAAAAAGGTAGTTAAGAAGTTTTTTTCGAAAACGAAAGCTGGATAGAAATGGAGGCCCCTCTATATTTTTAATTTTATATCATTATTATTATTTTTTTGAAAACAAAGAGAGAGATAGAGAGAGAGAGAGAGAGAGAGAGAGAGAGAGAGAGAGAGAGAGAGAGAGAGAGAGAGAGAGATAGAACTACCAGCAAAGCACGTTGCGATCTAGGCAAGGAACTCTTCAAACATTCTGGGTATCGGGATGAGAAAAGAGCTGTAGAAGACCATTGATAATTCCGCCAGAGAGTGACTTACTGTGGGTCTGTTAAGCTGGACTTAAACAGGAGGCTTACAAAGCCGAAATGCAAAGCATGATGAGGGAAAAGAAGAAATTCATAGCATTAACAGGTAACAGAAACATGCCAAAATTGTACACCCAAGAATGAGCCGTTGAAGATGTGACGCAGTCGAAGCTTATCATATGGAAAGATCAATTCTGCAAACGGTCAAATGTCGATGATGAACAACCTATTTCACTTTGACAGGCAAAAATCCCATGCATCATACTATAGAGAAGTGAAAGCACTGATAATAAAAAAATTTTAATTATATTTTTAATAATTTGCTCGCTCTTCAAGAGTATATTAAGACTCTTATGATGCGTGTAGCACAGAGCGAGCGAAAGAATTAGAAGAAGAAAGAATGATTGTGTAGTGGTTTGAGAAACTCAGGTGTAATTGGTTTCAACTCACTTCCGTGGGTGGAGCCCGAAACGGGACGGAGGATTTTGATATCGACCTATTTGCTTTAATCTAATTCGCAGGATTTTATTCGACATAAGTTATGATCTATGAAGTTTGACAGTTTTGGAAGATTTAGCTTAGACACCCCGCTGTCAGTGTTATGACTTCACAGCAGAGCCATCTACACACAATCTACATAAACAGAGCTATTTTGAAAACACGAATTAGGAACTAAACCGATACAACAACCACAACAACAAAGCCACCCATTAGTCAGACTACAATCACTGGTCGACCCACCCAGTAATAGTGCCATTAACTTGATCCCAATGGCAAATTGTGACTGAACCAGATTCGAAAAACTAGACCACTACTCTAGGAATCGAACTTGGGACCTATCAATCGAGTCAATTGAAAGGCAGGCGCTGTACCAATTTCGCCACCCAGCTGTCGGTGATCGTTTCTAGGAGAATCTGAATCCGAGCTAAAGCTGCTTTCAAGCCTTCAAGCCTTAAGCTTGTTGCTTTCAGTTGGTTAGAACAAACTTCTTGGTGTATGTAAATGCTTGATCTTTGAACTGGAGATTTGGTCTTAGCTTTTTTCGAAAAACGGGCTGTAGAGTTTTGGAGACACTTTAGCTTGAACGTTCTTGTCCATTCGCTCAATTCGACTGAGACATTGTCTTCGACGTATTTTTGTCTTCCCCACTTGATATACACCATTTATTTTACTTCTTCTAGAAGCGACCTTCTCGCGGACTGGATTCTATATGTCCGGGGGAGAATTAATTCTTTTGAAGTTACCTTAAATTTGTTCTATCATCTTGCCAACCGTCCAATATTCGGCTCCATTTTTTATAAGAGCTGACAAGATATTATTTCTCGCTTTTGATGCCGAAGAATGTTTTAAGAAAGGCCCATTCACATTCTTCCCAAAATGATCGTTTGAATCTCGCACCCAAGTCAACCAACACCAACCACAAAAGCAGCAGAAATCGTAGATGCTGATGATATATAGTACAATAAAAACTCGAGCATACCGAAGATTTAATTTATTCAGTTGATTTTGAGTCCACTTTTTGTGGATGGAGTATAAATGGAGTATGGGCCGCGATTTGGACCAAAAGAGAAAATTAAATGTCCAACGACTCAGATGGCTAGGAGAATTTCTTTATTCCATTCGAACTATGAAAAGAAAACATAAATTCTTAATTCTTAAAATTAAGTCCGCATTAATGTGAAAAGTGTCATAGTTCAAAAGCGCATTCGGCATTTGTAGTATCAGAAACAATAACTGACACCCGCTTCGCATTGCTGACGTTAAATGCTCTTCTAACCGCCACTTCAATGCAGCTTCCTATCTGTGTAATATTACGGAGCAAAACGAGCAGTGAATTGTTGTTTTCATAAAGTTGGATTGTCTAGAAATATAAATAACATATTTCAAAGAACACCACTCATATCTGTGCAGTATACCTGAACCTGTTTGTTTTTCCACTTGACCGCCTCAAAGGAGGATTCATCAATTTCCAGACCCGACTGCATATGCACTTCCATTTGAGTGTAACAGTTCCAAGTTGCGGAAGACAGCCTCGCTAGACAAAACTTTACACGAGGATTAATATCCTCGTAGAATGTGACGTTGGTTGCATAGTTCGGTGACGAAATGTTTTCACTCGGAAGGTTGAATTTGTATTGGAGCTCTACCAAAGCAAGACCCTGGCCTCTGGTATAGAGGTTCAAACTTCGACATTCAATGTTGAGCTTTTAAAGGTTTTTGTAAAATTTATTCGCTTCAATAACAAAACGAAAAACCAAGTGGAAACTTACCTCGATCTTTTGCAGAGTGTCTGCATTCTCTGTGGTTAAGTGGAATTCGCCAGAACCTCCGCGATCGTCTTCAAAATGGATCCTTATGTTGTTCGTTTTAAACCTCAGCTTTGTGGCGAATTGCGTTATAGCTTCGAGGACTAACAAGTCGATTGGACCACTTCCTTTCCCTGCCACTGACATCATGGTCTGTAAGATTGGAAACGTGTTCTGTAGAGAGTCTTTTTGCGACTCAAGAATAGCCATGAAGCTGTAAGCAGCTGTTTCAAGTCTCGATTGGATTGTATTCGAATTAGTCGACAGAAATTGTTTGCCTGTGTCGAAAGGTGCTTGTAGTTTTTGAAATGAAATCAAAGCTTCGGATTACCAATGTGCGCAGGATTGTTCTTAAATTTATTAAGCAGCTCTTCAGATTTGTGATGTTTTCCCAACACGAGAGCGTATAGTAATACAGCCTTATGCGCTGTTTCGTTTAGACCATGAAAGTTGTCGTACAAATATTCTAAGCCCTTGGCTATAAGGTCTTCATATTTAGTTGAATTTTCCTTCAAAGTCAATACCTTTTGAAACTACACTACGAAGGAAGACAATCAACTTACCTGTGGCACAAGAAAAGGCAACAAAGTGAAGGCTGTCAATGTGGCATCTTCCTCGAAACCTTTTCCCGACTTAAAGCTACCATTTTTGTCTTGCTTAAGCTTCAGATAATTTTTTCCTCGCTCCATCCCATCACGATCCACTTGCATATATTCCTTGGCCAGCTCTAAGGTCCACATTATATAGGCTGTTGTCCGAATGTCTCCAATTCGACTTACAGTTCGGTCTAACAGTCCATACGACCCATCTAACTGCTTGAAAGCCTGCAGATTTTGATAAGCAAGCTCAAGGTACAGCTTTGCTTTGTTTTCTATGACCGGGTTAGAACGATTTAGAGCCTACTAATGAAAGCACTTTAAAGAAACTTCTTTTGATTTTGGATCTACCCACTTTTAAATACTTAAGAACCAACAAATTTGACATGAAAAGCCTCATGTTATCTTCACTATTTCCATATGGAACACGAACTAGCAGCTCCATATTCTTGAGGAGGCTGCTGAAGACATCACTCATCACGGAAAGCTCGATACGTGTCGAACCTTGAATGGCATTATCAGGAATATCCACAGAAATTTCGTCCTTTTGTTCACCCTCCTGTAAAAAGTGAATCAAATAGACCTTTGAAACTGAATAGGGCACGCCTTCTGGTTCAACGATGAGGACTTTCCGTAAGGTGTCACTAACAAGGGACGACGTGGCCCTAACGGTAAGGTTGAAGCGACCGGATTTCCTCGTTCGAAGGACAAAAACGAATGTCGCCTGATCTTTTGCTAAAATCAGCTTTGAAGTCATCCCATTGGGCTGCAAGTGTATTGCTTCGGTTGGGACGTCCATTGTCAGATTGGTCAGAAGGTCTTGATTCATGTAGTTATAAACGTAGATTGGAATCTCTAACACTTCACCTGATAATGCAAAAAGACGGTTTATAAGGGAATAAATACGATTTCAAAGCTTCTACCCGATCTTATCAAGCTTGGCAAGTCCATAGAAATAAAAAACTCTTGGAAAACCTTTATTTTGGTTGTATTTTTTGTGAGTGCCAGTCCCGTTTCTACATTCAGTGAGAATCCGGATAAGCACCATGATGTTATAGAATCTGGAATTTTTTCCAACAATCGAAGGCTTCCATTGACAGTTCTATAAAAATATGTCGATTATTATTATCATAAAGCTTAAGCTTTTGATTGAACCTTTCAAAATCTTGAAAAAGCCAAGCATCCGAAAACCATTTACGAATCATTGGAAACTCTGGACTTGGTGTGTCTACTCTGATTGGCTTCTGGTCATCGCTCGACATAAGTGGCATGCGATTAATTTCTATCAAATAAAACTTCAAGAAAATTACGTGAAAATTATTCGGCCTCACTTACCCTCACCACCCCTATTCATGGCATTTGAGAGTACGATAAGTCCCGCAGCGGCTCCAGGAAATATTTCAGTGTGCATATTGATTGAATCAAAGTTTCGGATCTTAGTGAAGAGGTTGTCTTCGTTCAAGTCATCGTGTTGCTTTGTGTCCAGCAGCAGTCTTTCATCTATGCCCGAAAGTCCGACGTAGGAGTCCTTATTTGTTGTCACATTTAGAGAAACCATTGAGCCGGGCTTAACTTGATCTTCGGCTTTGATTAATATCTTAGAGGTTTTCAGTATTTTTTTTATTACACCGAGCTTAGTTTACCTCACCGCTTACCAAATTTTGAAAAGCCCTCTTTATAAGAACCTCTTTAAGCTGACAGTCCAATAAGGAGTTTATCGTACGATGCACGTAAATAGTAATCTTCGGCGTCATATCATGAGTTGCATTCAATCTCAAAGAGTAGTTCGTCTCATTTCGCGGGACCTATCATAAGAAAAAAATTATACTTCCATTAAGGTTTTGCAATCTGGAGCGCAAAAATTACCTCAATCCTTCCTGCTCCTACGATATTTCCTCGCGATACAATCTCGTAGGAAAAATATTGTATAGGATCCAAGCTCGATAATTGAACTGCAAACTCTTTGCCAACTTCAGGCCTAAAAAATTAAATCCACGATTATTCTCTTTCTAGCTTGGAATTCTTCCTTTCGGGATACTTTGATGTCAGCAGATGCAAAGTGAAAACATCGGTTATCTTCTCATAGAGTCGTATCCAGCGAGATGTGGAATTCCTGTATTCAGCTCTTGCACCGAAGACATGCAAGCCATTCTGAGATAGATTGAATAAGTTCACTTTTATCGTTGCTAATCCACTCTCGTTTAAGTAAGCAAGCTCTTTGCCTCCATAGTCACCATAAGGACTAAAAGGATCTGATTCCGGAAGATAATGTTTCATGTAATGCGGCATCGAAGCTATGCGAATGCCTACAGGGTTGATAGCGTCCCGAACTGGATTGCCTTGCAAGTCTTTTACGGAAACCTTTTATGAATAAATTCAGATTGAAATGCTGGAAGGAGAGCTACTATCGAAGGTTACCTACTGTGATGTTAATTGAATCCTCCGTGTCGAAATTTTGTGGTGCCGAAACCTCTACTATGTATGGATTGCAATAAACTCGAACTTTAGTCGATGCGGAACGTGAATGCCCAGTTGAGGAGTCGGTGACATTTGCAACAACTTCAAAGGAACTCAAGATGAACGTGTGTTGAGTTTGGCAAAGATTGGAGTTGACTTTAAAGCTAACGAATGCTTCTCCATCAGTTGGCGAATATTTAGTCACGGGCATCGATTGTCGTCTGTATGCACTGTATTCCTGCCGTAGGGTTACAGACAGGTTGCCTTTAACTAGTTGTCCATAAGTCCATCTGCAAAAGAAAATCAAAAAGTTAGTCTAAATTTTACTAAAGGGTCTATATAGTCTCTTAGGGGTCAATACATTGAGTCCATCTCTTTTCGACGACTCGAAAAAAAGCTTGATCGTTATTCACCCTGAATGCTTCGAAAGCTTAGATCACCTCATTATAGTCTTCAAATTGCTAACCCATTAGCAATAAGTTCATTGTTCCAGATCGAGGGCTAGATCTGAAAAAAGGATCTCAAGAATATGCTTTTCTTGGGTTATGAACCCGTTGGGAAACTTAGACGAAAAAAACCTTTTATAAAATCATTTTAAGAATTGTCTGAACAGACTTCTGCGTCTTCGTAAATGCATGGCCTAAGCGTAAATCGGTATGGGAAAACTTGCCACTCTGGAGAATATTTGCAGTTCAGTTCAATTCAGAAGCTTTTATTCAATCTCCAAACAATCTTAGACGAAAGGCAGCTTTATTTTAACAATTGCCAGGAATATCCTCAAGACGGAGAAAGATACAAGAGCCATGTGTCCTTTGCCTGGACATACAGTGAACAACTCGAATAGGGTTTACGTCTCCGGGATCCCGGGATCCCGAAATCCCTTAATACATTTAATATATAATATAAGTATATGGCAACATTTTTTAAGGTGTGAAAATGGACAAACAGCTAAGTGTAAACTGACTGTCTGCCAGAAAATATTGAAAATTGCTGGTGGTTCTACGAAAGGTCTTCATACGCACATATTTTCGGTGCATAACATTAAAGTCGTAAACCCATCTACTTCTGCCCAAGAAAATTCATTAGAATAAGTTCCACCAAAGAAAACAGCAAAAACGCTTTTAGAACGCTTTATTACTTTTCAGTTTTGAAATGTAAAGAAAAATCACTGGAAGTTACTATTGCACGCTTAACAGCTCTTGATGGTATTTCGTTTAATGTTATAAGCTCTTCTTCGGATTAACGTGCAGGTGGGATTTGAAAATCTATCCAAATCAGCTAACACAGTGCGAAAAATTGTCATAGAATATAGCAATAAATTAAGAAACTTAATAATAAGTGAGATTTCTGATAAAAAAATTACAGAAAATGTCGTAGGAGAAAGATTTTCTTTATTCTTTGATGAATGGACGTCGCTACGAAATCGACGCTATTTAAATATTACTGTACACGGACAATCCTCTAATTTTTGGAGGTTAGGTTTGGTACATTTATATGGCACATTACCAGCTGAAAAGTGTATTGAATTATTGGAAGAAAAACTTGCAAAACATAAACTTAATTTACAGAGCGACGTTGTAGCAATTATGACAGATGGAGCAAGCGTTATGAAAAAAGTTGGCTGAATATTGCATGTAGATCAGCAGTTATGTTTTGCACATGGTGTGCAACTGGCGGTTATTGATGTAATTTATAATAAGATGGAATCAGATCAGCTAATGAAGAAGAAATTTATTGCACAGAGAGTGACTCGTCCGACGAGCAAGATATTTTTGACAACAAAGGATTCCTTGACACTAGTGAGAGTCAGAAATGAGATTTACTATACATATAAGATACGAAAAATCATATCAATGTTCAGAAGGTCACGAACAAAGAACGATTTATTACAGCAATACTACTGTGTCCAAAAAATAAGGTGACATTGTATATATTTTGAAAATTCTTTATTTATTCCTCCAAATCAATTTCATCCCCTTCAAAGTAATCCCCTCCCGATGCAATGCACTTATTCCAACGGATTTTCCAATCTTTGAAACACTGCTTGTAGTCACTTTCCGGGATGGCCTTCAGTTCCGTCTTCGCAGCGGGTTGAATCTCCTCTATCGTATCAAAACGGTGTCCCCGGAGCGGTCTTTTGAGCTTGTTGAACAGCCAGAAGTCGCACGGCGCCAGATCAGGTGAATACGGTGGTTGCGGAACGATATGGGTTGAGTTTTTGGCGAAATGATCACGAATTACGAGTGCGGTATGGGATGGTGCCTTTTCGTGGTGTAAAAACCAAGAATTGTCTTTCCACAATTCCGGCATAACGTTCAAATAATATTCCTTGTTGACTGTTTGGCCGGTTGGAAGGAACAACACCACGATAATCGAAGAAAACAGTCAACATGACCTTGATTTTTGAGCGACTTTGGCGCGGTTTTTTTGGTCTCGGCTCTCCTTTGGCACGATATTCGCTCGATTGATCGGTTGTTTCGGGGTCGTAAGCATAGATCCAAGTCTCATCGCCAGTTATAATGCATTTCATGACATCCTGGTAGTCGGAAAGCATTGTTTCACACACTTCAACGCAACGCCTTTTTTCCAAAAAATTCAATGTTTTCGGTACCAGTCGAGATTTGACGCGCTTGAGGCCCAAAGCATCCTTCAAAATGGTATTGACTGAGCCTTTCGATAAGCCAACTTCATCAGCAAGGTCTCTTATCGTTAATCGATGGTTTTCCAACACCAAATCTTTGATTTGTTGGACGTGAGCTTCATCGGTTGAGGTTGATGGTCGCCCAGAACGCTCTTCGTCTTCGACACGCTCACGGCCGGCTTGGAAATCACTATATCACTTGTAAACATTTTTTTTTAGACATAGCCTCATCATCAAAGGCAATCCTCAACGTATCCGCAGCAGAAAATTGATTCCGCAAACAAAATTTAATGCAAATTCTTTGCTCAATAAATTTCGACATCGCAAAAAACGAAAAACTCACTTTTAGCAGCTCACAAAACGACGTGAATCTCAAACACTATGAATATATTTTGACATGAAATTTCACATAGATGTCACTGACAGTACTACCAACCTAAAATGAAAGAAAAATTTCCAAATTCTTCGACGCGCGCAGTTTAAATTCATATGACACCTTATTTTTTGGACACAGTAGTATAAGATAAGAAAAATCATATCAATGTTCAGAAGGTCACCAACAAAGAACGATTTATTGCAGCAATATATCCGAACAGAATTTTGCAAGGATATTGTCTTATCAAGAGACTGCACGACCAAGTGGAGCGGTCTTTTGTTAATGGTGGAACGTTTCTATTTACTGAAAGATTGCACACAAAAAGCATTAATAGACATAAAAAAGCAGATAAGTCACTAAATTTTTCTCATGATGATATCCAAATGTTATTTGATTTAATTACTGCTCTTTTACCAGTAAAAACAACTGTTGAAGCACTCAACAGCAGAAGAACTAGATAAAGTTATCAAAGAGGGATATGCACCAATACAGCTAATTAGATTTGAGACCCTGTCATCAAAAATTCAAAAAGAAATGTATTTTTTTGAAAATGGAGCGACACGTGGTGACTACTTGGAAAGAACAAACTCCTTTTTAATGACCATAAAGCTCACAAGTGTAGAGTCTGAAGGAGCATTTTCTTCGGCAGGACAACTTATAACAAATAACAAAAATAAGAAGCTGTTTGAACGATGAAACGCTGGACGAACTGTGTTTTCTTAAAGCTTATTTACAGAAACACAAGGAATGAGGAAATAGTTTTCTAATTTCATGATATACTCTTTTTTATTTGTTTTTTTCGAAGAAGCAATTTTTGTTTTGTTTTGTTTCGATAAATAATAATATTAAACCAAATATTTATTTGTGTTTTGAGTTGTATTATGTAATTTTAATTATGATAATGTATAGTATTTTTCATAAATAATTTAATCCTAATCCCGGGATTGGGATAATGTAATCCCGAAATCGCGGGATTGAAAATATAACACGGGATTGCAAACCCTTAACTCGAATTAGAATTTCATTTCATTTAAAGGTTTGTACATTAAGATTATAATCTTTAATTTTACTTTTAATATTCACTAAGACTTAAGTGCATTTATATGTAAACATATCTTAACTAAAAAGGGGAAGTATGGTTAGAGAGGTAGTATCGAAGAGAATAGTAAAATGAGAAGGAGAAGGAGCAGAAGAGAAAGAACTTGGGTAAAGTGTTGAGTAGTTAGTTTGCGAAGTGTTGGAAGATGGCACTTTTGAAATTGGATGTATTTGAAATATTTTTGATATTTTAATGGTAATGAGTTCCGAAATCTGACAGAATGGATGAAAAAAAAACATGAAGAAAAAAGATAAGTAAATCCGAAAGGAATAATGCTCAGAGTTCTGGAAGAGTGGGTGAATTTAAGTCTGTAGTACAGATAAGACGGAAATTTACTATAAATAATTTTGTTTGAATATAGTATACAGTTTCTGGCATTAATGTAGTTAGCCCTTTGAGTCACAGTGGTACTGCCATATTTTGATCTGAATTTTTGTACTCGGGAGTTTTTGGGGTCGCTTAACATGAATCTGAGGTTATATTGGCGGAATTCAAAATGGCGGATCCAAGATTGTGGGCATTATACTATATGTTAAACTGAACTTTTATTTAAGACTAACCAGGCAAACATTGTTTCACTGCATATTTTGGTCTGAATATTTGTACACAAGGGTTATCAGGTTCGTAGATCACAAAACCAAAGTTATATTTGCAAAATTTAAAATGGCGAATACAAGATGGCGAAAAATGTGTGAAATTGAACTAATCATTTCGACAAACCAATCAAACTTTATTCTACTGCATATTTTAGTCTAAATATGTATTGCTGACAGTCGGAATTATTGGATCCGCCATCTCGGACATGAAAAGAACCGAAACACTAACATTAGACTCGTGATCTGTGACCTTGAAAACCCCTATAAACCAAATTTTATTTGGAATTTGATTGAATTTTACGAATTTAGTCCGCAATCATTGATCCACCATTTTATATTTTCTAAATCTAACCTCAAATTTGTAATTAGTCACTACGAAAGGACATTCGTGTACAAAAATTCAGACCAAAATATGCAATAGAATTATGTTTGATCGGTTGGTTTAAACGATTCAATTGCACAAAATTCAGGCCGCCATCTTGGATTCGCCATCTTAAATTTTGCATATCTAAGCTCATATTCGTGATAAGCATCCCCTTGAAGATTACAAATTTGGTCCGCCATCTTGGATTTGAAAATTATAAAAATATAACCTCAGACCCCAAAAATCATCGAGTACAAAATTTCAGGTCAAAATATGCCGTAAAAAAAAGCATGACTCAAATGTTAAGAAGAGTGTAACCAAGTAAGCCGCTAACGTACATAGAGATATGATAATATCTCCGAATGCTGTAGGTATATTGAACTGCATCATTAAACTCTATTTGCAATTTTCGTTGAGATAATGAGTCCAGACTACAGTAAACAACCTTTGCATAGTTTATGATAGGCAGAACTAGGGCTTTCACTAGCTTCCGTCGTGTATCCAGTGGGGTATAGTTAGCGCTAAGCCACAATTTACGAAAAGAGAGTGACGGATTCCACAGTTGAAATTTTATTATTATTTAGATGTAGATCAGGCAGTAGATCTAAATTCAAACTTTTCTTGCAAGTGGGAATGACTTGCGTTTTAGCGGAGTTTAGTAACAATCCATTTGGCGCTGACCAATTGAAAATATTACAGTACAGCTAGTTCAATTGAATTGGACGTCATCTGCATATAAATGTTCTGGAGATGGGAGGTCTTTTATGAACATAAAAAAAGAGTATCGGTCCTAGAATTGAATCCTGCGTTACACCTAGCTTTATTTCCTTAAAGGATGAAAAGCGTCCAGTCGTTTATTAACTTAAATGCCACCTCACTGAGACCAAAGTGGAGCTTAAGTTTCCAGCATAAGGTTCCATGGTTAACCTTGTCGAAAGCCTTCGAAAAATCAAGCAAGCAAAGCAAAGAATCGATTAGATTAACGAAAGTTGTGGAACAGCTGTGGTTAGCTCTGAAACCAGATTGCTGAGCGTACAACAAATTATTTTTTACGGTTACTTGCTTTGCGATAATTTTTTCGAGGACCTTTGACAGGCAAGGTAAAACGCTTTTCGGTCTTAAATCAGAAGGAGATGAGGGCTTATTGTTTTAAGCTATCGAAAAAACTCTTGCAGCTTGCCAGGACTGAGGAAATGTTGACGTTATTATGCACCAGTTAATAACATAGGTCAGATGAGAGAAAATGTGTGGTAAAAGAGCACAACTTTTGCTTTTACCACCGGATTGACCGATTTTGCGTAGGTTACACCAAAGTATTTTTGCCGGGAGGGATGTATTTGGTTAAGAGGCATAATAGCTTTTCTTTGATGCCTATACTTCCATTTGCTATACAATCTGTTTCGCATTTTAATGGATCTAACTACATCAGGAGTGAACCAGTTACAAGCCTTGCTCTGTGTTTTAATTGTTTTGATCGGTACATATTGATCGTATAACTATAACAGAATTGATTGAAATAGTTTCACCTCCCAAAACAAAAAACAAAAAGACTGACTTACCTCGACTTAACCTTGACATCAATTCGTCCCTCCTCCAAAGCAACATCCTTTTTGGTATCGATTTCGATTGAAAACTTCGCGATATCATATCGAGCCACTTCGAAGGATTTATCGTGCATGGCATATCCATCGGCTTTAACTTCAATTGTCCAATCACCTAAAACCGGATACTCGGCAAGTTGCAAGAAGGCTCTAAACACACCTCCCATTAATTTAACATCACTGAATTTCTTCACAAGGTTTCGTCGTCCATCCTAGAATATATACACGAGTTAATTATTCAAGCCCTCAAGATCGAGTTATCGGAGCCCACGTACATAGACGAACACATCGATTGCCTCCGTCACTTGTGCTGGACGCGTCAACCGATCAATACATATTACCCGGAATTGCATCACTTCACCAGGCTTATATTTGGCCTTGTCAGTCTGGATGAAAACCATGAAGTCATGTGGTTCCACGTTGAGTGTGGCGCTTTCTTGGTAAATGATGCCTCGAGTGCCCAGTAAATGCAATGTGCCACAAGTATGCGTTAGCTTTGATATCTGCATTCGGACGAGCATCGTCGATTTTGGTGCAACTTCAACTTGAACATGGCCGAATGTGGGATTTATTTTGAAGGCATTGCATGGTGAGGTGATGGTTATATTGAACAAGCATGACTTATTGCCAAAGTCATCTAGTGATAGGGCAATGATGTACTCGGAATTTGATCGAATCGTTCCTGGTGCAACAAGTGTAAAGTGCCTATGGAAGGGATTAATTTGAAATGCGATATTTGGTTAAGAGTAAGTAACAGACCCTCGTATGCAAAGACTGGGCTCACAGAAGGAACATATCCACAACGACAGCAACACAAAGAACTTGCATGGCATTTTCAATCGCGCACTGATCTTGTTTGCGAGACGACGACAATCAAGTCACTGGAAAAGCGCGCAAACGTTCAAGATCGGTGAAGGCATTAAAAGTCATAAATTGATTAAATGCATTATGACGTCGTGAATGTTGGCAATATTAAAATATACTACAGCCAGTCTGAAGGTCGAGCTTTTACAATGAGATAAAGATGTAGACTCTTTTTCTAAGCTCGTCATATTTTCTTGTAATGGAATTGAAATGTGTTAGATTGAACAAGGCAGATGTTGTATGACTTTAAGTCTTAAATCGCTGTGCTTTTTTTTTGTCCTGCTCAGTTTTTAGTCTATACTTATACAGTTAAGAGGTAATGTTTGTAAGTTTGTCCATCCGATTTCAAAAAATACTTTACCAAAACTTACAATGGACCTTCAAAATAAAAACTGGCTATAAATAATGAGGCCTTTCGTGGCGACCATTTATATAACTAAAAAACGGTCTAGCGAATGCGTTTTTTGCGAACGCTGCTTTAACGGTAAATGATATTTAATTGCTTTCTATAGAAACATTTTAGAAATCAAAGAGTTCAACAAAAAAGTCCGCAACGACACATCTCTATATGTTAAGATTTTGGCATAATTTTATAAAGAGTACAAGTTTGTAAGTTTGTTAGTTTTTATTTAAGAGATAATCTTCTATGCGACCAACTCGATTCGAAAAATGTTTCCACCTACACAATGGACATTCGGAATGAACATAGGCTATACATTGTTCCATTTTAATCAAAGGGTTTTTCATAGCCACCAATTATTTTAGTAAAGTTGTTGAAAAAGTGGTATTTTTTTGTTACTGTTAGATATACTTTTAAAAGAAAAGTTAAAGAACTGAAAAGCATCTATAAAAAACTCCGCTATGACATAGCTCTATATATTAAAATTAATACACAAATATGACTTAAAACTTAATTTAAAATTCATTTCAATTTGTCAGAGTAATTTTAAGTAGGCAGGAAATCTTGTGACATTTTTTGGACAATCAGTTCGCTTTGTTGTCACAGGGTGGTGAGTAAGTCTACAAATTTTCTACGAACACAAAACCTACGTGGCAATTCATTGTTACATATAAATAAAAAGTAAACAAATAAAGAAAAGATAAGGTCAAATCTTACTTTCACTCGAAGAACGTAAGGTTGAATTTGGCCTCATTTTCACATGCATAAGCGCAGGTTGTGTAGATACATTTGGGTATGGTTTGCAATTAACGAGGCGCTTTTCAAACGGGAAAGTGTGAACAGGTGTTACTTTATCGAGCATGTGTACGTGTAGCCATTAATTAAGGGCTAAAGAGTGTTTATTATATTGAATTGTGAGGGAATCACATCTTGGCCGTTTTTGTTTGCAGATTTTTATAGTTGTCACGCAAATTTCTCCTTTAAGAAAATGTACAGTGATAAGAGTATATATATACGGATGCATGTCCAACCATCTGTTTCTGTAAGGACCTCTAGGATTTGGTGCATAATAAGCAACCACAAAAGTGGTAGAATAACTAAATTTTCGGGAGTTGTGGTCATATGCTTGAACTCTGTACGAGACCACTTGTTATCAATTTGCTCTAGCGCGAGGATTAGTTTACAAAATCAGTTGACTCATAAGTCTTGTTCCATGAGTTCCTTTTCGCTATTTTAATTAACCGATAATACACTCAGCATGATGGTGGAGTACAAATACGAAAAAATTGGTGTAGCTGTATTTAAGCAAGCACTGGAGGGATCCGCAATTTCAAAAATGGGCACGGCATTCAGAACTGAATATTGGTGGATATATTTTTATATTACTAATTTTTTTATGTTGTTTAATTGAGCGTTATTGTTGGTCTGTGTTTGTTAAACATAATAAAGATTATTCTATGTGTGCGTTTTTCTTTATTACCTGTCTATGTCCGATTATCCGAATTTTCGATTTTCCGAATCGACACGGGCCCAATTACTTCGGATATTTGGCGTTCTACTGTATTGATAAAGCTATTTGCAAAAAATCTTGACAAAAAAATTAAACAATGAAAAGGAAATTCATATGAATTTCTCTGACAGAATGGCGGTGAAAGGGGTACGAATTAAGCTTGATTGTTGATGATAACATTTTCTTAGCAGACACACTGGATTCCTTTCAGCTAGTAACACTCCAGCTATTAAGTCATCTGCAAATAATATCTATACACCAAGTTGGAAATCAAAAGAGGACCCACTAGGTCTGACTGCTTCTTCACTTCAGTGAAAGCGACGTTAATTTGATCGCAACGGCGAATGAGAACTGAGAACTGAACTAGATTCGAAAGCTGGATTTTTTCCGAATTGGAACTATAATTTGATCCGATTTGATTTGTGCCTTGAGGAATTATATTAAGAGCTCTGTCCGAGTTCGCAATTTTTTTATTTTAGAAATCAACTAAATAGGCATTTCGATTTGTATAATTTTGTGTAGAGCTATAACAGTCCGAAGCTTTGAAAATTAACTTAAAGATCGACATCGCGCTAGCCCAGGTTGAAATTGCGCCAGAACTGCAAACAAGATTAACAAAAAGTTTCATAGCCATACAAAATTAATGGCAGGACGAAGGATTTGTTAAACTTGTGGTTCACCTCTTTAAAAAAAAATTAATGATGCCATAAATGTAAGCAACAACATCGCTAGTATGAACATCCCAAGTCAAGCATTGGTTGAAAAAAACACGGAGGTTTCTGAATGAGCCTACAAGCTCGAGAGCTGTGTAAGGTAAGGCGACAGAGCTCTTTTGAGGTATTATATCTTTCTTCATGTTGAGTTCCTCAATAGCTGAACCCATTTGGTTGAGCAGCGCAAGAAGGTTTACGGAAATTTTGGTGCAAATAACCGTTTTTTCGTTTAGCTTCTTGAGCGAGCAGTTATTTTCCGATGCGTAGGTGTCCAATGCAGTGTGTACAGAATCGAAACAATTGGTTAGTACGTCAAGTGTTTGTTTGTATGAATGGCAAAGTTGTTTTTCTCTTCCGTAATAGAACAGCAAGTTCATCAATTTCATGATTGTTGCACTAAATGGCTGGCATCAGATGCGACATGGAAATAGACTTACATTCCTCGCAAAGGAAGGTAAACAAGTTGTTAATTTCCATGAGATGGCTCTTCGCATTCCTGCTCATTCCAATACAAATGGGATGGAATTCTTTGCCACAGATTCCTTTGCAGATGATCATCTCGGATGAGGAAGTGCTGAAGCAGTTTCTGGATCCGCAAGATATCTTGATGAACAGTTGGAGAGTGTGGGAGTAGAAAAAGTAAAAAAAATTATTGGGGTCACAAGTTAGTCGGTATTGTTGTCACGGCTTTTTAAGATAGCGGCACTTTAAAAAGAAAAATGAGCACTATATTAAAGGCTAGTTAAGGTATAGGTGGCTTCCATAAGGCGATAAGAGAGTCAGTTTGCATGTCTAATGAACCTGCTTGCTACGGAATTCGCAGACTATGTGGGTGACGGTTTCCTCTTCCTCCTCTGAGCGGAAACTTCTGAAGAAATCGTCTAAAAGGCAGTGTCCCATGAGGATCTAGGCGTGAACACTTAAAGAGTTGCGACTCAAGTTGAGCAGCTTCCTGGATCTTTGTCTGTGGAGAGGTGGCTAGGTTTGTCTGGTAACACTACAGCATGGTTCACATTCCGTAAATGTTTCTATGGCATGACAGACAGTAAAGGTTCTCTGTGAAATAATGCGCTATCTCGTTAAGGGATGCCCGCCATTCCATGACGAGTTTAGATGTAGTCTTTACACTACCGATGGATTTTACGGCAGCTTTAATGTCAGTGAAGTTAAATATTTAATTTGCATAAATGCTATTTTATAGCAGGCACTTTATGGCCGTGTATATTGTGCTGATTTCGGTTTGAAATACCCTCATTGTATTGATTTGGAATGCAAAGTAGAGTGGAGAGAAAATACCACTTTAAAATTTTTTGATAAAGTTTAGCATCAGTATGTAGCGTGATAGGGTCATCAGGTTTACAGGCCCCGAAATTGGAGGTGAAGTTTGCTTGTGAGACGGTATAGCCTATAACGATTGGGGAGGGGAAATCCTCTCAAAGGATTCGTGCAAGCGAAAGCTCAAGCTTCAAACCTTTAACATGCTTTGCATAGTGCAACAATGTTTAATGTTTTATAATAAATTTTTGAAATTTATTTTCCCATTTTTTCAACTTCAGACGATTGAACTTTACCAATGCCTTTAAATATTTTTTACTGCATAAGAATTAACAGGCATCTACCTAACATATGCCTTTCCTGAAGGGAGTGAATAACAAAAATTAAAATGAAATATTTATGAAGATCAAACGGAAAATTGTTGTTTTTTTCAATTGCTTTTATGTAAGTTAAAAGGTTTGTGGACATTAATTTATTTTCACATCAAAAATGTGCATAAATTTTCAAGTCTTACTGCTTGTTGACGAATTTTCTATTAAATGTTAAGTCTCTTGTACAGAAACCCCCGCAACAAGTGAAAAAAAAAGTTTCACAGTCAATCACAGAATGACATACAAATTCAATTAAGTCGAAGCTTTTTCAACAAGTAGATCGGCCGGCGACTGAGAACGCAAGTTAATTTAAAAAAAAAGAAATTATAGTTTATTCTTAGAATTATTATTTATACTTTTAGGTGCTAATTCTGATTTGCGCTGATATTGTACGTTATGTTTTTAGGCGCACAGTGAAACTAATCTAAATTAAGTTAATGTTTTGGACTTGGTACAACCAGTTAAGCTTGATTTTGTTATTTTTGATTGAACCTTCTAATATGTCAACACATTTAGTCTATATCTTCTCTCTTTTGACCGCTTCTATTTCTCGCGCTCAAGTGCTCCTTAAGCCTTGAAGGGTAACACAACTTTTGCGTGCTGTTTTCAGCTAAATGTTTGAGCCAACACTTTTCCTTGATTGTTTACAGCAAAATTCTGAATTCGTCTGCACAGTTGGATGATCTACAATTACAATTGCTTCTGTATCCCAAAATAATAAGAATGCTATAACCTTTTGCTCCGAAGTGAAGTCAGTGAAGAAGTCCTTTTCAGGTCAAAGATTGTTTTTTTCCGTACCTCAAAAGGAAAAACTGAATCATTAATGGATCGCTTCGTTGTCTGCCTGTTTGTCACGAGCCTTTTTCCATGAGCAATGAGGTTTGGCAGAGTCTGGCATCATACCCTTTCTTTGAAAATGCTTGTACTCAGCAATGACGAATCTTTTCTTTCAGGGAATAGAAACTATCTTTTGGACTTTAGCTGACGTACCACAGTTTCATAAATGATGTTTTGTTTTTAAATTTTCATAATTGATACCTTGGCTTTCAGTTCTAATTTGACTCATTTCTTTGCGAATGACAGCTTGCTCGGTTTTTAAAGTCTAATCTTTAAAGTATCTTCAACTCATCAAATTCTATTGCTAAGACGATATGACCCATGGCGCCAAAAACGCTGTGCAATTTCTAGATGTCTCGTACTGGTCTTAGAGAGTATTACTCCGACTTATATGATATGGCTTCCAAATATTAAGTGCAAATTCATATTAGGCAGCTTAACACGGTTTAAGGATTATTGGATATCAAAGTAATGCAAAGTTAATATTTTGACTTCCACGGTATTTGTGTTTGTATTTGTCTATATGTATAAATTGAGATTCTTAAAGACACACAAGCAAAAAACTAAGGGTGAGTGTAGCCTTTAATTTACATTGAAGTTTTAAAGTTTAAAATATGATAGATCAAACAAAATAAAAATAAAGTAAAAAATAATAAAATAAAAAAACTATGATTAAAATGAGCAATTTTGAACATGCATATTTAGTAAAAGAAAAAAGAAACACCGAAAGAATAAAAATTTAATTCAAGCTATATATGTACAAATTAAAGGAAAAATTCGGTTTGGTAAAATTTATGTAATAAAATTGGTATATTTCCTGGTAAGATATTTCAACAAGTGCGTAACATGTAGAAAAAGTTGCCGCTCAATTGCTAAACAAGAATACCGCCATGGAATTAACGTACAGGCCCTTTCAGATTGTATGAATTCTTATTTGCTGTAGAGACATTTAGGTTGAATTGTCTTTACTACACTGACATTTTTCTTTTTCCTAGTCAATATTAATAGTCCTTTCAAAATTTGAGAAGCCCTTTATGCTTAAAAATTTCAAAAATACATTTTGAACGATAGGCCCGAGTATTTTTCTAAAACATTCTTTTCTATTTCATTTCTTAATTAACGTTATACTATACACATCGAATTCTAGGTCACCATCCATCGTGGTAGCTTTATACATTGGATGCTATCTAGACAGCAATTGGACTTCTCCACTGTATACAAAATGTTGTTTATTGGCAGAAGCCTTTGCCAAGAATGATCATGACAAAGTTTCTATTGTCTTCATTTCACTTAAACTTTTATTTTTTAAACAATCTTGTTTTGAATTATTGTTTTGGTTAAAATTAAAGATAAGTAAAAAGCTAAAAATCACTGTGCCTTACTAATAATAGTGTCTTTTTTAAGTAAAAAAAACACCGTTCCTGTCTTTTGTCTGCTAAACAACAAATTACCCGCAGCGATAGTTACAAATAAGCCTATCGAAAATCAGCAACCGAAGCACATCCACCCTTCATTAAAGGTACGTACACTGACGTCTAAAAGTAATACATCCTGACAATAAGAAATTGCGATACACACAGGCATTAACAAAATAAATTAAAATAAAAATATTTTATAAAATTTCTTACCAGTAAATTTAATGGTAAAAATTGAGTGTCGTATTATCTGAATAACTATGTTAAGAGCTTTTTTCCCGATTTTTTTTTCCATTGGCCACCAATATCGATTCCTTATGCTTGTATGAACTTTCGATCAATTCTATGACTTCGTGTACTTCGATTTCATGAAATTTTTGAAGAGTGCTAAGGAGTCTTCCATTGATTCTCTGTGCAATATGTGGCTATATAATACTAGTTGCTAGCTTTAGGCGACATGGGGAGACGCTTGCAACATATTGATGGACGAAGCTGACCTAACGATTTATTTTTGCCTACTTTTTCAGCAGAATATACTTAATATATATATAAGGCGTAATTTTAGTGAGTTTATAATGTACACTTATAGATGTGATCCTCTGAGCCGTGCAAATTTTGTAGGCCCCTTATTATTGCTTTTCCCAAGCTTTTGGATAGATAAGGTTTGATGCTTTTCATTTGGTACCGATGCCTTTGTAGCCAAGAAATAATAAACAGAATCCTGTCTTCATTTTATCTGCGTGTCATCTAACGAATAAGCTGAAGGATGGCGTCAATTGGTGTAGGCTTACTCTGGCACGAAGTTTCACCTTCAAAATTAGTCTAGCCAGAGACCTTGATCCACTGTGACATACTCACGGGCGAGTAGTACGAAAACGTTTACTACGACCTCAAAAAATAGACAAGCTGTGTAGTCATGAATAAGAAAACGTAAAGACTAAAAGGATTCTCATTTGGAGAGTTAATAATTTGGTAAAGAAAAAGAACAAAGTAAAATATTTTCTAACTATAGATTAATAATTGCGATATATTTCGATTGTTTAATCTGAAAAGATAATGAAGTACATATCTCTATCTTAACCGATAGAACAAACTGTTCGATAGTTTTTGAACGGCAGTGTTGATATTTCATTGTTTTTTAAAAAACATTAGAAAAAATTTACCTTGTGAGTGAAATGGTCTATTTTTAAGGTTCTGTACTCCAAAAGGAAAAATAGGACCTATAATGAGATCATATCGTTTTCTGATTGTCTGCACCAATTTTTTGATCAGAAACGCGAAGGTATGCCTATGACTTCGGTCCCTTAGAGTTACAACATCAAGCTTCTACGACGACGCAGTTAAAAGATATAACTGTTTATGCCGCATATTTTGATTCTCCCAGGGAATCAAAACCTAAGGGGTACTTAGGTTTGACCTAGAATCATGAAATTCGGCAAGAAGCAATGTCTTATAGTACATATGAAGGGAAAAATCTTAAAACCGTCGGTTTGTTGTTATGTTGACCAAAATTTTGTTTTTTTTTTTAAAATCTCGCTATGAAAATTTGATATTAGAAAAACCTGAAGTACATTATATTGTTCTATGGAGCCCTTCGTATGCTTGTCCGACTTGCATTTGGTAATTTTTTATTTTTGTTATAAAATTGTGAGCTAAATTTTATGAAGGGCTTCTAAAGTTTTCACTATCAAAATGCTCTTCGTATGAAAAGAGGACAAAGAACGTACATTGCAACTTAAAGGGTACCGTTTTCTTTCTCTACGCTCTACGTTTGTTTTCCGACTTTATTTTAATTGCTTTCAGTTGTATATTAATAATGGCTTACATTGATCATGACAGAATTCGAATGAGTTTCATCCCATTTATATTTAAAAAACATTGTAAAAAAGTATAATTATGGAGAAAAAAAGACTGTCCAGAAACTTTCGGAAGGCACTGTGTGTCGGAGGCTATGAGGAAACGCACTGAAGCTCAGCCACTTACCCCAGAAGCATCAGCAAACGTGACAAACTAATTAAATTATTGTATCATCCGATGATATCTGTCTCTTTGCCCAATTAAGCAACGCGGTCAACAATTTGCTAGAACAGATCAGATGGATTTCCAAAACAGATACAATTGCAACTCTCCATCGCACACCGCTGCGCAAAATTTCTCAATTCCGATGTTTTTTTTTTTTTTTTGCATACGATCCATTCGATTGATTGATCGGATCGGCGAAGGCGGTAATCCGATCTTGGGCATCACTTTCCCTCAGCTATACGTTAGATGTTTAGAGGCGACCGACGACGGCAACGCCCCCACCTACCGGCTTAATAATTTCAAAATATCTTCGTTCGTGCACCGCATCAATGAAACCGCTTCAAAGCCTTTTGTGCTTTCGGATTCAAATTGAATTTGAATTTGTGCTTCGGTGTGTCCCCGGTGGGTTACATAACTTTTCCACCAAACGCAGAGTGTTTATCGCCTCTTTGGAAGTAGAGGGAAGTTTCACGTTTGGTAGACCATGTCGTTCTCGTCATTGGAAACATGCTCGGCTACTGATGGCACGTCAGTGTGCTGCATCTAATTATCACAGCTTGCTTGTTGTTCTTTTTTCCAGCCTTTCGTTGCTTGGCTAGAATCTACGTCTGATGCTGAAGTAGGTGGTGGAGCTTTGTTGTGTGCGATAACACCGGATCAAGCGCGTTTTCCTTCAAGTCTAAGATTAAGGGTGCCAAATTACGTGCTTTAAACGAATCTGTTCGGGGAATCGAACGTTTCTCGTTTGTACTATTTTTTTGGGTATTTTTTAGTTTGGTTTCTCAGAAGCTTATGTCAATTTAATCATCAGATTATTTGTGTGATGGGAACAAATGCGACTGCAATAAACTGAGCGGGGAATTTCCCCATTTAATTTTTATATGCCGTGTTCTATAATTGTAGATCGTGGGGGTTTTAGTTTGAACTATTTGCTAATTGAGTTCTGGGAAAATTGATTTTGATGTTGCAGCAAATGTTTTTATTCTAGACGCTGCGAAGCTTATATGCATACACAGCAGACAAAATTTTGGAGCCTACCTAGACAACTGACTTTATTCATGCCTGTTAAAATTTTATCCAAACATGAGAGGGACTTTTCGGTTTGATTTTTGAATGTGCTTGTTAAGTCTTAATGTTTAAAGATTCTTAGAGTGGTTTAATGTAATGCAGAGAAGTCCATCATAGACAGTATATTTTTATTACGGCAGATCTTTGAAATAAACTACGAGCACCAAATTGACACCCGCCATCTTTTCATCGATTTCAAGGCCTCCAGAGACGAACTGTATAGATCCATGTCTAGTTTTGGCATCCCTGGCAAGCTCGTCCGTTTGTGCGCGATGATTATGGAGAAGGTTGACAAAGATCACACCGACCCTTTGATGTCAAAAATGTTTTTAGACAAAGTTATGCGCTGTCATGCGCTTTTTTCAACATCGTACTTGAAGCAATAATGGAAAACTACCGAGCCAACACTAGGGGTACTTTCAAAGGTCTGTTCAACTACTCGCATACGTCGATAATATTGACATTAGAATCGGAAGAACGCAGAGTAATATCAACAGTGCCTTTGTGAGTATAGAGGCAGAGCCAGCATTGATGGGTTAAGGAGGGCATCATCATCCGAAAAGGATACCCAACAGCATCGTCTTGGACGCAACGTGACCATAGGCAGCAATAACTTTGAGGTAGTTAGGGACTTTTCTCACCTATGCTCCGCTATAATACCAATTACATACAGAATATATTTCAAACGCTGAGATCAAACGAAGAATAACTCTTGCTTACCACTTTATCCTTGGGCTAAGAAAGCAATTGAGTAAAGCCGTTCTAGAAGAACTTAAGTGTCGCCTTATAAGACCTTCATCATGAATGGCCTCTTCCAAAACCAGATGGCAGCGCCCTAGGTTGTTTAAGGTTATACAGCGAAATTGAAGTAGCCAAGAGGAGTGAATGGACACCAATGCTGCGGTCCGGAAAGCCTTCGAAGGTACCAGGAACGGCGTAGTAGAGGAAGAGCACGACTCAGGTGGCTTACACTTGGCATGCAAAACTGGAGACAGCTAGTTATGGACCATGATGGCTGGCGAAGCTTGCTCGGACGGTATTGCCAACTTTAGAAATCATTTCGTTTGTAAGCTTGACGATAGGCCCTATATCTTAGCTGAATTCAAGACACTCGTTTTTCGAAATGACAGACTGTCAGACGCTGATGCTAAACACATGTTGGCGGTTTACTTCCTGGGGTTACTTAACTCTACGGTTCTTGCTAAATCGTAGTAGGAAATGCCAAGTGAAATAGAGCGATACATATTCTAGTTGTGCTGATGAAAAACGCATCCCTTCTTTTCGAATATAACAACGATATAATATGTAGAAAGAATCGAGAGCTATTGCTGCTAGTTACTCTTTATTAAATTTTAATGTAATGATATTCCCAATAAATAAATAAATTATAGAATGAATGCAACTGGTTAATTGACTGAAAAATTATAAGGGGCACACCTCGAGCGCCGACAGAAGTGAAAGCTTAAAAAATTGCATCTGTATATTTGGAATACTTTTCAATGAAGTGTTTTTTATTCATTATTATAAATTACTACTACAAAAATTATTCAATCTATTTATATATCTTGAAAAGACTGCATCAATTGTAGTTTTGTATCTCGATGGGATCATTGGTCATCGTTAAATTAAATGCTCTATTAAAGAATTCAATTAATGGCAGACTTTTATCATCTCGAATTTGATGTTGAAATCCCCACTCAAAATCATTGGTAAATCATCAAATCTCTTACCAATTATAAAGGGTGATTTTTTAAAAGCTATAGGAAAGTTAAAAAAAAAACACATAAAATTCAGAAAAATGCATGAAATCTTTATTTGAATCGATAGTACGGTCCATATTATTTAATGTTTGAAGAATATTTCATGCAAATGTTGACCTTGACTGCGCCTCAAATGGTCCATCCGCTTAGTCCAATTTTGCCATACTCTTTCCAACATTTCGGCCGGTATCTCACGAATAAATGCTTCAATGTTGTCTTCCAATGCGTCAATTGGAGCGGGCTTGTCTGTATAGACATGAGCTTTAACATAGCACTACAAAAAATAGTCTAAAGGCGTTAAATAGAACGATCTATGCGGCCAATTGACCGGTCCCGAACGTGAAATAAAATGTTCACCGAACTCACCTCTCAATAAGTCAATTGTTGCGCGTGATGTGCTGCGTGCATGTGGCACCGTCTTGTTGAAACCACATGTCATGCAAGTCAAGCTCTTACATTTTGGGCAAAAAAACGTTGGATATCATCTCACGGTAGCGCTCACCATTCACAGTTACGTTACGATTCGCATTATCTTTGAAGAAGTACGGAAAAATTATGCCACCAGCCCATAAACCGCACCGATCTGTGACTTTTTCTGGATGCATTGGTAGCTCTTGCAATGCTTCTGGCTGATATTCACTCCAAAATCGACAATTCTGCTTATTTACGTACCCATTGAGCCAAAAATGAGCTTCGTCGCTGAACACAATTTTTCGGTAAAAAAGTGGATCTTCGGCCAACTTTCCAAGAGCCCATTCACCAAAAATTTTACGTTGCGGTAGGTCGTTCGGCTTCAATTCTTGCACCAGCTGTATTTTGAAAGGCATCACACCTAAATCCTTCCGCAAAATTTTCCACGTTGTTGAGTATTAGAGGCCCAAATGCTGCGAACGGCGACGAATCGATAATTGATGGTCATCATTAACACTGGCCGATACAGCTGCGATATTTTCTTCAGTTCGCACTCTACGTAAGCGTGTTGGTGGTCACTAAACATACTGGTGAACCTCGCATGCACATCCATATGATTTGTGCAGTAAATGCCAGTTCCATCTGACAATCTTTTAAGGTTGTATTCTGGTCTAGAGGCATGAATTTCATGTTATTTTTGGAGTGTCATAAAAAAAAGGTAATTAATATTTTTATCATCCATTTTTTTTACAAGTTATTTACTACCATAACAAGAATACAGAAAAAAAAAAATCAAAAATAAAAAAAGTTGAAAATTTCAAAAATTAGCAGTTGATGAAGTGGGGGTCTCAAAAAATTGGCGCGTAACCATTCCCACGATTTCAACCCTCCTAGCAATCTAAAAACAAAAATTTATGTCGCAATGTCTGGAACTACATAAAAGTTGGAAAGATTTTTTTTTCAGAAAATGGCGACTGCCTGAAAAAAACAATTTTTATACCACTATTTTTGACTGTTTCGAAATAAGTAATAGAAATTTGCGGATGGAAATTGTTCGAGACATAGACAAATCTATAAAATAGACTCTCTTAAAATTTCAGGTAAATCGGTGCAGTAGAACCTGAGAAATCGTTGGTATTGTTTTGAAAAAGACAGTTTCGAGAAAAACACGTTTAAAGTTTCGCGTAAAGTTTTTCGCGACTTAAGTAAGTAAGTTTGTAGACTTACATTTATTCAATCTGCCATTCCTGCTTCATACATCGAACCTTCCTCGACTTCGAAAAAACTATTTTCCGCGTTTCTCTCTTCATATCGAGCAGTTCTGGCCTCCTTTGATGCGTTGGATGTTTATATCTCGGAGCGGTCAATCCGGGCGTTGTCTCATTTCACAGCAAATGATAAGCTCCATCATTTTTAAAATAGGAATATTTCTCAATATTTTTATTTAACTCACAGCACATATGTACGTCCACGTGGTTTGAAGGTTAGTATTCAACTGTTAGCAGTTGGACGTAAGTAGATATATCCTCGAATAGTTAAACTTTGAAAATATAAAAACAAAATCGAATTTTTTATATTCCTAGACTAGAATACCCCCTTAAAAATAGCTACTCCTACTGCTGGACTGTCTTTTTCTTTCTTGAGTGATTTTTTTTCAATATTGAGTGATTTATCACCAAAAATAAATTTACATGTTACAGTTACATGATTTTTTTCCCATCTAAAAAAAAAAACAACATGCCTTAAGAAGCTTTAACTTCAAAAATTACAAAACATTGAAAGGCATGAGACGTTTCGCCATTGATGTTGTGAGTTCACAATGTTCTTGTCTCGGATGAGTTTTATTGTCCGATTTTGAACTCTGTCAAGCAAGCGCAGGAATGGTTTTTTGAGCACATGTCCAGACATTTGAGCTATAATCAAGTTTTGGGCGAATATAAGTTTTATAAAACGCTATTTCAAAAGATCTGTTCTAGCTTGGCTCTAATCCTTTTCGACTGATTCTAAACTCTACTGTGCCAGTCTTTTGTGAATTCTTTGAATTGGATTTCTTTTTCGAAATTTTCAGTAGGCCAGCTGAATTTGAGAGACAATTTGAATTGGATCGCTTCAAATGTCCTTATTGAAGGCTGTGATTTAGTTTCCTGAGATTACTACAGGTTTTCATCTGATCCCAACTCTAAACTTTTTTTTTTCTTAACGCAAATTTGATCGTTGTATGAGTATCTTACACCTAGCAAAATAATACACAGTGACCCGACCACAAAAAGCCCTCAGCGGTGTTGTTTTGCTAAATCTTAAAGGAAGAAACTAAATGATTTTATAATTTTCCTTAATTTGTTTTCCATCACTTTTTGAACAGGAGTGAAGAAACTGTTGTTAAACATTTTGGGATCGTTTCGCCGACCTTTTTTATTATTGTTGTTGGAACTAGCACACGAGTGATTCAAAATATTCCAAGAAAAATAGTCTGGACCGGTCAAATCGGGCCAATAATTCTTCAGGGGTGTACGCTATAGAAATTTTTAAAGATAAGATGCTGCCAATTTATGCATAAGCTCTTCCAAAACAGATCTCACAAAGTATTTGTTCGAAAAGCTTCAATTTACGCAATCGACCAGGACAAGACTATTTAAACTCTTCTCGACTCTTCTTCATTTGCTTCACAAGACTATTGAACTCTCTCCCAACAGCGACAATACGAATTATTGGAGCTAACAAATTCAAATATGCCGTATTAGAATACTTCTCGTAACTACAACAATTTTATTTCCCTCGTCTTAAAATCTGTCTTATTTCCTTCTCACCTTTTTTTTTTAACTAAAATCTTTCCTTTTCTTTACAAACAATTTTTATTTATATTTTTTATCTTTTTCTTGTATATATCAATTAATTTTTATCATACACTTTTAATCAATAATTTATGTACTATAAAAGTCTAAGTCTTATTTGTACAATGCTATGAAAATAAATTGAATTGAATTGAATTGAAGAAAACATTTATAACCCTAGGGTTCATGGGCCTGAAAATGAGAACTTCCGCCTTTTATGAACATTTTCTTAAATTTGAGCTTAGGACGTCTTTCATTAACAGCATTCCGGGTATTTTGCAAAACCAGTTACACGCAGTTTGGTTTTTACCTCATTAAGAAACGTATTTGCCAATATTTTCTTGAATATTGTTATTGCACAGACTAATTGTAATTATAAAGCTAATTGTGACAATGGCATCAGGTTCTTGGTTGTGTCGTAATTTGGTGAAATAAAATAATGTAATTTTAGATAAGAGATACGTAAGTTTATCTTGTTATTGGATGATTGATCAATTTGTAAAGAATCGTCTTCTTCGTAATAATTGTTGACTTGTTTTTCTTTCAAACAAAATTGTTATTGTGTTTATTTCCATCTGCAAATTGATAATAAAGGTCGGGGAAATTCAATTCAATTCGATGACGAATATCTCGTTGATGTCAAAAGTAGCTCAAACATGATTCAGAAAAAAAAACGTTAAGGGTTGGAAATAGAATCGGGTAGTTGGTTATTTGTTGTGTTCATGGACTTTTATACTTCTTTCGTATTTCATGATGACTATTTTTGGGGAAATTCAAAGCCTCGATCCTCAGTCTGAATTAGGGATGTGACATTGTACAGAAAATTTTTTTGTTATATTAATCGTTTTTTTCCTAATTTTCCAATTAATTTCAAAATAAACGCCATAAATATAAAAAAATATTTAAAATCAACAACAGAAATAGTATATCTTATATAATCAACACAAGTTAAAGATTAAGAACAAACAAATTATAAAAGGTTCAAATCAAAATGATTTTCACATAAATCAACAAAATTTAATTATTCAAAAAGTAAAAATAAAGTAAATTATTGAAAAACTAGAAATCCGTAGGCAACGAGTTTAGGAAGCGTTTGGATAATATTCGGCTCCTGACTTTTGTTAATATGACGCCAGCTTTCGAGAACAATCTCTCTGCTGGAGCCGAAGAAGCCGGTACATTGGTACTTTGGTGCTCACACGCCAACTGTGTGAGTTGAGAATAAGCTCCCCCATAGCTTCTCCAGGATTCTAAACCGTCTTTTTTTTTAATCCTATTAGAGGCGCAGCTATGTACCTACAAGCTTAATTCGGATATCTGACTTTGACTTGTTCTCATAGTCTCCAACAACAGCTTGTTGTGGGTTTCCCAAATGTCATCATTATCGACATCATCAGCGGCCGAAATAATTAACAGTGGGCTATGCTCATGTTCTCGGTTTTCTTCAATGTATCGTCTAATATAGCTTATAGTTCTTGCCAAAGATGCTCCGTAATCAAGGTGTAATTTTTTAAAACGAGGATCTTAAAATGTAGCAGTATTAAATAAATTAACTTTTTTTATGTGCTCAAATCTTTTCTTAAATTCATTTATTATTGAACTTTTTAATTGGAAGGCCAAATCATGCGATAAATCTGTTTTTTCCAAAAACTGTTTCAGGCACATTATAATGGGAAAAGCCTTACTAGCGCTGACATATTTTTCGCTACACATCTCCTCGCTTACTTTCTCAAACGGTTTGAGAATATTTTTATAACCACCATTTGGAAAGGCAATTTCACTAGCTTGAATCATAGGAGGAGCATTAGGGTGACTCAAGAAAATGCCGCCCACCGTCCCACTCATAGCTATAAGCATTTCAAGCATATGCAATTGTGAATTCCACTGAGTTGAAACATCTCCTAACAGGTGTTTAATTTTTCTTTCCTGTACATTTTAATCCTTTTGAGAATTTCTCAATTGGTCTGCACCAACTCCGCTCTGATGGAACCATTGCACAATTCTGCGAACTTTATCATTGAATTCTTTTATTTCATTCGACATGACTGAATGTGTGCTGGGAAACGTGAGATCATCTTTTCAGTTGCTCCAAATGCGTTCCAGACAAATTTCCCCGTAGCGGAGCAGTAGAACAGTTTAGCAAAGGTGTGCTGGAACGGGGCTATTGGCAGTTCGCGTTCCGGGCTCCAAAAACCAATTTCGGGGTGTTGCAGATGAAAAATCAGTAATAATTGATTGAATGATTATAAAAAAAAAACGATTACTAATCGATTATTCATAAAAATAAAATCACGTATTATAATCGATTTTTACTTTTTAAAAGTCGATTTTTTAGCGATTAATTTCATAATCGATTATTTTTTCACATAGTCTGAATGTTTTCGGTAGTCCTGAATGCTCTGATGGGCTCAAACTGAGGGATATTCCGTGCTGAAGAACTTTCGCGGTTCTTTTGCGTCGATGAATAGATACCTGATGGTAAACTTTTGGCGATTTGTCACTATTATTCGAGTCACATAAGCCTGGAGTTATAAAAGTTCAACAGTCGGTCCGGTATGCTACTAGCACTGAGGTTGGATACCTTGGACCAAATCTTCAAACATCTATAAAACTGGGGAAACCAGATCCATATTCTAAGCAGGGCTGCTCTTAGGGTCCTCAACACTGGCAACTGCTATTAAATACCGGAAATTGAGGGAAGTTGATCAATGAAACTAAAGAGCGGACTTCCTGGCAATGGAGGCGCCTGTCGATTTTTATCAGGTCAGAGCCTTTTTGCCGCACTACAGCTGGAGAAATAAAATCCACATGAGCACAAAAACCATAGGACATGTGGAATCTAGAACTCAAAAGTAGAGTCCATCTTACATTATATGAGAATCTTTGTCAGTGCTCGCTTTAAGTTTGATACCATTATCCTTCAGTAGTATATAAATAAATACATTTTTGGCGCGACAGGCCTTTGGCAGAGCGAGAGACCCGCGTGCGTGTTATATTTTTCTCATATACGGCGAAGGCTTCATCTTGACAGTTTTACCCACAGGAGGATTGTCAATCACGCGCAAATATCGGGAACAGTACGTTTTTGACAAAGAACCACATTTATTGTTTCCGAACTTTCGTGTTTTTTTCCTCGTGTGCAAAATTAATGGAGTACTCATATAATCAATTTTTAACGATTCGCGTTTTAGTTTTTAATACGATATAGTTGAATGAAAAAACGCGACGATTAAATCTATTTATTTCGACTACGGTCGAACTGTAGGTTCGGTCTTTTAAAACACCTCTTAATGGATACAAAAAAAAAAACAATGAGCGATAAAGCCTACCCGCATCCATGCAAACTTTACTTTGTTGACATGACTGATGATGATTCTCGAGCGATAATAGTTTCTAGATTAAATATTCTGCGTTGATTTACCTCCTGCCACGATCACCACATCGTTTTCATTTATTTTTGGAAATTCCAACTTTTCCGGTTTTATTTTGCCTTCCAGCTTGCTTCTCTTACAACATAAACAAAACCAACGAACATCGATCATCCAGACCAGATCCCCCAGACCCCAGATGTATGATCGTGATGATCATGTTCTACGTCATCGTCACAACCGATCTACAGCGAAGCCAGTCTTATTAAACAACAAAAAAATTTTAACGAAAAACAACAATAACAATGAATGTTGTTATTCCAAAACTTCCAGCGGTCATGGGAGACAAGACAGCAGCTAGAGCTCTGCTAGCTAGCAAAGTTAACTTGCGCGATCACAGAATCGATGCACGATCATTCTCAGTCTGTCTGCGGTAGCGATTGGTTGTGAAGCTTCTTCACTCGTCGTTCGTTTATTTTGTTTAAAAAAAAAACAAAACCTAAAGTTCCGGTCGTTCAGTGTTTGTTTTCGTGTTAAAAAAGTGTTTAAGGTTAAAATAAAACAAGGACTTTCGAAGAGGTCCCTTGTAAAGCGCGATGATGTCGCGAATTTTACTCATCGGTGTTTGCATTTTGCACGTTGCGATTTTTGTCCAGTGTGACGGGTTAGTACACAACCAACAATTATTATTAATTTTTTTCCATTCCTAAAGATACACAATGTGTGGATTGTGTGTTAATTTGTTTAAAAAAAAACAGCAAAAAGAAAATAAAAATTAATTGTTTACTTAGTAGGAGCCGGGGATTTTTTTTTTGCCGGTCTATCATGATTTCATTTCCATGAAGCTAGTTTCATTAATTATTTTTTTTGTTGTTTTGTGGTTTGTTAAAAGCAGGGGTCTACGAGGTGAATTGATAACAAACAATTCACGTAGCATGTTGGTTTTGGACAAACATTTCACTTGGCTATTATCTGCTTTAGCAATTAGGCGACCTTTTTGGGTGAGATCCGAGATGAAGTAATCGTCATCCTTATCGGGGTCATTTGGAATGTTTTTGAGATTCTAATAATTGACTGTGTCACAATTGGAGGTATGAAGCTCTTATCTTAATGGATTTTGCTTCCATTTGGAAAAGAGTCTCGGTTATTTTTGGACCGAAGTCACCCAGTAATCGAACGTAAATGTGGGACAAGAGATGGAACTGTGTGGATGTGCAGGAATTTGTTATTCTGGAACAAACAAAGCAAAAGGCATTCACACAGGTAGAAGGCTTCTCTTTGTTCCTCTGCTAAAAGAAGTCTTGTGTGGAATGAAGGCAAGCGAAAAATAGTGCCGGTGACAATTTCAAACAAAGGACTGTCATTTTTGTATACATACGGAAGGCAAAGGTGAAAGACAGTTTTTTCTTCTTCTCTTTTTGCAATGAGGAAGGATGCCTCAACCGCATACTTTTTTGCATTTTCTGTATAAGCGAAGCTTGATCTTTTTGAGCTCAGAATAATGACTTTTTGAAATGTTTTTTTTTTTTTTGTTAACATTAACATTAACTTTATCTTAGCTCGTAAAAATATTTCTGGTTTTAAACGGTTTTTTTCCTTTGAAAAAAGACCGGTAATCATTTGGAAGGGGAGTTAAACGTTCATTGTGACAAAATTTAGCGCCTACACCGTAATAACGTCTTAACGATTCCGTAAGCGGATGGAAACGGGCAGTATTTTGCTGAGCGAAAAACATCGACAAATTGATCAGTAACTTTTCATATGATTGTTAATAAAAGTAATAAATAATAAATAAAAATGTAAAATTAAACATAACTTTTTATCGACTTAAATGAGGAATACCGTCAGGATGCTGAATTTAAATTATTTCCTGGCAGGTTTAATTTTGAAGGGAACGCAGAGTTGCTCATTTTTCAAGCCTTCAGTTAAGGCTTGTTAGGGTCTTTATTTTCTTATTTAGATTTAAAATTTTGAAATATTAGTGTGTTATTTTATTAAGTTGATTTAATAATGGCTAAATATTCGGCTGTTCATTGCTTTTTTTTTTTTTAATTATTTTCTGGCAATATTTCTCTTTGAGCTGCCTTAATTCGGATTTTGATGACCACACTACTTGAATCTATATTTTGAACGGAAATATTAACTTTCTGTTTTGATTTAAGATTTATTTGAGAGTTGGCGAGGTGAGATTTTATAAGCGTGGATGAACTCCCTAAATAGTTGGGAATATACAAGGGCTTGGAATGCGTTCTGCAATTCTCCATTTTTAATTGAAACAGCTTTGAGCTCGTTTTGAAGTTCATTTAATTTTACTGTAGATAAGGACATTCACGTGGGTGGTGTAAAATGGTTTCCGACTCTTCAACATGACAGCTTGATTATATTCATAAAAGCAGATTCTTAGTTAGACGATCATTGAGTCGAGAGTACTGAAAAAGCTTCTGGGGCGCTCGGAGTCTACAGTAAATTGTAGGTGCCATCGCCGTCATTTGTGCGAAAAATTCAACGTGCATACACAAATGGCAAAGTTAAATTTAAGCTCCCAAAAGGGCTGTAGTTTCGATTGCTCCGTTTAGCTATGGCATGATAAAAACTTTTCCAATAAGCGTTTCGGGAATCGCACCGCACTGCCATGTATCAACTTCTTCTTCAGTGAATGGGAGCATTTTTTCGTCGGCTGAAGTTGGGATATCTTCATGTAATTCAATGCTTATTTGTATCAATATTTTTGAACCCTTTTGAGACAAATTGAAATTCAGGCGTTATGTTGCTCGAGTCTTTCTTTGCCGCATCATCTATAAGCCTCATCAGTTGCCTCTTTCTAGGGTTTAAATTCACTGAAAGGTCCCGGCTATTTCTCGAATTATGTCGAGTTATTGTGACCCATTATTGCTCACGTTTTGGGCACGCAATGGCGCATTTGAGAGTCTTAGATATTCTCTTCAGGCTCTGGATATTTCCTCATTGAATAACAATATGCTGTAGGTTTCTTGCATTGGTCAGGCTGAACGGAGATTCTACCAAAAAGTAGTCAATATTGGACATTAGCCCTTCTAAACATACCCACAACCGCACATTAGTTGTTGGCGTAAGCCGGAACGTGTTGCCATTTCGTGAAAGCTGTCTTCTTTGATAATTCCGCCAAAGTTGGTTTGAAATTTTGGAAATTTGAGTCGGGTGAGTATATTTATGTCAGCTTTAATATTGAAGTGTGTTGCATTCTCTCTTCTAAATTGTTCCTGATCCCATCCAGTGTGTTTTCTGGAACACTGTTTTGCAGTTTTTTATTTTTTTTCAAGGATTTTGACTGACTTCCACATGGGTGTAAGCCATGAGCAAAATATTAAATCGCCTATAGACATTGTTCTACCGAAGTTTGGTTCGTTGTCCTGATTAAATAATCAGATTTTAATTCTTCAAAAGTAAACCGTGTCTCCATAATACCAAGGCCAGCCGTTGTTTCGGCACACACTTTCTTCCACTTTTAGCGAAGCATAAACTATATTTGGTCATGCGACCACACAGTTCCATTTGCGTACGGTGAATAACCTCATGTCAAATTAGTTCCAAACACTTCTAAACAAGGGAGATGCCTACATAATGGGATTAAACAATGAATAAATTAGCAGCTTTATCTGGAGATCAATTTGCAATTCAAATTGATGGACCATAGACAAAAGCCTGACTAAATGTATTATGAAATACTCCGCCACGTTTTTCAACATAATCGGTGATCTTAGATGTTGAGTTGTTGAAAGGATACCAGCTTCAAAAAAATAACCTTCGAAAGGCTTTGTAGAGCAAACATGGCGCATTGAAAACAAAGCATATGTAATATAAGAAAAATCTCTTAGCTTCATTTACAATACGGAACGCCTTCGTTACAGAACCTTGTTAACCTTAACACTTTATGAAAGCTTAATTATGGGTTCATGAGCGTAATAACTGAGACAAAAATCAAAAAGTAACTAGGATCATATCTCATTTACACCCCATAAACAATTGGCAGGGATGAAAGTGTAGTTACTTTAAATTTTATTGCAGTTGCAATCGAAAAGATTTACGACTTTGAAATTCAATTAGTGGGACTCAAGATACTTTACATCGCATCGAGTAGCGTTGTTAAAATAAAATGGGGAACGTGACTCAAATGAAATAACTAAAAATAATATATACATTTTCTTAAGCTTGATTTGTTAGTGGTTGAAACCACTTGCTGAAGCCCATTAAGACTTCATCACGTTTGTGTATTAAGCTTTGAGTCAGACATTCTAAGATCTTAAACTGCTGCAAAACAAATTAAGTGAATTTAAATGGATGCATACGATAGTTTTCCAAGAGGTGTATGGTCAGAACAACGATATGGAACCAGCCGGAAGTTTTTGGTTACATCGAGTCAGTTGACTTGGACGTGTCGAACGAATTGTCTTGCACGTTCTAGCTCGAAGTGTCTTCCACACAACACCAGAAAGACACAACCCAAAAGAAGAGTAGAGGACATAAAGGGCAGTTGCTAAAATGCCTACCTTTTCAATGCATCTCTGCATTGAATCCTGGAGTAGGTCTTTCCTTTATCTAGTTCTCAAAAGTTCCAGTCACCATATGACATTGGGCCAACCAGTAGGCTGACTTAGTGGGTGGCCGTGCTGTAGTGAATTCTCTGGCGAAAAAAATACTGTGAATTGTGGGAATGAAAAAAAATGTCGATGTTAAATTAACCATTCAGAATATTGTCGTCATTCGTAGCATTTCCTCGAGAACACAAATTTTATTCATCCGAAAGGTTCCAAAAAGATCTGTTCTCGATGTTTTCACCAAAAATTTCGTAGAATACGCGAGTAATTCCTGTTCTCCCATCCGCTTTTTACCTGGCACTGAGTTCAAGCAACACCTGCTTTTATTTACAGCTTTTTGCTATTTTCCTTCATTGCTCTTATAAATGTTGTCCCTCTTCAGATTCATATTTTCAAAAATGAAACAGAAAAACTTATGAAACTTTTTGTTTAATTTGCGATACTTTTGGAAACGGGTCATCGTTACAACCCACGCGCTGCGATAGGCTTGGCTGTTTGTTTTGAATTTCACGGGCGGTCAGATTTGCAGGAAGCATGTTGCAACATCTTGACGACGATGGTTTGGTTTGGTTAGCATAATTCAGTTGAATTCGAGGAGCACTCTCATGATTCAAGTAGTTCTCCTGCGCCAAATAATTTCTCTGCACTAACCGAATCGTTGTGATCACTGAACTTTTCAGTCTGCAACAACACTGAAGTACGAGTATCATCAAATGATTATTTAATCACTTCGGGATTTTTACCCGCCTTATTTTTTTCGAGGTAAATGCTACCTTCTTGGCTTACTTATAGTCTCAAAAATTCGGTGTCCACCAATGACGCTGGATTCGAAACATAAGACACCGCAAAAGTCTCGACCATCAACTGCTTCGATTAAAATCAATGTCAGGGACTCTCTGTGAATTCAAGGCTTTTTCTATGCACCATTCGTATTGAAAAAGACTTTACGTGATAGGTCAGGCTAATGAGCCACGGTGTTTTAAGCGTCAAATTTTGATGTCATTGCTTACCCTGATAAGGTCATTTAAATATAAGAATTACGTATTCCGAATGGTAAATGCAATTAAACAAACTTGTTTCAAACAATGGCAGAAGCTTTAACATGTCATATTATTAAAGATGCATCAACGGTCATAATTTATATAATTAGAAACCAGCTGTGAAAACAAAATGGATTGTAGGAATCATCAATTAATGGAACAGTAATTATATTAGCTGCCGCAGAATAAGAAAATATTTGCATTTAAATCTACATCCATTATACAGTCATAAACAATCCATACTTTTAATGATCGCATGGACTTATGACTCTTAGCTTGAGTATGAAGCTTGCCATAAAATGTGTTTATTAAATTTTCAAGCTTCTTACGCCGATCCCTAACTCTGTATGTTTCCTATTTTTTTTTTCATGCACAAAAATGATTTTAAATTAATACGTTTTTTGAGACATGTCAAAAAATGTGATAAATCTCACAATGTTCTTCCCACAAGCCTTGAGATTTAAAAGGTTTCCTTTAATTAAAAAAAAACAAGAATTTTGTTTGTATTTTTGTAAATAGCAGTGAGGTGTAATAAAATTGTATTTATTCATAAAACCTGAAAAATGTTATTCTTTCATACCGGCAACAAATTTTATGTTATGGCTAAAAACACCTTAACCAGAAGAATTACTTAATTTTTAATTTATAAATGTTGTCTATTGTCGGCCTTCAAAGTATTTAGAATTTTGTTTACGAGAAATACAGATCGAAAATACGAGAAACAAATCAGTCAACTGAAACTATTAACCTTCATTTCGTTAACACTTGTCAAACGGCTATGATTAGCACCGGTCCAGTCGGAGTACACCGTTTGTTTTAACCGATATGATGATTTGGCCAAAGGTGGGGTTTCCAGTATATCCAGTTGGTATTTATTAAGTGCAAATTGAACAACGACACACAAATGGTGAAGGTATTGAAAAATATGTGCAAGAAGAATGATACCCTATTGTTCGATGCATAGACCATGGCTAAAGTGACTACAGATGCCTCTATTTGCCCCATTTTGAAAGGCGAACAAACTAACGAAAGATGCATATCGAGGCAAGTATCAGTGGAGCTTCCGTTCGGGCCAGCAGATCGACTTAGTTTTCACATTATTGAATTTTAAGTCGACACTCAGTATGCCTTCATCGACTGTATATGATAGTATTCATCGACTTGTGCCCTACAAGGCGACAGTCGAGTTCGAAATCCTGGCAAAACTGATCCGTGTTACATGACACTGGAAACTATGAACCAGGTTACGAAGAAGAGGTGACTTCTTCAATCTCGTATCGGAAAACATACAACGCGCTGGTCAGGTGTTAAAAGGCACTGTTTTTGAAAAATCTGTCCAGCTGCTGAGATACGAAGATTATGATGAGATCATCGGTCGCTTGGATTTCGATGTGCTAAGGCATCCAATGTTAAACATTCTTATTGTATCTTGATGCGGCCTTCAGGCATGGGATAGTCAGTCTCTAAATCAAGCTGTGACTAAAAAGTGATCAGAATCGACATAAGCCTTTTCGAAAAGTTTAGACACCCTGAATGTGATTCATGTGTTTCTGAAATTAGCACGTGGTCGGTTTGTTTGTTTATTCGATTTTGTGCCAGTATAATTGCTGCCACAAAGTTCTTGTCTCTTTTTCATTCCTCATTCTATTGAACGAATTCTCTGTCTCGTAGTAATACTCGCTTTACACTTCAATCTTTGAGAAACTCCTACGATGTAGAGTGAACTTTCATTCCAGTAAAAAACTCGAACACCGCTGTTCCTTCACCGCTTCGTGTCCCCTTCGTTGAAGGAGTGCGTTCCTATCCGTGGGAGCGTTTCCCGTACCGGAGGAGCTCATTATGCATTATTAAGAAAATCAAATGGCCTACTCTCCGTTGACATCAATTGAATGGAAGTCAGTTCCCTGAAGCTGTACTCTTAAAATTTTGTGAAGCTACTATTGGTCTTAGAATTAAGGTTGAGATTGGTTTGTACACTTTTCAATTACTGTCAGTGTTATTTTGACGACACGAACGTGGAACACCAGTATGAGAACCCGATAGAGTAGAGTAAAGTACGGCCACCTACTAAGTCACTCTAGTGATAATGACGTTAAGGGGGTTAATCCTGACTCCACCACGTTCGAAATCTAATTCAAGGATTAGAATTTAACCAAATGCGCCCTCAGCTGTTTGTATAACAATCTCAGCGGAAAATGGATGAGGAGGTGATGAGGCTCATCTTAAACATTATTTCGGTCCAATTAATATACAAATTACATTTTTAATTCGACCTTGTGAAAATGAATAAGGTGTATCCTTATCTGACTTGTGTGCCAATAAAGTATTTAATTGACCAACCGACGAGCAAGATCTCACCGAAATACGGAGGCTTCGTTATCTCTCCAACAATAAGTTTTTTTCATATTTTTATTTGCGGAGTGTGTGCTTGGCAACAACAACAAAACATTAGCGGAAACAACAAACGATGGCTCTTTAAAATTGCATACAATCTTTCTTGCTGTTCCCGCTTTGTTTCCACTTTTACTGTGGTCGTGCTCGCGTCCATCTCGTTAACCCAAACGGAAGTCCTTTTCAAAACGATTTTGCTGTACACTATTTAAGAGTTCCTCTCGAATGTCTTTCATTTTCATCATTAGATCAGCTATTGGTAAGCATATTTTCTTCAAAGTTAAACGGGACCAGGAAAATCGGCTTACATTCGGCGTCAGCATTTTGTAACCCTCTTTTTTAAAACCTGGTAAAAAATGTAAAGCTTTTAAGACAGCTGGATGATTATCGAACATTAGTTCCAAAAGTGACCGTGCAGCTAGTCACTAGTCGGATTACTCGTAGAAAATCGGATCGCCGCATCATTTACACAGGTCGATAAAAATCGCAGGCGTCTTTTTCAATTTATTTTTATATATTTTGTCGAAAGGCAGCGTAGGCCAAACAAACGCAAGAAACCATCGTCTGCGAGGGAGCATTCGCATGGTCGATTTAAGTCACCAGGCGCATGCGGGCGGTTACTGCACGAACAAAAGTCGAAATCTAGTCTATTTTGGACATGCGATTTTCGACACATGCGGCATAGCCGAACTGATATTTAGATATTGGATTTTCGCCGTGCGGCTATAAATTCCGTGTAAATCAAGCCTTACAGGTAAATGTGAAATGTGTTCATTGGAAACGAATGCAACGAACCTTCCCTATGAATAGGAGTCTATAAAGCCATCACTCGCTGGCATAAACCATTAATTTAACCACAAAGTACTCCCTGCAACTTGTCATCGAGCGCGCCTTTAGATGGCAGCTTAATTATAACCTCGAAAGTGAATTGAAAAATAGGCAAGGTGATGAATGGCACGGCTGCGGAATACACTCGCTTAAATGGTTTTCGGAAGTGCAATTGATTTATTGTTTTAACGCTTTTTAAAGCACGTCTTAACCATATTGATTTTTGAAATATCAGCTTACCTTGATCTTTGATTATTTGTTTTTAATTTTTTTAATCTTTTTTTATTTATTTTCAATTTGTCTGTGTAATGTGGTTTTGCAAAGAACTTAAACAAATTTTGACTGGCGATTATTGACACGTCTGCTGATTTGTTTAGCCGGCTGGCCGGCATGGTTTGCGATTGATGATATCAGTACCCTGTGATGGCTGAGGAGACTGTTTGGGAATGGCCTCTTATCTTTTGTTGGCCTGTTTCTTGTTTGATTATGCAATGATGCGTCCCCGGATTGTTTTTTTTTTTTTAAATTGTTGTGGCGATGACTTGATTATTTGCGTTGTTTAACGACGAGTTTATAATTTATTCTTGGTTTATTTTTTATTTTTTTGCGGATTATTGTATAACCGATGGACATCAGAGGGATTTCGAGAGGGGCTTATTTAAGTTAATGCAATTTGTGTATTTTTTAAGGTGTGGCTATAACTTTTTTCTTTTGACTACTTGCACGTTTGCGAAATATATATTCCCAGATGTGGATAAACAGGGTGACTCTTTTACCATCACCTGGAACGGTTGTACTTTCGGGTTGATATTTATTTAAAAAATTTGCCAATTGATTGGCTGTGTTTCTGTTGAAATATCAACACATTTGTTTCGGTTAGTAAACGACACTGAGGACTTGTTCCTAAGAAAAATAAGCACGAGTATTCTGAGATCTTTATGATTCAAGGCGGTGCTAATAATCTGACAAGTCGTTGTATTGGTTGCTTTGTGAAAATAATGATCATGGTACTTTAGCAAGCTTAAGTTGGCGATGCTAAAAGTGAATGCTCGTAGTGAGTTCGTTAACATTGGAAATCGTTATTTGAGACAATGTTGTCATTTATAAAGACATTAAAATAGTACATGGGGCTTTAAAAGTCCCGGGTTTTGTAATAGGTGGCGCCACAAAAAAAAGATCATGACAGTGCAAGAGGCTCATATGTCAGTTGTTTATGTATGAAGTATCATGACATTTCGCCCATTCGTTTACAAGCTACAGTCCTTCGAGTGTCGTACTTAGTATATTAGTCAAACATTGTTCTTATGGGAAAAATTTCCAAACAATCAGAAATGTTATCCCACATCGGCTCCTTCGAGAACAGCAGTTTACCGATGGATTAGTGGATCGTACAAGCACCGAAGACGCACTCTAGAAGGTTAAAAGAGGCTCCGAATATGGAAATCTTCAAGCAAGTGCACCGAATCGTTTTGAGTTATCGAAAAGTGAAGTTGCGCTAGTAAGCTTAGGCCGTTTGTATCTCAAAAGAATGGGCGGGATCCAATTTGCACAATGTCTTGTAAATAAAAAGCTATCGGCGGTGAATGGAAATTGACGAAAACCGACCAAAACGATGAAAAGACCAATGCTCGGCCGGCATGATCTTCATCGATTATCTGCTGAAGGGGTTCAAGCGTTATTGAACCATCTAGGCTACTAAATAATGAAAAAATGTTCTGTGGTATCATTTTTTTTACAATTTAATTTTTGTTCAGATATATTTTTTGACAATTTTCCAAATAATTTTGACTTATAACTTTTGAAGTATAAATAAATTTCTGCGGGAGCACAGGGCTCTCTGCCTTGGCCTTAAGACTTAAAATAATTAGATTTATTTTAAGAAATAACATTTTCTTTTCTTTTAATATATATAGAGTTTCCCAATAAGGGCTTGGCAACTATTTTTTTAAAAACAATAAACCGATTTTAAGGTGTGCTGCGTGGCTTGTGGCACCATCCTGTTGAAACCATACCTCGTTCAAGCTCATATCTTCCGATTCGAGCCAAAAGTAATCGCGATTACCATGGCCATTCACAGTAACGTGACGATCATTGCCGCTGACGAAAAAATGTGGCCCAATAACGCCACCAGCATGCAAACCGCACCAAACAGTTATTTTTTGTAGTTGAATTGGTGATTTATGAAGCAAATGTGGATTTTCATCCGACCAATAACGCATATTTTGCCTATTGACGAACCTATTGAGCCAAAAATGAGCTTCGTCACTGAAGATGAAATTCATCGTCGGAGAACGTACGTCTCTTCAAGTGGTTCGTCGTCTTAAATTCTTGAGTCAGCTTGATCTTGTGTGGGTTTAAACCAAGAATTCTTGAGAACGTCGTGGAATTAACTGATTTGGATCTTTAGTTACGGACGCCTGAACGGCAGCGATATTTTCGACACTTTGACCTGCCCGTTGTCTCTTAGACATAGCAACATCACACAACGAATATGTAGACTCAAAATTTTGCACTAAACTTGGGATTGCCTACTAGATCGAGAATTACGGGAGAAAAGACTCTGCTCGTTCGTTTACTTTACCATGATGCAAATGACAGTTCGATGATTAGTGAAAGGGTGCGTTCACAAATTAAATTCAAAGCTGTCAAATCCGCATTTGAAAACCCGATGTGTATACTGTGTTAATTTAACGCCGTGCGTAAGTGTTGATGATGATATTAAGGATGATGATAATTGTGCTGTTGCTGTGCCTAGAATGCTTCTAGTTTCATTGTGTCAGACCCGGCGATAGTCCTTTTTCATGAGTTATTCTATATCCCGGCTCCATCATGGAAGGGACGTTGAGATAGAGGTCTTCAATAGTATATAGGCTTCCTGTAATTATAATATTGTTGGGGTGAGAAGGGATTTTGCGAAGTATCTTTGATGACAGGGCGCAAATCTACTTTTCTATGGGTGGCATGTTTGCCGTGTTGTTTAGTTTTTCATTGTTATAAAAGTGACGGGTGCCCGGATTTCTATGCAGAGCCGTGCAGTCCCGTTGTGCTTTTGAGTCGAAGATTTGAATTTTCTGCATTAGGCTTGGACTTATCGTGAACCATCTTCTCGTATCCAAACCGTTTTTTATTCCCGTCAGTGGGAGGATTAGGGAAAGCGCATGGATAGCCTATTTAAGAGTGGCTGTCGCATGGGAATTGAACCTGAATCTTTCTTCCTAGGTATTTGAGCTTTTGTTTTGATCGAATGATCGAGTTATCGCCCATGGTTAAGGCAAGGCTCTTGCACTTGGTGGCTAAACCATTGTAGGAGGCTGTCCTGAAGCAGTTTAGTACGGTTTTTTTCGTTTTTTTTTATTCCCCATTTTCCAATATGATTGCAGTGGCAGGCAGTTTTTCAATAATGAAGTTGGCAATTTCATAGGATTCCGAGGATTTCTTTGCGTGTCCGCTACGAATCTCGAAAGAGAGATCGGATGTGTTAGTGAACTCATCTGGGAATGTCGGCGAGACTGAGGAATTCGTTTACGAAGATTGGTTTGCACATTGTCATCGGCTAGAGACGAGACTACCGCGTTGGAAGATTTGGACGGAAGCTATTTGAAAATTGGTTTGCAAAGGCGTTCGTTTTTTCATGGTTAGATGATAAGAAATGAGTACCATGTTGGAGTTGTTCCACAATTGGGGATCTTGGTTTGGTTTAACTGAGTCTTTTTTAAAACTCAGTGTTCACAAAATCTTGGATAATTTGCTGCATCAGGAAATGCAAGTAGTTTTCTTGTGATTGTACGGATTGATACTTACTATCCCGATTGTTAAACGTACGATAAAAGTTTCTTTTCAAAGTCGTACATAGCTTTTGCTTGGGAGATTTCGGTTTCTTGATTTTAAGTTTTTTGACTCCGATTGTTCCGAAACAGTCACGGCAAACGAGCTTTCTATTTTTTCAATAGCAGCGTCAATATCTGCGTTGCACAGATTAGAAGTGGAGTTGGGGATGTTGTCTTTGAGTTTTTCCGTCAAAGATCTCTCAAAGGACTCCCAGTTCATCTTGCGAAAGTCGATGAATTGTTTTTTCTAGGGTTTCTGAACCATCATGATAATGCCAATTTGGACCAATTACGATTCGAGTTGGCCGCTCACCTGCCGTATTCTCAAGACATGGCTCCCATAAACTTTTGGCGAAATTCAAGAGATGGCTCCAAGGAAAGAGATTCAGATCGAATGAGGAATGCAATGAGGCGTATTCCGACGGCTTGTACGTTCCGTTCTACAGAAGGGACATTGCTCTGGAAAGCAAATATGTTGAGGAATAAATATAACTCCCTTTAAACTATTAAGCTGTCAAGATGAATAGGGCAGCGGAAAATCGAATAAGCATAAGCTTCATAAAAATAATGTACACCGTTTACAGACTGAAACTTTAGGCATGAGGTAGTTGCACGTAAGATTCTTGGCGCGATTACTCACAAGGGAACAATAGAAATCAAATCAAAAAAGCCCATAAAGCCGATAGATCAAATATGGGCCTATAGCTTAACAAAGGCAAACGATATTCTACAGCACTCTATGTTTAGTCTAGGGCATAAGAAATGGAACGTCTTGAATTCGCGAGCGAGCCATTACTGTAAACAGTGATACATACAATTATAGCAACAAATGCTATAATTCCATGTGACCAAGTTTTTGATGTTAAACTTTAACTCTGGTCTTGGAATAAATTTTGTGAGAAAGTTTAAAAACCTGATCCGTCCCGTTGCCTTTAATCATACATTTTTTTTACTGAAACGCTGCGGACAAGTCACTCGTTAATTCCGTCGAGTTTGTCCCTCTCTTCAACCACATTGAGCATTTCTATACTACGCAGAAGCATGACACAACATCAAGCTGGCTGCTTCTAAAAAGTCTATTGGACTCTTAGGTCACAATTAAAAGCGTCCATTTGTCACTGTATACCATAACGTCAGTCAGGATGCAAAAGGATTACTTAAGCGTTAATCTTTAAATCTGAACTACAGTTTCATGCAGTTAGCGTATTTTATAAGGTTTTTTTTGCTTGTCTGTGCACCTCTTATATTTTTGTAAATTTTTCAATGATATTAACCCCTTGATGCTCTTATCTTCCAACCTAATCGTCATTCAGAAAAAAGACTTAAAAAACATCATTCTTTCTCTTTACAGTCTGTACTCTATTATTGCTCCAGGAACCCTAAGATCCAAATCTGACTACAGTGTTACTGTTGCCATTCACGATGCCCCCTCAGCGTGTAAAGTTAAACTCGGTTTGATTGGACCTGACTTTGCTGATTCGCAGGAAGTCGAAGTGCCGCCAAAGTCCTCAAAGCAGGTTACGTTTGCAGTAAGTATCTGATATCTATGCACCTTTGGAAGTCTTAGGATAACGTTTTTCTCTACTGCTAGGTCCCCAAACTGAAAGATGGTGACTACAATCTGACAGCTGAAGGCCTCTCTGGCATCGAGTTCAAAAACACAACGAAATTGAACTATGCCAGCGACCAACGCAGCATCTACATTCAAACTGACAAGGCAACCTACAAGCCAGGAGATAAAATCCAATACCGAGTGTTGATCCTTGACCAAAACACAAGACCCGCCAAACTTGAAGGACCTGTCGAGGTTCTTATCAATGTAAGTTGTAAAATTTTGTGAATTTTACAAAAAAAAATATTAATCCAAGTTCACTTTTAGGATGGAGCTCGTAATCGAATCAAGCAATTGACAGATGTTAAGCTAACTAAAGGTGTCTACTCAGGCGAGCTTCAACTATCGGAATACCCTGTGTTGGGATCCTGGAATATCGAGGTGAAAGCCGATGGCACCACGGAGACTAAGAACTTTGATGTCGACAAGTACGTGCTGCCGAAGTTTGAAGTTATCGTTGAAGCACCCAAAGACGTCGCCATTGCTGATAATAAGTTCCGTGTCACCGTGAGAGCAAAATACACCTATGGCAAGCCAGTCAAAGGAAAGGCTGTTGTCTCGGCCAAAACTTCATACTACTATTACGGCAGCAATGCGGATCAAGCGAGCGTCGAAAAGACTGTCGATATCGATGGCAAAGGTCATGTCGAGTTTGATCTTGGCAAGGACTTGAAATTGGAAAAGGACCGCTACACTCCACCCTTGACAATCCTGGCCATAGTTGAGGAGGAACTTACTGGACTTAAGCAAAATTCAACCGCAACCGTTACATTGCATCGTGACAAGTACAAGATCGAAGGAGTGAATGCTCCCTACACATATTATCCTGGAAAGCCAGTTGTCGTTGATGTTGTTGTAAAGAACCTTGACGGATCTCCGGTTCAAGATACCAAAAACCCTATTACTCTGACTGTAAGTCCACCGGACTATTGGAGTAGACCAATACCATTTGTTCAGTATTCTGCTAATGACGCACCAACAACCCCACCACCAAAATCGAATAGCACTGTTCTGACTTCCAACTTAGACAAAAATGGTATGGCCAAATTTGAGCTCACTCTCAATGATGACGGGTCATCTTATTATTCCGTAAAAGCCACATACTTGGATGTTACTTCATACGTGACGTCTTTATCCAAATTCCAAAAGTCTGAAATACCTATTGACGAATCTTTGAAAATCACTGTTCAGACAACAAGGTAAGCTGTTTTCTTTATAAATAAGTTAGCTTTCCTATATAAACACTTTTTCCAGCCCAAAACTTGGAAAGGATGTCTCAATAAGAGTGTCAAACGCAAAGCCTATTCCTTACTTTGTCTACACCATCGTTGGCCGCGGTGACATCATTCAGAGTGGTTTGATTGAGGTAAGGATTTTGTGCATTTATTAACGTTATTTTAAAAGGTGAGGATAAATTATAAGCGGGTCAGTTCGCGCTTGTGTACATAACCTTTGATGCAACATTTCATTGACTCGTAAGGACAGGTAAAATTAAAGGACCTATTAGACATTTTATTGGCCGATTGTGATGCCATTTGTCATGTTCGATCTGCTGAAGATGCGTCCATTTGGGGTCTTTTGGGTTGCGAAACTTTTAGCCTTATCGTGACAATTATGAGGGGAAAACAAGAACGATTTTATCATCTGCTTGTGACTTGTACCTCTTGGGGAAAGCGTTTAAATGTTGGCCTTATAGTTCACGTGTCTGGCTTAAAGACAGTATTAAAGTACTTCGGGTTAGGTTTGTAGGGATGACATTTTTTTCGAGTCTTCATATCTCTCGTTTGCTTGATAAATTTACGAGAGTGGTTTGACATGCAGAACGGAATTGGAGCCACCCGGCGCCAAAGGTGTAATGCACTCAAAACAAAAGAATGAAAAGAGCTTCAATAGCAGATGTAGCGTCAAGAATTTGTATGTTTGTTAGTTTCTTTCTTCTTCAAAAGTACTTATCCGATTTCAAAAATTCTTTCATCAATATTGGCAATGGACCTTCGGAATAAACAAAGGGTATAAATTATTCCATTTAAATAAAAGGGCCTTTCGTTGCGACCAATTATGGTAGAAAGTTTTTAAAAAATGGATGTAGTTTGCAACGCTGTTTTAACGGTAATTGATATTTAACTGCTTTCAATAGAAATGTTTTTAGAACTAAAAAACTTCAATAAAAAAGTCCCCAAAGACATCTCTAGATAATTTAAGTAGATAATATGAAGTTCTTAACAAATTGTGCTTTTCGCCGTCGAGGAAATTTAATGTTGATTAAAATTGCCTTTTAAATATCACTGTTTAGACAAAAAGTACGGCGAATAGAAATTTTTAAACTATACAACTTTTTTACGCGAACCAAGTCGCAAGGGACTGCTAGTGATACATAAAAATGAGCGTAGCTTTTCTAGATCTGTAAGTTCAGGAACACCACAAAAACTAGGAATCAACCAGTAATATCCCACAATCACGTCGATTCTAGAAGTATCTTAAATTGAATAAAATCGACGTAAATATTTGCATTCAAATGCGTCAACTAAATTGGCTGAGATCCCATTTCGTCGAAGTTCAGGAAGTCAATCTTCATCGCGGGCACCTCTGGTATTCATTTGAAGCATCTTCAAGCCGCAGGATTTATGTCCAAATGTCCTTTATACTACACATTAGAAACTGGACTATTTCTTATTTCAAAGGCATTAAGGCACTTGTTTCGCAACCGGCCATTCATAAAGGGAGCTGCCAGTTCGCAGGTGGACAGCCCCTCAACCAAATTCATCACATTCCATTTGACGCAAGACACTTTCAAATATTCCGGATTTCCGAACATTTGGACTCGAGTTGCAGCGAGAATAAGAGTCATGACTTGTCGGACTTTATGGCAATCAAAAAAGACCACGAACTCTCTCTTTTGATCCTGTTCGACTAGCATAAAGCGCAAGTTTTACGAGATCAGGATAAGGACTGAGTTTCATACTCTCATGGGAAAAATAATGAGCTCCAGAAATTCGCCATGGAATTCATGGTCAGTTAACCGGAATGCCTAGTTTTAAACAAAGAATAAAATCTTGAAGCTTGAGACGACCGACTTCCAAAGCAGCTGATACTATTCGTACCCATTTTTGGAAGCGTGTGCAAAGGCAAATATATCCGATGAAGGTAAGTTCCGGTCCTAAAGAACGACTGCTTTTAAATTGCGGTGGATATTGTTATGAGGAATGTTATACTCTTATGTCACAAGCAGAGGCCTCGGTTCAAGACAGAACGAACTTCCTCCGAGAAAGATAACAAGGGTCTCATTTTATTCATTCTTTACACGGCGATCCAGGCAAAGTCGTCAGTTTCAGACAATGTACAATCAGTTAGTCTTGTCTTGACTTGTGTCAACAACCACAACGTCTGTTGTGGTTTCCCGGAATTGAATTTGCAAGCTTACACATAGCTTTAAAAACTTGAGCTTCATCCGCCCTGTTTTTCTATAAACAGACGCTAACCAAAACCAGCTTGAGCAGTTTGAGGTCGTGAAATGTCATCATATATCCAGGGTATAGGAAAAGCCGACGTATACTTGTCTGGAAGTAAGCCACTTGTCTTAGTTTATAACCGTTAAAATGATGATGACGAGAAATATAACGTTCCCTATCCTTGGCTACGGGTCGATATGTGACGATATCTGAACGTACCTTTATGCGCACCGAAAAGAAGCATAACTAAGTTAGCTTAAGCTTAAGATGGCTAAGCTAACCATTTATCCCTTCGGTGCTCTCCACACCTACATAGGCTTTAGTCACTTCCAGAGATCTCCACACAAAACGCCATATTTGGCTTTCATCGGTTAAAAAAACTTTTATCCAAAAAATAAATTTTTTAAACATTTTCCTTTCATCATTACAGGTACCTGAAAACCGCAACTACCATGTCTTCAAGTTTACACCAAGCTTTGAAATGGTTCCACAATGCACAATTTTCATTCACTACATTATCGGCAAGGACCTCCTGTATACAGAAGAAGTCATTAAATTTGACAAGGAATTCGAAAACTCCGTAAGTTTAGGAATAAAATCAGTATTTTCTTTTAATTACATTGATGGTGTAAAATCCAATAGATTTCCATTGAAGCCCCAGTACAAACCAAGCCGGGTGAAGACATAGAGCTTAAGGTTGAAACAAATCCCGGCTCCTACGTTGGCCTCCTAGGTGTCGATCAAAGTGTATTACTCCTCAAGAGCGGAAACGATTTGCAAAAGGAAAACATTTTCCAGGATCTAAGCCGCTACGATAGCCGCACACCGTGGTCATATGGCTTTGGCCAGTATCCGGGAACTCAAGCTGGTGTTGTCACCATGACCAACGCAAACTTCCCATTCCGTCAAAGTAAGTAAAAGCGAGCGTGAAACGCTTACAAATTCAAATTTTATTCACAGCAACAAACGAGTACCTTGAGACTTTTTTTTTCTTTTAAAAAATAAAAAAAAACTTAAGCTCTTTACTACGCCCTTCCTGTTGGGGTGGTCAACGATGACCCACAATTGTACCAAGGTGTGGTCTTAGAGCGTGACGATGTTGCGATACCGCAGCCGATAAGTTCGGCTTCCGAACCCCGAGGAGAACAGCCAAAACTTCGCAAAGAATTCCCAGAATCATGGCTTTGGGAGTCCTTGTCCTTCTCTGACATAAAGACTAAAGGGTTTGTTTCCCTATTCTCGCAATTTGTCTGAAGCTTTATTTATGGTTAAAGAATCCGGTATAGAGGCAAAAACCAGCTTGAAGGTGATGGAAAAAAAAATTGTTTTAACAACCGGTTTTTGTGTTCAAACAAGTGTACTGTGAAAAAAAAACTTATCTGAAGTGTAACTTTGCTCAGAAACATCACAGACCGATTTTGATGGCCTTTTTACAAACGAATTTCTTGCAGTGAGCAGCATCGTCTTAAAGGGTGACGAAGTCGAATACGATTCCGTCGACAGTGCATCGTATGACGATGGCGAAGGGGAGACCAGCATCGATAGAGTTGAATCGAACAGAAGCAGACCAAAGGTTTCCGCATCGAGAGTTCGTTCGAAATTTCCCGAAACCTGGATTTGGGTTGGCCACGCGATTAGGTTTGTTGTGCGCCCGCGCGTATGTTTGTGTGTTACGGTTTTCCTTACTGATGGCTTGAGACTTTTGTTTAACTACTTTTTTCCACTTTTAACGTTTGTTGGCTACCAAATCTTCCACTACCATAACTTACAACACGGAACCCTATTGTTACCCTATGTGCCCCCTACACTCTTAGAGTTTGCTGGTCGATGGTGATGCTGATTGACATTTGACATTTTTTTTTACAGTTTTACACTACTATATGCCAGATTTTATGGGCACCACGTTCATAAGGACAACAACGATGGTCTACACGTCGTTAGCTCCAATTGGCTTCGGCGTAGGTTTCAGCGGCGGCGGTGCTACGGAAGCTCCGGCTATTAGAAAAAACTTCGTCGAGACATGGATTTGGAGCGGGACTGAACTAGAGTTAGTCTTCATAAGTCTCAAATTCATACTTGCATTTGCTTTTAGTTTATTCGAATTACTTTTTTCCTATTCTTTACTCAACTTATGTACATCAATTTATGTTTATGTTCTGTAAATAACGGTGTAACTATATTTTCTGTTCAAGTGCTGCCAATACCGCTGTATTCATATTTCTTGGAGAGTAGACCGCAAGCCATTCAAAATAATGTCGATAGTTCAACTTTGTTGCGAATCCGTGCGGATTTCGTCGAGACTTGGATATGGGCGACGCCCATTTTAAATGGAAGGTATACGATGGGATTATTGTTTAGCTGATTCCCCTCTCCTAGCACACTATTTACTTTTGATCTGGGTTTAATTTAAGAGCAAGTATTTAAGGCTAGGTAGGGTTTTAGAGGATACGTAGGTTTTGAAGTAAATATTGCACGTCCTTATTTAATCAAATGTTCTTTATACCGTATTTATTTTTCACTGAAGTCGAAAGATGCACTCGTAAAACGGGAAACCTTGTGGTTGAAGGCAATTATCTTAATAAAGGTTATCCCTTTCGGCCTTTTTTTACACCGATTTTATTTCAGCTTCGAGTAAACTGCCAATTTCCTACGTAAAACCTTTAGAATAATGTTTGTTTTTTGTGCCTTACAGCACGCCCTTTTGCTCTCCAAAAGATTTATTAAACAACTTCTGATGTTATCTTATTATACTCTTCACTTCTACAATCTTTTACATACACATACAATTACAGGCCAAACATTAAGACCAGTAGTTTTTATTTTTTTCCAAACAAGAAGACATTTCTATTTTGTCAATGCTAGTTTTTCAAAAGATCACATGTTAATCTTCTGGAAAAAATTGAGGTAATTTTTATGGCCAAATTTTACGCCCAATTCAGTTTGTCAACTGTTTATTGGATATTTAGATTTTTTTCGGTCGTCATTGAAGCTACTTCCCTGTTTGAATTTAATAGCATGCTTGAAATCAAAATCTGGCTTAAAAAGTCATCATTTCAGAAAGACACTTTCTCAGCTCGGAAAACCCACACGTAATAGTAAAAAAGCCAATGCGTGTGACTACTTTTTGCAGTAGCAGTTATATCTACCCATTTTTCTTACAAGACCAATTGATTGAACTTTCAAATAATACGGTCGTTCTTGTTTAGATTAAGCCCAATGCTTTTTGAACAGCCCAGGGTCGCGAAATAGGGGTCAGATAAAAAATTAAGGATGACTACCAAGCCAACTAAAGCGATCAGTAAAACAAGTTGAAATCTGATTCAGTATGAAACTTTTTCAAAACTATTTGACATTTTTAAATAGAATTGTTAGCTAATCTAAATATTCACTGGTGGTCTTATTGCCGCGTCCGTAAGTGATTCATCACTTTATAACCATAGCCAAATTTTCTGTCGTGTTTTTTTTTTTTTTTTTTTTGACAGAATAACATATTTTTACTAACCATGAATATATCTGGCAATCCTCTTTTAGATATTCGCTATCCCCTTTTTCCTCGGGGAGGTGGTTTCGGAGGGCTGGGAGACCGGCGATATTTCGCCGCTATGCCTCTGGATTCTCCCGTGGATGCAATGGTTCCAATGCAAATGCCTGTCGCGTTCGTTTCAAGTGCTGGCGGCGGAATGTCCCCCAACAAATCTCCACCCGTGATTCGTAAAATATTCCCTGAAACCTGGATTTTTGATAACATCAAGGCGTAAATACTAAACATTTTGTCAATTATTTTTTTTTTTGTGTTCTGTGTCAAGGGAGCTCATTACTTAACAGTTTATCATTTCACACTCATGGAACTAAAGTCACAGCACGCTGTTGGAAAATTGACATTTTAACATTTTTGGACATTTTTATGTTAGCTTGAAAAGGATCTGTTTATTCAATTGGATTCTGCGTATACAATCGAGATTACAAAGCCATTTTTGTAAAGTAAACGGCGACGTTTTATATAAATAAAAAAATGGGTGGGCCATTGAGAATATTTACTTTCTTAGCAGGACAGCGATCCTTTCCAATTTTCATGTTCGCAGGCATTCTACTTATTGTTTGTTAGACCACTCTGCATGACATGCGCGTTTGGTTGGTCTTTGAACCAGATGTTTCGTGCTTTCCTTCTGGTAGCTGCGATCTTAAGAGCTCCTAAATGGACCATTATTTTCCATTCGCTGAGTGTGGCTAAGTCAGATCGTTGTACACATCGTAGAGATCGATGTTCCGTTCGTCATCACCGCAGATAGGACCGCATTACCAACCTTCAGTTTTCCGTTTGAAGGTCAACAAAGTCTATTCTCCTGTATCGCTTTTTGTTCAACTGACAAGGCTTTGTAAAGCACGATTTTTGTCCTTCGATTTAGTTTTAGGATCGACTCATCTGTTTTTTTTCTGTGTCCTGAAAGCTACAATACCGACACGTTGGGTATGAACGATGATGCCAATATTGAATTTTTGGTCGATACAGATCGCAGCTGAGCGGTCGATAATCGGCTTGAAAACGATGACCTTCATTCTCAGCCGTTTTTCTACGATGAACCCGCATGTTTTTATGATTGTATCCATTCCATTCCAGACCACTGTTTGTTCAGCTCTTTTTATTATTTATTTGTATTGGCTGCCCAGAATCTTACAAGACGGCTTGACATCAGTGACACTCTGCAAATGTATATTTTGGTTTTAGCTGATTGAAAAAGATAAAAAAAAACATCGTACCGTTTTCATCGTCCTTTTTTTAGATCATCCATACTATTTGCCTTTTGGAATGTTGGAATTTTACGCCAGTCCTGCTGCATTTGGTGGTGGTTCAGTTGTTCCAATGGCGATGGCGGATTCGATCTCTTCAAGTTCCAATACTCGAATTTCACCACCCGTGATTCGTAAAGTATTCCCTGAAACTTGGATTTTTGAATACATCAAGACGTAAATACAAAATTTTTGACATGTTTTTTGTGCTTTGTGTTAAAGGGGTATTCACTCATTGCTTGACGGTTATTCATCTCACAATCATTGAATTTTAGTTTTACAGCAGTGCTCCGTTGGGAAGTTACTTTAATATCCGTTTTTTGTTTTATCCTTGTTGACATTTTTACACTTTTTATTTGAACATTTAATTTAAGACTATGAATACCTAACAGATCGGATTGTGCTATTCTCTGGGTCAGTTGTAAGACCACTGTCGGGTATTGCCCCGGAACTGCATAAAGTTGGTGTCGCTTTAAATTCACCACCCCAAACATTGGCAGAAGTTCCCGTGCAAAGAATTCGTAAAGAGTTTCCTGAAACATGGATTGTTGAAAATTCGGAAAAGTAAATATGGTGCAAAATTTTAAATTCGAAATTTTATAATTATTTTAAGCTTCAAGCGACTTTTCGAACATGTGGTGAAGGTCTTATTTTGGATTCTTTTTTTTTTAAAGTTTCATTTAAAATCATTTTTTAAATTTTCATACCATTTTTGAAAGTAAAGGTTAATTAGTCTTACATTTCCGTTCAAATATAGACATAGACATTGTGTAGTCCGGTAGAAATGTGAAGTCCTAGAAAAGTGTTGTTATTGTTTGTTATTCCTTATTAACCATCAATAAATTCTTGTCCTATAAAGATTTAATTTTTGTTAAAAATTTCTGGATAACCTGAAGATCCAAACTTTTTTGAAAAAATTGTCACACACGTGGAAATTTTGAATTTCCTAATGTATTTATGCTCGCCTGTGAGGTGAAACATATCAAAGGACAATGCGTCCTTTCAAGTCAATAGTACGGAATTTGATGGGCTTGAAGAAGAAGACTTCGATTCCGATGTTAGTGTACGAGCTACCGTTGTTGAATCTAAAGAAGACTTGAACAGTATACTGGTAAATATTCAAAAAGGTAGGACCGATTTCATATGGTCGTCCCAACCTTCGTCATCGAGAAAAAACTCCACACAGAATTCCTGCATGGTGTAGGCATGGTCCATATTTTTACGGGATCCAAAAGGAAGTGGCAACCATTTAACCAGATCTTTGAACTGCTTTAAATTTTGTTAAGCCAAAATATCACCGACGTGGAAAGAGGAACTTGGCGTTCTACTGGGAATACTAATTTACAGAATATCTATAAATCTTTCTCAATTTTGAACGTATGTTTTAGGATGTATCATCAAATGGTTTCGGTTTTGCGGTTCGAACTGAATTGATTCAAGCTTGAATATTTGTAACAATTATTTCAAAGTCTGGTTCACTGATCGATACTTATCATATTCTCGTGCTCATATCGTGGATCTATATTGCAGATGTTGCCGAAAACCGAGAATATATCAGTGACTGAACAGCATTCGTAATAGCCTGAGAATCTCAGATTTTTTGCTAACAAGGTCCAATTGACTAAGGAAAATAGGCAAGAGGACTTTCTAAGCTTGAAATAAGCAAAAACATGGTTACTTTACTTTACTTTAACAGTGACTTTAGAGGCTTTCTCGTTATTTTTCGTAATAAAATATTTACAAATATTACCAATATAAATTACATCAAGAAGTGTTATTGTATTGATGCTCAAACTATCCGCTCTTATTGTCATTTTTCAGTTCTCATATACCCTGTTTTCGCTGAAGCTTCGTTTGGTGGTAATCAACCTGAAGTTATATTACATGCGGAAAAACCAGCTCCGGTGGAAAAGATTCGCAAAGAATTCCCTGAGACATGGATAGTTGATGATTTGATTAAGTAAATTGGAAACGAAAATGTATTTATTCAGCATTTGGTGGAGGCTATATGGTTCAATGTTGTAAGCTGTCCTTCATTCATCGTTAAGTTCAATTCATTTTGAGAGCATTTTCATCAAACAGAGGCTCATTCAACTGACTCAAACAAAATTATGAATTTCAAAAAAATATGTACCTATCAACGTTGGGTTTGTTCTCTTAAGATGTCGATAGGAAAGCCTTGAAAAGCCATTTTTTTAATGAAACCCATTTTGGCATGTTAGGATCTATTTTTCTGTCTTCTTCAACAAACTTGGCCAAGAACATCGTCGTGTAAATCTTAGAAATCTGAGTAAAATCATGGATTCTTATTGTATTTAAATTTGACAAATAAAGTGTCGTATTTTGCAGTCTTTCCAGAATACGCAGTTGCATCTAACTCTCCGAATGTAGGCGGCTTCGGTGGTGTAATTGATGCTCTCGCACCCGAAGTCCAAAGACCGGTATCGATGCAAACAATCCGCAAAGAATTCCCAGAAACTTGGATTCACGATGATTTAATAAAGTAATTCAAAAACAAATTCATTTACAGAACATCTGGTGGAGGTTAGATGGTTCACTTTAATTGCCTTTTCGATCACAGATTATTGTAAGAAATTGTCACGTTTTTTTTTGTTGTTTTTTTGATTTTCAGGTCATTGTGCTCACAAAGTTGGTATTAAAAAGTTAAATTATGTTCAGAATAGTTGAATTCTGTCATCGGTAGCACCCTTCCATGCTGTTTGTTGACTCGTCTATAATCGTTCCATAAAAAATTACTCTTACATATAATTTTTAAAAGAAACTGTAACATTTTTTTTTTTGTATAATTTTATTACAATATAATATGAGTAAGTTACTAGATTCTGCATCAAAGTCGACGATTGAAATTTAAAAAAAAATTTAAGAAAATGTATTGATTATTTACCTAAAGTGTACTCCATTTCGAATAAGAAGTTAATGTTAATAAGCGGTCTTTTCAGATGTTATACATCCAATTTTCTTTCAACCTGCGGTTGGACTTCCTGGACCTGTTGCCATATCAAATACGGCACAACCGGGTCCGGTGGAAAAGATCCGAAAAGAATTTCCTGAAACATGGATAGTTGATGATTTGACAAAGTAAAAACAAAATTATTTCCCGGGTTTCTGGTGATGGTTAGATCGTGCTCCTTATTTCATTATAAAAAATTCATTTTGAGATCATCTTGTATATTAAATTCATTGCTCATACCGAACTTTGATTTCTTAAAACATCAAACAACTTTTCAGAAGAATAATGAACTTATTGCGAATTTTTGGGTCGAATGAAATTGTCGTCCTCCAACGTTGGTTTTGTCCTCCACGTTTTTTTCATTGAATAAAGGTCTTTTCACATCTTCAAAAACTATACTTTTTAGGTTTTGTGTGCTGTTTCTGAATCTCTGCCTGGAGAATTGATTTGTTGCGATACTCGAGACTGAAACTCAAATGTTTGACTCATTTAAGAAAAGAGGAGTTCAGCAATTACTGGATTTATAACAATTTTAAAAAGTTAAAAAAATGTTCTTTAAATATCAAATACGTGAGAGTAGATATCTGGAGTTCAAAATGAGCTCTACAATACTGGTTCTTTTAAGACATTTCAAAAAACATTCCGATTGTTTTAAATTTTGATCATTATAATGCCTTTTTGGAAATCGTTCTTTGAATTCTTGTTCGCTATTCCCTTTTTGGATGAATACGAATATAATTTAGACTATCAAACTGCAATATCACAATTCGAGTTAGAGGGGACATTCTCCTAAAATGAGGCCGATACAGAAGAAAGCTCAGAATCAATGGAAATGGAAATTCCAGAAATCGGAAAATAGTTTCCCGAAACTTGGATATTAGAAGACCTACTGTAAAACTTTAAAACCTTTTTTTATGGTGATTGTTAATTGTGTTTCACAAAATGATTTTGGACACCTTTTTATATCTTTTCGAATTTTATGACGTAATTTTATTACACATAGCAACACAAAGTTTTGGCAATATTTTCTTATCTTGGAAAAAAGGCCTTTAGAAAATCAAGACACATTGCCGCGAGGAAACCTCGGTGGAGTTTGGCCAAAGAAGTTGAGCAGCTAGAACAGCTTCGCGCTGTCGTCGTCTCTTGTAGAACTTAGAGCTTACAACTATCGGTCCTATGATATAGACGAAAATGATATGCTTTAATATTTCACTGAAAAACTATCAATTTATACGTAGAATTCGTAGATAAAGGTTGACTGATGCACGTTGCTTCTTTAAGAAATTCACCAATCGTTTCCTTAAGCTGAAAGCAATTCGATCTCATGGAACATCTCTGAGTTAGAATCACTACGTGACAAATTTGTTTGTTTACATTGCTGTTCAGATAAAATTACATAGAACTGGTTAGACATAAAAATGAAGTCAAAACTATTTTCTTCCTTGTCTTCACTCAAACTTTTTGCAAAACTCGAATCAAATCAGCAAGGTTGTTGGATTCGGTTTCCTATTTCCTAGAAGTCTTTGGGGAAATAAAGCTATTTGAGGGAACTCAAGGATTGACCTAAAGCCTTTTTATTGTCCCACGATCGGAAAAGTGTGAACCTCATTACAGTCCATCTGATTAGACGAGTCTAATTATTTAGTTTTTTTCATTATCTACTGAATGTGTAAAACAGAACTCAACAGCTCAGGACAACTAACCACACTTTTACGAATGATGTTGCGTCAATTTATAAATTCAATATTAAGTAAAAAAGTCATTAACCTATTTTCACCTATTTTGTAGATTTATGTGAAAGTGGTACTCAAGTTTTGGACAACATTTTTGTCATAATAGTTGAAGCCGAAACAGAACCTAAAGCAACAACACCTTCAACTGAATTGACAGTACTGAATATAGGAACGGAATTTTCCGAAATTTGGATCACAGAAACTTTCGAAAAGTATTTTACTTATAGTAAGCTTACATTTTATCGACGCTGGTCTACTAACTATTCTTTGTTTCCACTTCGGTTAAGTCCTTCAGCAAATACACATAGCACTACGTTGAATTCACAACAACCTCTCTTCAGTATTTTCCGATTATGCATGAAAACCTTTTTACACAAATCCAAGTTCCAAATATGAATGAATATTTAACAACAGTTTATTTTAGAACGGCTTATAACATATAGATTTCGGTTTGATAAGCTTGCGAGGTCAGGTGATATACCTTTGATTGTTGGAGGAATACGTGATACTATGCACTATGGGCCAAGAATAAAAACACATTCTAGGGTGGCAGAAAATTGTCCAAAAGTGCGCAGAATATTCCCTGAAACATGGACATTCGATGAGCTGAATATGTAAATATTGTTTCTTTTTTGGAATTGAATTGTTTTTTGTTTTTTTTTGTACTTAAAAAAACAGTAATAATATGGTCGAGTGTTGTTAAGTTCGAATGTATTTAAAATATTTCATCTGCTCGAAATGTTCCCAGTTATCTTTTTGATTATTGTTGTACTAAAACTTTTTTTTTTACTAAAACTATAAACTTTTATAATCTTTATTTTTATAATTAAATGGTAATGTAAGTCCACAGTTTTAGCAACAGTCTGAAATGAACAGTTAAATTTGAATCTTTTTCTGCTTGATGATTTATCAAAACGAGTTTGTTCGAATTTACAAAAATTCTGTGAATGCCTGTCTCTTTATAATTTTTTTTATCAGCAAAATATAAAAATTTGGAGTGTTATTATTTAAAATTTAAAGCAGTTAAATATATACGAAATTCAATAAAATATTGTTTTTACTGAATACATTATCCTAGGTCCCCTTTTCTATCCCTATGCGGCTGCAGCTGGCATGTACTTTAAAGGTACCACTAAAATTCGTGAATTTTTTCCGGATGTCTGGATATTTGAAGATATTAAAAAGTAACTTTAAAACTATTCTATTTTCATGTGGGGAATGCTTTTTGTTGATTCATTTGTCTACGTTGTTCGTCTGCATTCATAAGTCATGTCTTTGGATAACTTGTATCAGTTTAGAGTTAAGCCGAAACATCTCCAGATGGACATTCCAACAGGTGTGCCACCACAAGTGGAAAGAGTGCGTAAAGACTTTCCTGAAAAATGGATATTTTACGATCGAATAACGTAAATATATTGTATTTCATAAGTATAGTTTTCCATGTTTCTGGATGATGCTACATTTGTTGTTTACAACCAAGAAATTGCTCTCTATTTTAACTTTCGTTAACGTTCGTTAAAGCTTGGTTTGAATGTGTTACTTAAGATTTTAATTTTAAATAATAACAACACAGTTAAGCTTGAAATTAGAGAGTACTTTTTAAAAGACGAAAGTCTATGCTGCCCTAAATGTGAAGCCTGAGATGTTGCAAAGCTATTAGATAAATAGAACTGAAAATAAATACATTATATCGTATATTCCACATTTCAATGTAAATATTTCATTGTGAGTCCAGCGAATTCAAATGAAAACATTGTCCTTCTCTTAACTTGTCGATTTTTTAAATTTAAACAAAAATATAAATATATATGTAATTTATTCAACCTACAAAATAATTTAATAAATTTATTAAATTTGTTACCTGATTAAAAAACAAAATTGAGATTCAGAACAGAAAAAGTGTTGGAATTGAACTTAGTTTTTAGGCATTAATAAAAAAAAAATACTTCGGTTTGAATTGAAAAGTCTCCAAATATTTAAGATATACCATCCGTTGAATTACCTAAGTTTGATTTGATACACAATTTTGAGCACAATTTGTTTTTTGTAATAGAAAAATACTGCCTCTTTCAGACAAGTAAACCCTTATTGAATCACTCTTTGAATATTGAAAATTTTGAAAGTCTATCACGAACATCTTTATCGGTCCACTATCCACTATTAAAGTGGTCCTCGTATTCTTAAGTGAATCGTGTTTTATGAATGCATTCATTAAGTTCAATTTGAGACGCCGCCCAAATGAATGCAGTTCTCATTCATTTCTTCTTCAATTTAATTTTTTTCTTATTTTATTTTCAAATAAAATAATTGGATAAAATTCATTGTACGCATTTCTTAACATTTTTTAAAATTATTTAAATGTTTTCACATTTTTTTACACCATTTTTGTATTCTTTTGCAATAAATTCAATAATTGCATGCATTTTTATTTTAATTCATAATTCAAAATAAATTGAAAAGAATCATACGATTCCAAATTAATCTACGGAATGTTAGTAAATTTAAATAAGGCATTGAATTCAATTCAATGAATGACAAAGTATTTATTTTTCTGTTCTTTAATGAACACAATTGCAAACCATAATAAATTTCTAAGGCTTATATACAATTCTCTTAAAATAGTTTCTTGGTTTTACTTTCCTGGTAGACCTGATCAGAGGGTTACTCCTGAGATTTACAATTATTATGCCAATCACATGCTTACCTGTTTATGATTGGTTAGACACAAGTTATGTTTATTTTTTAATGTATTATTTGGGGCCTACATTAGTTCTGTAAATACATTTAAATCCAAAGTAAATATATACTAGTATACATTTCAAAAAATTTATATTAGAAATATTAAAACCTCATTTTAGGACGTTCAAGAGGTTTTGCAGATACAACTCTGATACCACTCGATACAATAGATTCTGCACCAACAATATCGTATTTACCTCCAAGGTCTCGTAAAATAGTCCCAGAGACATGGATCTTTAGACAAGAGAACATGTAAATATTTATTAAATTGTAAAGTATATAACATGCCTGTATGGAGATAATATAAATTATCTAATTCGCGAATGAAAACTAAGTGACGTATTAAGCATGCTTTGTTGCATAATTTGTTCATATACAAGAAAATAGTCTTTCAATCTTGTCCGCGTTTATATTCTGAGTTTCCTATTAACAAACTACAAAAACATTTGTTTATTCAATCGCATCATTTTTAAGCTTATGTGAATCTTTTATAGCACATCACGACTTTTATGATTATGCGTACCCATTAGCAGCTGATTTGCCCGAGTCACTGTACGAAGATGAGGCTGAAAATCCACTTGAAGGTGTATCCGAGGGTCCACCCCCATTCGCGGACGCGATATCTCCGAAAATTAGAAATTTTTTCACCGAAACGTGGATTTTGGGAGAGTTAGAAAAGTAAAAATGCAGATTTTCGTACGTATTCGGTGGAGGTTGAAACTCGTCGCGCGAACTCAAGTTTAAATTATTCTTTTTTATGTTAATAATTAAATCACTAACGAGATTTAACGAAAGTGTTTAAACTTTTTTCAAATCGATGACAGCACAAACAAGGGGAATGGCAGAAAACAAACTAATAGTTAATTATTTAAAAAATAGAACAAAATAGTTTTAAAAATATGTTTTTACTGAAATAACCACGGGTCCCTCATAAATCCAAATAGAATTCTATTAATTATTTGTCTCTATATTTATAATGCCTTTTGGCTTTAGGTGGCATGTAGTCCAGTCGTATCTAGATTCTATTAGTTATAGACGATCAAACATTTATCTTATAGACATTGAAATATCCGTGCTTGACTTTCATATTCTTGAAACTGATGATGAAGAACAAATTGAAATTGAAACTGAACCGCCGAAGGAAGTGAAGAAGAAGAGCCCTACTAAAATAAGAAAAGAGTTTCCAGAAAATTGGATGATGGAAGACATGAAAGAGTATGCTGTTAACTTCATTTTTCCATGGTGGTGGATCAATATTATTGTATTTTTTTTATGTTGTTCTCATTTTATTTTGACAATATTCTTTCTATCTTCTTTTGTATTATATTACTGATTGGCCTCGGGCGATCAAGTGAGAATAGGAAATTCAACAACATAAAAAATGTTTCGAAACTAGTCCGTCTGAATGTTAGACAAAAGTAACTTGCAAGGGTATCAAAACGCAACGCAACGCAAAAAGCTGAAATGCGCGCTCCTTAGATTCGCATGCAAGGGCAAGTACTTACTCTCAGAATTAAATCGAAGTTGATTTGTGTAAGAAAGACGATTATTCCAGTGTACTAGACTCACTTAGGTCATAATTGAAAAAATGAAGGTTTGGCAAAACACGTAAATCTAAAACGACTGTCGGAATTTCAGACACACCTTTAATTAAATTATTATTTAACCCTGGAAACAAGCGCAAGAAAACAAATGCAGATTTATTTTTACTCAAAGTTGCGAAACTAATAAATAATAACAATGTCTTAGTCTTAATTACGACGTTGCCGCCACACGATTGTACTAAGACAAGCTCCTAAGCGACTTATTATTCTCCATTGCCTGCTTGAGCTTCGTAGTTTGTGATAATTTAAATACAAAAAATAATCATTATGTAATTTTTAAAATCATTATTTAATTTGGTATTAGATAAAAAGACAGGGGAACCCAACCTACCGTCCACGCACATTATTTTCTTATTTTTCGGTGGCATAGTCGTACGAATAAATTTCTGACGACAAAAATCTTGAGCCGGCGACCAAGCAGGCTCTCCTCGGCTAACAATGATCTCGTTTACGACTTAAACAAGACGGTGTACTCACATAAAATCTTTTCTTATGACATGTCAATTCAAATTTTCTGACTTGACGAATCATAATTCTTGTACTCATTTGGGTAGAATTCGTCTTCATATTTTTAAATCATACTTCTAGACTTTGCAAGTCTACTTTTCTGATGTCATATTTAAATATATTCAAATCTTCAAAGACTTTAGAGAAATGTAAACAATTTTTTGAAATGATCACCTTTTCGTGAACAAAATGAAGTTTACAAGTTTGCTTATTTTTTATTTTAAAAAAACTTTGATAGGAAGATATGTCTTATATTCTCTACATAAGACGACACTGCAGTTGAGAGGATATGGTTATGCACAAAACGCAGCTCCTACATCTTCGAATATTGTATTGGACCGCACTCGAGTGCGCAAAGCTTTCCCCGAATCTTGGATATATGATGTGTTTAAAAAGTAAATATTATTTGTTTTAGATGGTTTTCATTACTTACTGTTAAGTGTCGACACAGCATGTTGAAATTGTGTTGTCATCAAAAAACATTTTTCTCATCCATCTGCCATCATTAAGAAAGCTTAATCTTCCATAAGGATAGAAGAATACGGGACACTTTTTGATTCAAAAAATCAATAATTGCTACAAAGATTTATTTAAAAACTTGTTTTCTGAAAGCTCAGTCGATTAAAATTTTACTTAATAATTTTCACAGGATTGAATATTTGAGTGTTAAAACGATGTGGGCATGGGAAACAAGCTTTTAATATAATGTCTCAGGCATAAACAAAGCAATATTGACATAGTTTTTTGAATTTTTTCGAAGTCGTTTTTCATCGTCATCTTCATTATTTATTGTAATCAAACGTTTTGAAAAAGGTTCTTTATCCTTAAAATGTGTAAGGCTTTGGAAGACTAGACTGAAGATGATAAGCCAAATCTTAAAAATAGTTGTATGAAACAATAATAAGTAAACAATATCTGGATAATTCACGAAATAAATTACTTGTCAGTGTTCAAAAGAGTGGAGCTTTGAGGTCCTTTGGGTTTCCGATTTTTCTTTGCTCAATACGTACTCTGGCTATAAATGCAGATATGTTGAGACAATTGATATTTTATGTGTTACTTTATGGTACTTATTTACCACCTTGAAGAGGAAATAAAAGCGTTTATCAATCCATAAAACTCGAGGGCCACTATAAGACTAAAAAGTTAATCTCTTCTCGAGTGCATAAGTTCATTAAGAAAACTTTCATCTTAACTCCTTCAAAATGTTGCCAATATCGTCTCTAAATTTCTTCCATCTGAGCTGATCCTTGAGTCATTGATAGTTTCATTCAAGATTCTCACTTGATCTGAGTGGCGAAAGCTTCATACAATTACTTCGAAATCCCTTATTACACGTCCTTACATTTTTCACTGTACACTTAAAATTTCACTGGACACTTAAAATTTCAAATGTAGTTGTGAAGACGGTCTTTTCTAGGTCAAAGACTTTTGTTGCATCTCGAAACTTTGACAATATTTTAAGACCAACTGCAGCGTTGTCAACAGTATTTCGTATTTTTATAACATGTCGTAAATAAAGAATCGGAGTAAGAAAGGATCACTGCGGTGCTCCTTGGAAAAGACACAAAGAGTTTTATTCCAGATTTCTTATAACAACACCCTGCCGGCTTCCAATGAAGTGGGATCGAATAAGTTTTTAGTATGAGCGTTCCGTTTTTATTCTTTTACACATCATTTCATAAACAACCATATCAAGGGTTTCTACAAATTCTAAAAATTTTCAAAATATTACTCCGTTCCTTATTTCTGCTCCTACTTAGCAGCGCTGTGGAGGCTTCTTTATACAATTATGTATCACATCCTCCTTAAGTAATTCGATGTGTTAAATTTTATCACCAAGCTCATCTTTTTAACTTGTCTTTTCGGTCATTTGATGTCTTAGAAAGTGCATAAATGTGACTTTTAATTTTTTTTAAATCCACGAGAAAAAATACAAATTTAAACAAGCGACTGATACGTTAAATTCGACTGAATTCCTTTCTCCTCTTCAACTTTAATCTTACGTTAGAGCTTCTTATTGTAATGACTTATACCTTTCTCGATAGGACGCTCTAGTTTCTGGTACAAAGTTGCTCGCATGGAAATTCTAGAAGACGAATGGAATGTTTATGATCGTATAATTGGAGGTTCAAGTAAAAGACCGTTCATAACTATTAGAAAATTGTTTCCAGAAAAATGGATATTCTTCAATGCTGAAAAGTAATTTAATGAAAATTTTTGACAAATGGAAATATGAAACATAATTGACATTTACATTATTGGTGATATGTACATCCTTTTCATATTCTTCACATTTCTGCTTTGTATTTAAAAAAAAATATTTCTTAAACAATTCAATTTGTATGTTTTGATTCCGATTGTTACATCATGGTTGGATTGAATACATTCTAGACAATTTTTGGAACTCACAATATAAAGAAAATCTTAAGATTTTACTCGATTTCTAAGTTATCTAGGTATACATATTTCGATAAACAAAAGTAATGATATACTTATGGTTTTGAAAATATCTTAATGTACTTGTGTCCGTGTTTATACGTCAAACTGCTCAGCATCAGGTCTCGGACGCTCATAATGAAAGATTTTGAGTATCTCCATGTCTCCACTGTCAATCCTCTGGACAGTATGTATGTGTTGGATTCAAATGCCTGACGTGTTACTCGAACAAAATCATTCAGAAAAGAGTTTCTTTAAATGTATATAAGAAAGTTAAAAACAAAGTAAAATTAAGCGATTAATTGGCATTAAATACATACGATTATTTGTTAAACATTGATCGTGTTTTCTTGTCATAAATTACACCGACCGTTAAAAAAATTTAACATTAAAAAGATTCTGACTAAATTAAAATATCTTTATTCACAGTCTATCCAGAATACGACTTTGAAATCGAAGATAGAATGTTTCAAATGCCTGCCTCATTCAGCGGTCAGGAGAAACACACAAAGAAACGTAAAAAAGTCGTAAGGAAATTATTTCCCGAAAGTTGGATTCATTTCGACGCAGAAAAGTAAATTTACTCAAAAATATAAAACTATGTACTTCATACCGTATGCGTGAAAATTAACTCTTTACCATTGTCGTTTAGCACTTGTTAATATCCATTTTATTAACATTTTTTTTATATATTGTATGTTCAAGGTAAATTTACAATTATGTTAACACAGAACAATCAGAAAACCTTCAAACTCGAAAAAAGTGAAAAGATGGATCGAAATTATGTTTATTTCGTTTTGAATAGCATGTTGTTTTCGCACAATTTACATTTTTCAAACTGAAACCTGATTGAAGTAAATAATATTTCTAATGAGAAGTAATTTTTTATGGATATTTTCATACTCAAAATTTGCACAGAAACTATTTGGCAAAATGGTCAAAAATTTCAGCGAAATACTGCTGTTTTCATAGAGTTGTATTGGTCAGGCTTATCATCAACCCTGCGGACCTATGCTTTTAAGATGGCAATTTTTTAGGTTCTTTTGAAACACTTACTTTAATTATTTTCCACCTGGAATATCTCGATGTTTCATCAGGTTGGCAACTAAGTAATTGCGGATTTTTTATTAAATAAAAGACAATTTTTTTTCACGGAACGAAATAACTTTATTCCGTAATGCATTGCCCATTTTGAGCAGTGACCTTTTGCCATCTTTCAGTCAGCATCATAATTCCATGTTCATAAAACTTCTGGTTTTTATCAGCAAAAAACTGAACTTAGTACGAGCTTTTTACCATTCAAGAAGTTTTGCAAAAATGCAGATGGTGTAAAGTCAGGACTATAGGGTGGATGTGGCAAAATATCCTAACCAAGCTCCAATAATTTTTGCCGAGTGGCCAAAGATGTGTGTGGCCGTGCATTGTCATGATTGAATACAACACATTTTCGATTTGTCAATTCGGGCCGCTTTTCTTCAACTGCATCGTTCAATTATGTTTGTTGTTCAATGTAGCCATCTGAATTGATCGTTCGGTTGGGTGGTAAAAGTTCAAAGTAGACAATTCCTTCGTAATCCCTCCAAACTGATAACATAGCTGGTTCACCTGGCTTAATCCACGATCACGAACGACCAGAGCGTTTTTCATTTGAGTGAAATTTGACAAAACAATTTTGACACTGCCGTTCTTTTAAAGCTTCGTCACGATAAACAGCACATAACTTTTTGTGAACTTGCTATGCGTTTTTTTTTCTTTCTGGAAATAAAAAAACCCAAATAAGTATAACGTGAATATTCGTTTTGATGTTCCATTTTTCAACAGTCGCCAAACAAAAAACAAACACAGCCGATCAAAATATTTTTGTTTATTGATTGACAGTTGAATTACCAACTATCAAATAACAAAATATGTTTGACATTTCGATTACGTCAGCAAACCTAAAAATTCAACTAAAACCAATTATGAGTGAAATCTGTAATTACTTAGTTGCCAAACCAATATTTATGAATATTACTCAATATTTGAATTACAATTACTGAGTCGAAATTGAAAAATTGAATTGCACAATATTGAATTATAAAGTAAATTCAATGGTAAACAAATTGGCTGTTCCCCAAATTGTACAGTTCTTCATTTCCTCGTCTTGACCTCTGCTTAAATCTGCTTAAACATCATAAATAATTTATTTTGACTTCCCAAGGGCTATAATTCTCAACAGCTAAAAAAAATTTATTACCATGTATCCTAAAAAATTTCCAAATGTGTTGAATTTCTACTAAATTTGATTTGATTAGAGGCTTACGAATATTTTCAAAAATTGAAAGCTACTTCTCAAGTTTAAATATAACTAAATTCTAATCACTGTTACAGATGATCTTATAAATTACACTGAAAATAAAGGCCCACCAATGTTTGCATTTGGTGTAGGAGAACTCCCGTCAGGACCACATTTGAAACCTATTGTTCGAAGAGAATTTCCAGAGACTTGGATTTGGAAAACGTGTGAAAAGTAAAAATCAAACTAAAGAAAACATTTTTATATGTGTAGTTAAATTCTGTAGCTTCGTTTTTGAATGTTGATTCTTTGTCGTTCCTTTTACCCTTCCTATTATTTAGAAATGTTAACTTTCTTGTAGTTTTCTTGTCAAAAAATTAAAAAAACGGATAAATATTTATTAAAAACAAATATTTTAATATGTGTAAACAAGTAACTTGTGCATTATTCTAGTGTACAACGAGTATCCTGAAGAGGTGATGAGTGTTGTTAGCAGCATTAATGTTATACTAGCGGATATATCCGGCTCGATATATGACAAAAAGATCTATACTACCTTCACCAAAGTTCGTAAAGAATTTCCTGAAAATTGGTTTTTTGAAAATTTCGAAAAGTAATTATTTAAAAATTTTGTCTTAGATATTTTGGGAAGCTTCATATCATATGTTTATTGTTTTTTGTCTTTTTTATTTGTACATAAGTTTGAGCATTCAAATTTGACAAATGCATAGTTTGGGATAATTCAATTTTAAAGTGGCTTTTCTTAATGAAAAGAAGATTTCGGCATTAAAAACTGGATCCATGTTTTTTATTTTGAATAGAATTCACCGAGTAGTCGTAATGCACACCCTTCTAATTTTTTAATTAATTTTAATTAGTCTGGCGTAGAAAATTTAAAAAATCTATTTGGTATTTTAAAAAAAAATTATTAATTTACTTACTATAGTAAATATAAAGAAGTTATGAATGACTTTTTTTTCTTGTAAGAAATTACTCGCGAATTAAATCTTTATTCTTTCGGAAAACCGACGAGCATATTAAATGCATATTTATGGTTCATTTTGTTCTTTAACTTATGAATTCAGTTACTACTGAAGACGTCCACTGTTGGAAGTTTCGAGGTTTCTTAAAACTTTCCTGCAAATAAAGGCACAATAGCAAAACAGTTTTCTTAGGTGACATCCGAATTTCTTATAAATTTGCACAACAAGTTTGACAAACTATACATAAATATTGCTCTGTGCGATTACTTGAAGGTGCTTTTATTGTTTAACAAATTTTTTTTCGAAGTCGAAGAAAAGTGGAAAGGAGCTGTAAAGGTTTATTTTGGATTACTAAAGTTTAATATTTTTCAAACCATCTTCGGGAAGAGAGTGTCACTATGTGGCGCTGTTTATAACTTGACAGCTGACTATCGCCCATTAAACAGACATGGTTATAAAGCTTTTCGATTTTATCATCAAGAAAAACAAAGCTGGAAACGTCTGAACTGATTTATGTAAATTTTGATTAGAAGCTGTTTTCAAAGTTTTCAATTTATTATATATTTAGTTATAACAATGTGTAAAGTCGAATGCAGACGTTAACAAATGCAGCCCAGCAAACAATCGAAAGCGAATAAATAAAGCGATAGGATCGTTGGGGACGCATAAAACACTAAGTATTATTATTATATTTAATAAAATAATGTATAAATTTTTATTATTTCTATATACACATTATTATTATCATATAACGTTTATCTTGTTAACTTTAAGGTTATATCGCCTACACAATTCCGTAGAAAAGTTACATAAGAAAAATATATAAACTAATTAAGAAGAAAATCCAAGCAACTCAAATTTGTATTTCAATGCCGGCTCTTAAAATGACGTATTTTGTGCAAACATTGATTTTTTAGATCGGCATTCGTCTTATCTTAATGTCTTAAATCTTGAAAAATATTTTCAATATGTATATATATATTTTATAATTCGATTCTTTTTAACAGAACGCATGTATTCCGGCACAAACAACAATTTTGTCAATCATATTTAGTAATGAATTTTTACCTTTTTGTGACAAATTGGTGAAGTTTAAATAATAATAGTTGCAGAAATTCAAAACATTTTGAATTTTTCCGATTACTTTTCTGAAATATGAAGAGGATTTATATCGTGGAAATTTTGAAGAACAAAAAGTTCGATGGAACAAAATAGGTGAATCTTTTCTGGATCAAGTTATTGTGACTACGTAGGTGCGAGTCGAGATGTATAAATTTGTTGTAATCGAATGCGTTCTCCTGCAAGCACCAATTTATTCCTTAACTGCCAAGAACTTTCATTGCTCAAAATTTGCCATAAAGTATGATAAATTTTGCACAGAGCCAGCAGAACACTTTAAACAAGTAAATTCAATCGAAAGATATAAAATAAGAAGTTATATTTTTAATTTTTGTTATTTAATAATTATTTAATGAAAATTTATTAACATAAATTATTAAAATCCTCACATAATAAGTGGAGCAAATGGGCAAGAAGCATGCTCCTTTTCAGTACCTCAGTAGTTGTGGGAGTCACTGTAAATACATACTATATATGACAATTGATCGAAAATCTGGCAAGTGTATTGAACATGCTGTGGAATTCGAAATCTTAGGACACATATTCATGACGGGCTCTTATCTTTAAATAAGAACATACAAGTTTTGATCTAATAAAAAAAGAACTTATTTACTCACCTTGAAAAATGAGATCCATCACTTAATCTTTGGCAAAATAATGAACAATGTGCCCTCGAAGGATTGTCAGTGATTGCTGATTGGCGACACGTAGACCCATAAAAAATGGATTGTCATATTTATTTCTAACAAACAGAAACCCAACGCTCAGAAATGGCACCTCTAATTTCCTAACAACTTAGATTACTTTTATTGCGCCTTTATTGGAAACCTTTTATACCGAGTACGTCGTGCTTGCTTGTCTAACGTAATGTAATTCAAATTTGGAATTCGTTTTTCCAGGATTTGCTTCATGAGGTTCCTGGTTAGGTTCTATGGCAGACATGATAATACGTCAATTGATCCGATCTTAGATCATTAAGATGTGTTCTTTGATATCTTTATGGAGTATGTACTTTGAACGTTCGGTTGAGAATAACTATACTAGCAAAAACTTCATTTTGCATCTTTCCCTTATGAAAAAGATGATATCCAAGGTGTCCTGATGCATGCGTTGTGTTTCTGAATCAATTTATTCACATAATTATGCCTTTATCATGCGATGCCAATGCACAGCATCCTGAACACAAGTCTCACCGGGTTCTCCCACAGCGCAGACTTGTGTCCAGGTTTCTGATTACCAAAGGAAAATGTCAGTAATGGTTGCGCCTGGAGGTTAATGACTTTATACTTGCTGATTGTTGGATTTTAAAATTGTTTTAAATCTGTTTCATATTGGCCTGTAAAATTTCTCTCAACATAAATATGATTGAGTCGAGAACATCCTACAAATTTGTTAGACTCTTCATGCTCCTCGATAACTTGTTCTTGGGTAAAGGCAAATCTTTCATCACCGTGTCAACGAATCAAAGTAATCAGAAATTTCAGTCCTGACTGTTTATCCTGCGTAGGGCATTGAGAGCACATGCCCAACCAAAGAGCACTGAGAGTTTCCACTTGTAAAATTTCCCCTCCTCTTACTGCATCATTTTGGAGTAACCTCAAGTTTCATTATAATTATTATTATTTAAGGTTAATTGATTAAAAATATATGTAGTTTTTGATAAAAAGAAGCAAGCAATTCAAACATCCATTTACACACAAAATCATAATCTTCTGTTTTTTTTTGGGAAATCCAATCATTGCACCAATTTTAAATGTCAACCTAAACTAAGAACTACCTCTGGAGGCGATGAATCACGAACATAAAGACAAACTTTTCACTCTGCATCTTTATCATTCAATTTTCTAAAAATTGTTCACAAAATCCAAATATATATTTAAGTTTACGCAGGTGATACCGATCTAGGATTGGTGCAATTTCGTCCATCAAATAATCCAAATAAAAACGAGCCTCCGACCGGATTTGGTATTCGTTAGAATCATCGAAAAAGTATGAATAAATTTTTCACTGTATCTGTTCATCATTGCTTTTGAACACCAACAAAGAGGAAAAATCGGCAGAATATTGAAAAGTCTATAATTTGATCCTCACAGGCGGGGATATGTACATATATATATTTTCACAGGGGGCTTGTATCTAATCACCTTTTAAATTTGCATCATATTAAAACACTGTTCTAACATTGTACTGTAAAAGCTTACTAATACTTGCTTGCATCTTTAGTTTGGTAAATTTTGCTTGAAGCTGAAATGTGCAATTTGTTTGGGAATGGTATTTGAAAAAAAGAAAAATAAAAATTCTCTAAAATTCCTTTGACTAATGTTTCATTTTTCATTGCGACCACAGTACCGATGGAAATGGCATCACATTGAAGAAGAAAGTCCCCGATACCATCACATCGTGGGTAATTACTGGATTCTCATTGAATCCAAAAACCGGCCTGGCACTAACCAATGAACCCACCAAGGTTCGAGTCTTCCAACCATTCTTTGTATCGACCAACCTGCCATATTCTGTTAAGAGGGGTAAGCTTCAAATGATGTTCTTTGACATACTCGTATACTTATAATTTAATTCCTTCTTCAGGTGAAGTCATCTCAATTCCTGTAATCATTTTTAACTATATGGAGAAAAATGTCGATGCTGAAGTAACATTGGACAATTCGGATGAAGAGTTCGAATTCACTGAGGCTACTAATGAAATCGAAGAGACTGCCAGCGAGGATAAGACACGTACCAAGACTCTGTCGATACCATCGAACAGCGGAAAGAGCACATCTTTTATGATCCGCCCAAAGAAAGTTGGATCGTTGACTTTGAAAATAACCGCAGTTTCGCCCTTGGCCGGAGATACCATTCATCAAAGTCTTAAGGTCGAACCCGAAGGTGTGACAACATTTGTGAACAAGGCCATTTTCCTGAATCTTGGCGAAACCAGTGAAAAAGTTGAAAAGGTTGACATTGAAATTCCCGAGAATGCTGTGCCCGACTCGACAGTTGTGGACTTCTCAGTTGTGGGTGATTTGTTAGGACCAGTTGTCAAAAATTTGGACTCCCTTGTGCGCATGCCATACGGATGTGGTGAGCAGAACATGGTGAACTTTGTGCCAAACATTTTGGTCCTCAAGTATCTAAACGTGAGTTGCACTGATTGAAACTTTTTGAAAATAAAGTTGTGATTGAAAAATTTTCTAGGCTATCAAACAACTGAAACCAGCTATCGAGGAGAAGGCCAAAAAATTCCTTGAGATCGGCTATCAACGTGAGCTGCAGTACAAGCATGACGATGGCTCGTATAGTGCCTTTGGAAAATCTGATCCTAGCGGAAGCACCTGGCTTACGGCCTATGTAGTGAAGTCTTTCCACCAAGCTCTGCCGTTCACCGATATTGACCCAAAAGTCCTTGAAGACGGTTTGAAATTTTTGGCCAACACCCAACTTGAGAGTGGAGAATTCCCAGAGGTTGGCAAAGTTATTGACAGCTCACATAGTGGTGGCTCGACAGGCTTGACTGCGTTCGTATTGCTGGCATTTTTGGAAAATCAAGAATCTGCTGATCAGTATAAGGACCAAATTGAGAAGGGCTTGGATTTCTTAGAAGAGCAACTATCCTCAACCGACGATCTGTATTCTTTGGCTATTTCTGGGTTGACATTGGTATTAGGACAAAGGTCCAAATCCGCTGAAAATATATATAAGAAAATTGATGGCCTAGCCAAGACTGAAGGTGAGTTGAAATGAGACTTTCAAGGAAGAAGATCAGACTGATAGAAATTTTTTATCTTCTTTTAGGTGACCGTACTTGGTGGTCAAAGACTGTAGAATCCAAGAATACCTGGTATGGACCCCGTTCGGTAGATGTTGAGATTACGTCGTATATTGTATTGGCAAACCTGCAAAAGGGATCAGCCGATTCTGTGTTGCCTAATGTGAGGTGGCTAGTATCACAACGTAATAGCAATGGTGGATTTTCGTCGACGCAAGATACAGTTGTTGGACTTCAGGCTTTGACGGAATTCGCTCGGAAAACCGGTTCGGGTAGTGGTGAATTGGACATTGACTTCACCGATGGCAAAAATAATTCTGGCACAGTCAAAGTCACTCCTGATACCTCGCTAATCTTACAGACACATTTGGTTTGTTTAGTTTATATTTGAAATTTACTGAATTGAAATAATGTTAAAAAAAATTCACATGACTTGTTCAGTTACCGCCAACGGTTCGTCAACTCGAAATTACTGCAAAGGGTAAAGGCTCAGCACTGGCTCAAGTCTCCTACCGGTATAATCTCGCCGACAAGAACACACAGCCTCGGTTCAGTATTAAACCAACTGTAAAGGATTCACCAAAGGAACAATTGGCTTTGGTCGTTTGCACAGATTTTGTACCTCTGGATGGTGAGAAGGAATCGAATATGGCTGTGATGGAAGTGGCATTGCCCTCAGGCTATACTGCCGATTCGGATAGCTTCGATCGCATCAAGGAAGTCGACAAAGTTAAGGTATGCATGAGATACGTTCTCTTTTTTTATCGCAAAGCTTAAACATATTTTTTTCCATTTTATTTGAAGCGAGTTGAAACCAAGAACTCCGATTCCACGGTGATTGTCTACTTTGACAGTCTCAATGAGAGTGAGAGTTGCGTTCCGATTGACGCAATCAAGACACATGCCGTGGCTAAGCAAAAGCCCGCCTCGGTAGTGATCTACGATTACTATGACAATAACAAACGTGCCACCGATTATTATGAAGTGAAGTCATCTCTGTGCGATATCTGCGAAGGTAAGGAGTGTGGCGCAGGCTGTACAAAGAAGGACAAATGAGTTATTATTTCATTTTTGTAACTTGTAAAAAAATTAATCTATACTTAGAAATTCCTTTGTGCCTAAGCTTTTGGTTAAGTTTAATCGGTAATAGAAACTTTCATAAATACAACAATCTTAATTTTACTGTATATCAACAACAATTTGATGTCAAATAAACAATAAAGAACATGACGAATAAATGTTTTTTTTTTGGTTCAAAAAAATACAGAATTTTGGCATGCATACATTAAAATAAAAACAAAGAAAAATCGAAAAATACAATCAAATGAAGTTGGAAAAGTAAGAGCTGTACACCATAGATGCGGACCGCCATTGTAAAAATGAGAAATATCAGTAAGTTAAGCCTGAATTGTTAAACAAGGAAGGCCTTCAACACAGCGAGGAGCATAGAATTACGGAGAAGGTAACAAGACGCAGAAAATTGCGTGAGACTAATGAGGATGAATATCGAAGAATTTCATGTGTTACCTCCTCCTTATCACTTTCACCGTAACACCTACCTCGCCAGGAATCCCCAAAGGTGGATTCCATTTATTTAGATTTTTTATTTTTAGCGATTTTTTTTTCGCTTCGCATCCTAAGGAATCCTTAACACATTTTCGACCGGTGTTCGATTAATCGAACGTGAAACTTGTCCTTTTTTACTAATTACTTTCATTGTGAAGGTAAATAATATCAGTAATATAGTTTTTATCTGATATTACCGTGGTCATTGGTTTTTAAAAAAATTATATTTACAACCCCCTACCCCCACCCGTAATTGCGGGGGGTTGCTTGAAAAATATCTTCACCATACGCCTTGCCAATAAATAATATTAAAAATACATAATAAAAAAAAATAATAATAATAATAACGAGGTTTTATAGCCAAAAGGTAAAGATATCTTTTGCAATTGAAAAATCAACACCAGACACCATCAAAAAAGCAAAGGTATGATGCAAAGTTAGTGTACGATTAATCGAACGTTGGCGCTGAACACATATACCAAAATCCCATACAATCGTAATATAAGTGAATAAAAAATAAAATAAATAAAAGGATATTGTTTATTGATTTCTTTTTTTATTGATGATATAGAGAAAGATAATGAAAAGAAAATAAAAGCTGAAACAAATCATTTGGCATGAAAACCTTTGAAACAATGCGCGTGCATATGCTTGGCACATTTCTCGCACATCCAAATCGTAGGTTTTCCACACCCTTTCAACTGGCATCGACGATATTTTCCTTCCAGCTGACGGACAATGAGGTACATCGTTTGGTAAATTGCGTGGTTTCTGGAAATTAAGGTCATTATCCACTTCTATTCCTTCTTCATCATCAGTTAATATAAGAGACTCAGTGACGGACAACTTGAATTGTTTCTGACTCATTGGCTTCTCGTTTTTATATTTCGATAAAGAATTAAGGGTGTTTATCCATAGTGGCCAGTACCATTTCTTTCCACGGCTATTGACTCGATAATTTTGAATGGCGTTATCGTGAAGATCAACGCCACTAATCCCATTGTTATAACTGCAAAGAACAGCAGACTGATTGAAGTTGACAAATTTTCCTTCTTCTGCCGGCCCTTTCTTAGAAGCTTTTTTTGCTTTTTCCCAACGTCGAACAGTGTGGAGTGGCAGAATCTGATCGTAATTTGTAGCAATGGTGACTTCCTTATTATCCTGCCAACGACAAAGAGTGATCTGGTTCTTAGAGTCATACATAAAATGGTGAGCGCCGAGAGGTAAATTTTTTCCGGTCTTCATATTAACAGCACCACCAGCTACACGATTACAGCGAACAGATCTAGTAGCACAGAATCCCTTTTCTGATAGCAAGCACAGAAGATGATAGAAGATGAAGAAATTGTCGAAAAAAACTACGTGTCGCATGGTGGTTACGACGTTGCTAAGTAAATGGAGAACGACATCACCTCCAAGACCAACCTCTTTGTTATATTCATGGGATTGTCAACAGTTAGGGATTGATGAGAATATGTAACCGGTTGAAGAACAGAGGCACCAAAGTTTTTATCAATGTCGAAGAATGGACGAAGCTGAAATCAATAAAATAAATAGAGGAAAACTTTAATCACAACAATGAAATTAAAATTGTCGTATGTACCTTGGCCATCTTGTCATTACGATCTAATTCAAAATTATCGGCAAAATGGATGAACTTCTTAATGTTCGTGAAAGTGTTTCTCGACATTGCCTGCTTTACCATAGGAATTCCCATTGCTAGCTTCGAAGACCAATAATCCTCAACCGAAGTCAAGGTGTGGTAGCCCAAAAGCAATAAAATTCCCAAGAATCTCTTCAATAATACCATATCCAAATGAAAATCGGTATTTTTCTGTGCTGCGAATCGGTTGGTCTCAGTTATAATGTGATCCAACACCTCCCTATCGTAAGACTTTGAAAACAACTGAATTGGCGAAAGATCCTTTAGTTCTCCGCACATCTCTTTTTGCATATCGGTCAATGGAGCTGCATCAGGCGATAAATCGTAATGCATCTGCTTCTTTCCTTTGTTCCTGGACCATTTTGGAGTTCCAAATGAAGTCAATGGTTTGTAGCTGACTCTCGGTTTCTTTCGAAGTGGGGTAGTCGATATAGCATCCGATTCAGAAGTGGACGGCTCAGTTTCAACAATTACTTCACAACCAATATCCTTATTTATGTTTCGCTCAGTCTCAATTTCTACATAGCCAGCAACCTCAAACAAAGCACTTGGGTCCGAATTGATTGCAATTAAATCCTCGTCGATCAATTCTTCATCCGATTGTTCGTCTATATTCGGGTGGGAGAATGTTGACAGACTGAACGGATTTTCGTTATCGCTCCAATTCGCTTAAATGTTAAAATATTATAAACCCGCACAAAACAAATTCACTGCTGTTGAGAACACAATACAAATAGAATAGAATAAAACAATAGGGGACCCCAATTACTAAAAAAAAATACTGTACACAAAAAAAAACTAATAATTTTTTGCAGCGCGGTAGAAAATGGGTTAAAGTCTACAAATTTTCTTTTTCATGATTTCATCGATGCGAATGAGTTTTTCTATAAGGACCTACGGAAAACATTCCTGGACCATTCCGAAAACAACGCCACGCTTGACTGTTTCGACAAATCAGCTAGATTGCATCATCTCCTCAGTCGACTGCCGAACGCAAACTCTTTTTGCCCCAAAAGCCTCAAATTTCGTATTGTCTGATTAAGCCTTTCGACAAGTCGCTTGATTTTCAATCTCGATCTTCTCGCTGGACTTGTTTTGAGGTCATAATAAAGGTTTGTGTACTACGGTTCGATCGTGAAGAACTGCCAACAGCTTGTCAATAGTTTTTTTTCAGCTGTTAGCCAAGTTTTTAAAAAGCAACTAGTGGCGCACTATCTCTGATTTGGTTGATTGTTTGAAGAACCGTTTATGAGAATCATCAGAGCCAAGTACATAAATTATGGAACTTTCTGCCTTCGCAGAATTATTATTTTGTGGAACAGCAATAAACTCCCCTTTTCCCTTGTATCGACGACAGGACAGCAGGGGTCGAATTACGGCATCAGTTATCGAGCAAAACGTGACTGAATTATACTCATTAGGTATGAGAGCTTACGACATCGAATGGTGAGTATCGAAATTTGGCATTCTGTCATACGTGATCGTGCAATTATTTACTCGGTATCATTGTTGCTGACGGAATAGTGCTATTGCCTTGCACCATAGACGACATCTGGTACTCGAGCGTCGTCACATCTCGTTTATCTGCTTAGTGCATTATTAAGCACTGCCGGATGCTTTCCCAACTGAGGGGTATGTTGAAGGATTCTAATGCTATATCAGCTGAACCAGTGATTTTGTTTCGGATTACGATCAGTATTCCGAAATATTTTGGAGTGCCCTGTTAATGTGAATAAATGCTCAACACTCTGTCTATGCTCTTTTTCCAGGATGTAAATTCATTATGATATCCAGAAAAGTTGCGTATACATCGAACTATATCTGGGATCTTTTCCAGGTCATCGACCTTATCTCTACGTTCTGGTGATGTAACCTCGTCGGTACTCTGTTGAATCATAGACTGAGGATTCAGGACATCCTGAACAAGAATTTTCCTTTGTTGCTGGAATACTTGGAGGGCTATATTTGAGACTAATGCTTCGAAGTCAGGTGTGGTTTGTTGCTGGAATACATGGAGGGCTATATTTGAGACTAATGCCTCGAAGTCAGGTGTGGTACCAACTGTTCTGCGTTCAGAGGTTGATTGGAAGGAATTATCCGCGTCATTGTTTCTTCTGGGTTATGTATTTTGAGGATTTTGGAAAAGTTGGGCAATTAATGGGTTAAGTTGTTGGTCAACATTTTTCTCAGGATTTGTGGAAGTACCTGATCGAAGTTCTGGCATGATAGAGTATTTTGATTTTTTATTTTGAACAAAAAGTATATAATAGTTAACGGAGTTCTTGTTAAATTTTTCTTTAATTAATTTTTTCTTTATTTCCTATATTTATTTAGTTTTGTCTTTCCTTTTTTTCTTTTTCTTATATCTTATTTGTTTTGATTTTTTATTTGAAAAAAAAAAACAATAGTAACTGGAATTCTTGTTTTATTTAATTTTTTTTTTTATTTGCTTTTATTTATTTTCTTTCTTCTTTTTTCTCTTATATCTTATACTTACATATTTGCTAACTTACAGTATCAGGAACATTGATGATCGGTGAACTGGAGTACTCCTTTTGTCCGCCACGATTCTTACTTGGGCCGGTGACTCGGGAACCACTTTTCACACTTTTTTGTTCCTTTTCTAGAAACCACTTGGTTGTACGCGCAGAGCACTGGCACTTCTTAAGGGCGCGGGCTTACAAACGATATTGTCTAGTCGCGGCACAGGCCCTGCTTTAGGGCACGGGCAACTATTGAACTTATTCGCGAACTAATTATCTTCACGCACAACACAAGGGTCCCTGCTCGGGCGCCAAATATTAAATCTTCTTACTAAAGAATTTAAAAAAAAATTCTTTATTCAATTCATTTTTTCCGACCCTTTCGGTCTTACAATTGCTTAAGAACTAATTGACAATATTGTAATATCTAAATTCTATACCTTTGCGGATGCTTACGATGCATTGAAGATGTTTGTTTACTCTGCACGTGATGGAATGTGCTGCGGTGTTAGTTTGAGATAAAGTTAAGTTCTTTGTTAACTGACATATTATCTCATCGACATACTATATATATATATTTGTGACAACAAAATTTGAAGTTTTCATTTAAGTCTAAGTCTAACAGAATTATAAAAACGGTTGAATGGGTTCGTTATACACGTTGAATTATTTAAGACTTAGTCTTATAAGACAGTAACTTCAAACATTTTAGGCATTGCAGCTGCCTAGGTTCTCCTATTTATTGATTTAAAAGTAGATATGATAGATGAAGATTCTATCTTCCGGCAATGTTGACGAGTTAAGAGATAAGTTGAATATATTACACAAAGTCATATTGGAATATTTTCGCCCTTTAAGAGGGGTGTGTATGGATGGTCTGTCCTAAGATATCCCAATTATCCACTAGTCGAGAGGATAATAATTATGTTTCCGAGCTAATTCACTACAGACCCGGGATATGGCAAAAGAGGCCACATAGAAGAAAATTAAACTTGGTATTACTCAATTCGTTTATTAAATTGCTAAATCAAGTTACAAAATTCCTCAATTAAACAATGCAAAATCTAAAAGTGATAAAACTACTTACTTATGTAATAAGTTTATATACGAGCATAATTAACTAACTTATTTTATAATTTCCATGGCCTCGCTTAAACACTTAATATTTAAAAGAAAAATTTACAAATGCGGTTACGTTTGTAAAGGTTTGTCTAAGCTTAATCTACCACAAGAGAGTATTGATTTTTTACCTGAAACAAAAATTTAAGTTGTTTTTAAAGTCATTCTGAAAGCTAAGGTCTTGAGCTTACCCGTTAAATCGACTTCATACACAATAATCGTGCTACGACATTCATTGTATACTTTGAAGGCTCTATAGGCCTCTAAATAGATGCAATTTTTATGCCGATCGATATTTGTCATATTAAATAGAACTGAATATTTGCGACCGCTTGCCAAAAACGTCTGCAAAAGTTTTTATATCTTTGAACTTAACTTTTTTGAACTAATTTTAAATCCTACCTTGACTCGTTCGTCCAACATTGAGAATTCATCTTCAAACATATTTTCTCTGATCAAATATCCTGATTGAAGGTTAACTTCCATTTCAATTAGGTGATTCCGAAGATTTTGTGATCGAATTTCCATGCATGCTTTAAGGACTGCGAGATCATTACCCGATGAATGAATTGTTAAAAAGGCTTTAACATCCGGACTGAACGAACAATTTATATGAACATTGAAACTCTGTTTGACCTCAATGACGGCATATCCTGTTCCATTTGCCTGAACTCGTATCCTGCGTGCATGTTTATCTAGCTAGAAATAAAAACCCTCATCATAAGCACAACGAGACTCATTTTGACATACTTGAATTGTTTGCAGAACTTGAGCGTTTTCGGAGTCCACATGAAACTTTCCCGACCCTCCTTCATCATCGGAAAATCGAATGTCTAGATTCTTGCTTGCGAAGTTCATCTCGCGGCCAAAAGTTATCATCGCATCAAGGGCTATCATGTTAATAGGAGACCGGTAGTCTTCTTCTACAACATTTAAGCTCCTTACGATTCCCAATAAATGTTTACTTGACCTATTTTGAGACCAAAGTAAGTCTAGAAAATGTCTAGCAGTCCCTTCCAGATAAAACTGGAGAGTATTTGAATTGGACCTTGGTTCATTTTCTGCCAAAAAACAGACAGTAATAAAAAAATATTTCAAGTTGCTGGAACCCAAAAACAATCCAACCTTTTAAGCTACAGTTCATGGAAACTTTTTTCAACAATTCTTCAGAGTTCTCGTGCTGAGCCGAATATAAGGCATAAGCCGAGAGAACAGAAGAGGTGGTACATTTCAAATTGTCTTGCGCCTTATTTAAGTATGAGAGTCCCTTCAAAAGTACGTCTTGATAACGTTCGACATTTTTCTAAAAAAAAAGTCGGTAAAACACAGAATAATTTACAAACCGTGGTATAACTTGGTTCGCCAAAATAGCCAGTAATGTTAAAGCTGTTAATTTGACATCATCATCTTTTCCCCGTCCGGAAATAAAGCTGCCAACAGAGTCATTCTGTTTACTCTTGAGGTATTCGAAGCCCCTTTCTAAAACATAATTATCTACATGGATGTATCGACTGGCATGTTGAAGCCCCCATATTACAAAAGCGGTCAAGCTGACATCTCCAGATCTGCCAGAATGTCTTTCAACAAAACCAAACGATCCATCGATATGTTTGAAAGCCAACTGGGTTTGATAGCCCAGCTGCAAATATTGCTTTGCCCTATTTTCCAACATCGGATTTGAATGATTTAACGTCTGAAAGCAAAAAGATTGTATAATGAAAAACAGAATCAAGACTTCAGACCTTAAAATATCTCATGACCAACAGGCTCGTTACAGTGTATCTCATGCTATCTTCTCCGTTTCCTAGAGGACGGCGAATAAGTTCCTCAAGATGTTCCATAAGGCGTCCGCAAATGTCACCAATTACTGAAAAATCTACTCTTTCTGAGCCTTGGATAGTACCTTCGAAAGTGTTTAGCCAAATTTCTTGCTCCTTCGTGCCTTCCTGAAGAAAATGAACCATGTGGGTTTCCGAAACAGAATAAGGTATCCCTTCGGCGATGACTACAAGTGTCTTTTGTATGGCATCGCTAGCAATGGAACTAATGGCTTTAGCAGTTATATTGTAATGTCCAGGCCTATGCGATCTACAGTAGACCGAAAGCTTTGCGCTACCATTTGCCGGAACGAAATTCGTTTGCATTTTGTGAATAACCGTACTTAAACTGAGGTTTTCAAAAAACTCTAGGCCATCATTTTGATGCTCAATTGTCACGTTCACCATAAGATTTTCACCCAAGTAGTTGTAAAAATAAACTGGTATTGCAAGAATTTCTCCTAAATTATAAAATTTATTAAAGGAAACGATATGCCTTTTAAAGACTTGTACCTTCCTTAATCGAGGTTGGAAGGCTCATCGATATGAAAAATGATTGAAACGCTTTGAGTGTAGTCACATTTTTGGTAATCGCCAGCCCGGTAAAGGGATTTAATGAGAAACCAGTTATAGCCCACGAAGTGATTGTATCTGGAATTGTTTCACATAAACGTAAGCCATCCGATGTGGTCCTTAAATTAAAAAGAATGTAATCATCAAGCATGGTTTGAAAAAAGTCAAAACCTCTCAAAGTCTCGAAACATCCAACTTTCGGAAAATAGTTTTCGAATTTTCGGCAGCTCTATTGAAGGTTTGTCCATAGCTTTTGCGATGGGATAAGTTAGTTCATGATCGCTAGGAAGACGACTTCTTCCACTTCCAATATCTTAGATAAGAAATCTTCATATTAAGTTGTAAATAGATTCTAACTTACCATAGTTTATTCTATTTCTGGCATTTGATAACGTTACAAAGCCCGCCTCCCTTGCAGGATATATTGCGGCCCACATGTTTATTGAGTCATAATCTCTGTCTAAATCGTCGTTGGTGTTCTTCTGTGACAAAAGTTTGTGGTCGATGCCCATTAAACCAACGTAGGAATGCTTGTCCGTTGTAACGTTTACATATATATCAGAGCCAGGCTTGACTTCGTTTTGGGTTTTTATATTAATCTGAGAAAATAAAATAACAATTTCGTTTTTTTAATTAAAATTGAGCAACCTTAAGTCGATATTGATTAAATCGAACGTGATTAAAATTCAGGGTTTTCCATATATACACGGCTTAAGCTACGCTTTAGGGGGACCGAGGAAGGCCCATCCTAGGCAATCGAATCTTCTTTGATCAAAACACTGCAATCGAAGGACCAAAATCATGCTCTATGGTGAGTGCCACCAGCCCCCAAGGTTGATTTAAATGGGAAGTTCGATAATTCAATCAAGCGCGGATGCCATAAGCTTGGTCTAGCCAACTGGAAGCAGGGTCCTGGGGAACACTCTTTTACCCTTGGCTCCTATCGTCTTAGAATCGATGGTCTGAAATGTAAGTTAGCAAAGTCCTTCGCTTTGATATAAATTTGGACCTTTCGCATCTCTAACGGGTCTTATGAGTCTATCTTTCTTTAAGGTGACGTTATCTGTCACCTTAAAGATATTTCGATATTTTCGGCACACACACGTGAAAAGGACTTCAACAAGTTATCATCATTCAATCAACATTTGTTGTTGGGATAAAATGATCGGTGCGATTACTAGCATGATCAACCAGCTATAAAAACCGTCACAGTGTGAATATGAAAGCAGAGTGGTGAGTTAATCTCCAAAAACACAAAAATTGCACTTGCTAGTACATCAACGAATGGCTAAGAAAATACTGCGAACTGAGAGAATGGAAATAAGTCGATATAAAATCATCCAAGTTTCCTAGAATAAGGTTTAGTCATAATTTCTTGAAGTAGTCCAACTTTGGTACTTTGCTAGCACGTCGGCCTACTGTTGCCTGTGTCGCAGCAGTGACTCAGCACCGCCCATATTCGGACTCTCTTTTCAAAAACCAGAAAACGCTAGCTTGTGATATTGAAAATACCCGTGTAAACTGCAATGCCATCAGTTGTAACTCAGAGGTGCCAACCGACGGGCGTCTGAGTCATTGTCAAGTTCATGAGTTCGAAAGTGACAAAACTAACTTTCGCAAACTCTCCGATAAATAATTGGTTTTAGCTCATTACACATGTTTTTTTAACGTTTACGATCTCTTATCTCCTCCTAACTCATTATCAACAGCGAATTGTTCAATGGTGCTCGTGGTAATCAGACTCCAACTCTCATAAAAAGTTCTGATGACCTCACAAATGCTGAGGAAGCACATTCAATGATTATCCAGAAAATGTGGTGAATAATTATTTAACGACATAAAATTAAATAGTAACTGGCACGCCATATAAAGCATACAGTAATATTAGACTGTAAGTCGAAAAATTCACTGATTTTAGAAACGGCGTTAATCATAGTAAAGTCGTCAGCACAAATTTGACAACGTGAACATGATACCTGAAAATACGCGGTAAGTGATATAACTATCATGAATAAAATCAGAGCCATATTGCTGCCTTGTGGTACTCCAATACAAACTTTGAAATTTCTCGAAGAACAGTCATTGTAAACAACTGAATAAGATTTATTATATTTATATGACTCGAGTCAAAGCAAGAAGCTTGAGAAGAAATGAAATCAGCCATCCGTCTATCACAGGGCTGTATCTTCTACATAAACCGTAATAGGTCGACACGTGCAATTTTAACAGAATGTTTACAAATATGGCCGCTATAACAAGAAATAGAAATGTAGCCACTGACTTCAGCAAGGCTTTTGATAAAATCTCCCGCAATATCGTACTCCTCTAACTGAAGATTCTTGGCTTTCCAGCACTCCTTTCCGCGTGAAGTAAATTTATTAAAATAAAATAAAATAAATTAAAATAAAAATAAATAAATAAATTTATTTATTTATTTTTTATTATTAGGTTTATTTAAGGTTGGTTGCGTTAAGTATTTTTATAAGATTAAGAACAAATAGAGTTGAATGCCACTTTAAGGAACAGAATAATTATTTAGGGTGGGGTGACCCTTAAGAAATCAAAATAAGTACAAGAAAGAAAACATTAACTTAAAACATCAGAAGAAACACAATACAAGAAATATTTTATTGAAGCAAAAAAATAAAAATACTGTCGAATTGCAGTCAATACTGAGGACATGGAAGAACCAACAATGCCATCTACCTGACCTAGACGAAGTACAGATAGATGAATGGAATCTCAGTATTGGTTGCCCAATCCTGAAGTAAGGAAGCCAATTATAGAAGTATCAATCTCCTCAAAATTGCCTTAACCATCTTTTCCGCCGTATGATGTGAACGTCTGAAGCAGTTCGTCAACATCCTGATAGGTCCGTATTAATGTGGTTTTCGACCAGAAAAGTCCACCATAAATCAAATATTAACATAACGGCAGATCTTGGAAAAAACCCAGGAGCGCCAAGTCAGTACGCACCACCTTCTCATCAATTTCAAGGTTGGTTTTGGTGTCTGTTTCGTCCAGTTTTTGCAGGATAAAGGTGGAAATCTCAAGCTGTTCCATTATGTTCGGCAAAGACGTCACTGACCCACTTGATGTCAAACAACGTTTTAGACAAGGTGATGCATTGTTATGCGGCTCTTCAACATTTACTTGGAAAAATATTCCAAACACCAAAGATGATTTTTGGCTGTATACAAGGTGCACAAAGAAGCATATGCTGTCATCAAGAAAGAACACCCAAATGCGACGTCTTGTTAAATACCATAGACAGCTATAACTTTTTAGGGACTTTATCTACATAGGCTGCGCTAAAACTAGCGCTGAGATCAAACGAAGAAAACCTCTTGCGAATCGCTGTTTCTTTGGGCTAAGAAAACAATTGAGTAAAGTCCTCTCTTGAAAAACTAAAGTGTCGCCTTGATACATGGTTCAGGGGCATGCACAAAAACAGATGAAGGCGCCTTAGGTTATTTCGAGAAAAAAGTGTCATAAATGTATTTATGTCAAATTCACAAATTTTTTTAAATAATAACATAATATATACATATTCGTTCGGGGCAGCTTAAATTAAATATGTATCTCATTTTTTTTGTAATGGATTTTTTTGGGAATGAATGATGTTGTCAAAAAATAAATAAAATTTGTTGGTGATGGCAAATAAAATAGCACCTACATTTTTTTTTATGTAAAGATGGCCGGCCTACTCGCACCCAAATCAATTTTTTTTATAGGAATTTGAGAAACTCAGATGTATTAAGTTTCAATTCAATGTCGTGGGTGAAGCCAGAAATGGGATGGATGATTTGACATCGACTTATTGAAAGTATGGAAGATTTAGCTCAACAGTCAGTGTTATACCTTCACAGCAGAGCCATCTACACATAAATCTTCACAAACCACAACACGAACTCAGAGCTCTAGCCGATACAACAACCACTACAACAACTGGTGGCTGGACTAGGAGTTGAACCTAGGACCCGATAATCAATGCCAGGCGCTCTTCGCCACCCAGCCGTAATACATGCCGTGTACTACCGATATTTTTTCCATGCAACGATTATTTAACCCGAAAGCGGGATTTTTTTGGATGAGGTCAGGGCCCGAATGTACTACAACGATTTCCATGTCGTGTACTATGGGCTTCAAAGAAGAGTGGCAATTAAAATCGACGAAAGTATCTTTCGAGCTCGGTGCGAAGCACGATTTTTCTTTTGACGTATTTCTCTTTACACTACGATGAATAAAAACACTCATGTCAATGTGCAAATTGTCTTTTTTTCATTTCGGCAGCGGCCTTCGCACCCCATCAACCGTATCTAGATAGACTTACCCAATTTTCAGGATGATCCTCTATTTTAACTTCCTTCAGTCGTCCATCGAATATGCCATTTTGAACTCGATGAATATAAAATATTGATCTTGGTGCCATTGCATGAGTAACATTGATCCGTATAATATACTGAATCTCCTCACCCGTGACCTTAAATTGACTTCATTAATTTGTCTTCTTTTGCATGTATGTGTGTGTGTTTTTTTTAAATAGCTTACACTTATTCTTTTTGCATGTATTATAGTGTTTCGAGCAAAAATATTATAAACGAAATAATATATTGGATTAGGACTTGTAAGTTTTATTAGCAATTCCTTTCCGACTTCTGGCCTGAAATTAATAATTTATAAATAAATAATATTCAATTGAATAAGTTTTCTTACTTTTGTGTTAGAACTTCAAGTTCAAAAGTATTGGGTGGACTTTTCAGTATAAGCTTTTCTTTTGCTCTGCTTCCTAAATACTCAACCGTCAGAGAATATTCCTTTATATTGGGGTAAGTTTTATTATATGAATAACAAGCAACACCATTTTCATCTAGTTTCAATGTTATCACATCTGTAACAATTCTTCCGGATTTATCGTAAGGGTGTGATGATCTGTACGTTCTGCCTTCGAAATTTATCGTTATATTGTCGATTTTGGGATTGCCTTCAAGGTCTCTAACTGAAACCTAATGAAATTGAGTAAAATACTTGAAGTTTATTAAAGTATGGCTCGCAATACCGTAATATTTATAGGCTTGTTTTGGAGGAAATAATTGGGGCCCGTAACGTCAATTATAAAGGGGCGATTGTAAATGACGACCTCAGTTGTTGATTGTGAAGTTTCGCCTGTTATGGAGTCTTTGACCGCAGCCTTAACATCGAACTTGTATAGTTGAAGAAGAGAAGATTCACTTGCTCTCGATGTTATATTTAGATCCGTGCTTAATTTTATGCTAACTGTGACATTTCCTTCGATTGGTATATCTCTATTAATAAGTCTTTTTGGATCTTGATAAGCCGAGTAAGTTGAACGAAATGATAAAGTTAAATTACCCTTGACTGGCTCACCATATGTATGGCTTGAATGGAGATCTAATGTAAATAAATGTTTTTCAAATTATTTAAATAGTTTAATTTACCTTGCCTTGATATTTAATACAAAGTGATCCTCGGAAATAGAAATATCCTTTTTAGGAACAATAGCCACAACAAAAGTCGGTAATTTATACTTGGTAACCTCAAACGTGCTTTCTTTTAGCATTTGTCCACCAGAAAAGACTTTAATTTTCCAGTCGCCCGAGACTAGATGCTGCGAAAGTTGGATTTCATCCCTTAATACGCCTTGTTTTAACTGCACGTTAGACAGCTGTTTAATTAAGTTTCCATCGCCATCCTTGAAGGAGTATCGAAATCGTTTTTTTATGTTTTTTTTTCTAATCATAAAAAACGCACAGCACTCACATAGATCCGAACATTGGTAGTCTCAAACAGTGTGGCTGGCCGCATCCAAATATCGATAACGATCACGCGGAACTGGACAAGATCTCCCGGCTTATACATTGGTTTGTCGGTTTGTATGTACACCATATCCGTATGAGCCCTATCCACATTAAGCGGAGCCTTATGTGGTCTTAAAATACAACTCAAACTATTCACTTTCAATTCGGCAATACCATAAAGTGTTCTTGGTGCTCTAATTTCGAACAGCTTTGTAGTTTGAGGCTCTACTTTGACTGTATTGAATTCTTGGTTTTTTGAGTCTCCTACGCTTATGTTAAATTGGCATGGCAGTAAGTAGTCAGTTAAGGATATTGAGATACTGTAGGGGGAACCTAATCGGATTGTTCCTGGAGCAATTATCACATAGTTCCTGCAATTATAGAAGACTTAATAAAAAAAGTTCACTTAAGATTTCTACACATACGAGCTACTCTGTGAAGGCCATCCAAACGAAGTACTTAAACTAATTAGCGAAATAATCAGAACAAGCTTAAGAGACATTTTTCCCCCGAACTAATCTTATGTCCATTACTTAAATTGAAAAACTAATAGAGTAGACAAAAACTTCCTACAAGCGAACTTGAAACCGAGATAACAGCGCAAGTGATTACAAGTGTCATTTGTGTTTGGGAATTTTTTTTTTTTTTTGTTTAAACTTTTAGTGAAAACAAATCAAATCAAGATTTATTTTATTTTTAAAAATTAAATCAAAAATTTTTCTTTTTCCGGTCCAGATCAGTTTTTCTATGCTGTGAACAGTGGTGTGTCAACATATATTTGAAGAACGAGTACTGGTACGTTTCCATTTCGAACGTTTTCGAATTTAATTTTTTACCGGGAAAAAAATTGAAGTTCTTAAAAGTGTATCTAGAAACACCTTTTTAGGGTTCCATACTGATACTTCCAGTGCGGCTTGCTCCAAATTCAACTCAACCAGCAGCGGAGAGAATCGGCCAGTATAATGACGCACTATTGAGTATTAATATGATTAAACCGCTCAAAAGTGATGGAAATCAAGTTGCCAAATATTTCTGTTAGATTGTTATTCAATACATACCCAAAAAATTGCCCCCTCACTTGTCACGTATTCAGTTTCAGTTTAAATGCAGTAAAAATGCAATAAATGTAAATGCATTTAATGCAAAATAGTTTATATACCTTAATTTTGCTTAACTTGTTTACTGATCCTGTGCGCACGCTCTTGACTAAACCTAGTACATATTTAATGTATTTCGACTTAAAGTTATTATTCATTATAATCTTTATTTTTTCCAATAACTTTTTTTTAAAAAAACAATAAACCGATTGTAAGGTCTGCAGTGTGGTTTGTGGCACCATCCTGTTGAAACCAGATATCGTCCAAGTCTATATCTTCCAATTCGGGCCAATCAATCGGTAATCATGGCGCAATAACGCTGGTCATTCACAGTATCGTGAAAAAAAATGGCCGCCGGCATGCAAACCGCACCAAACAGTTATTTTTTGTGGATGAAGTGGTCATTCATGAAGTAAATATGGATTTTCAACCGACCAATAGAGCAGATTTTTCCTTATTCAAGAAACCAATGAGCCGAAAATGAGCTTCGTCACTGCGATGAGTTTGCTATTCAATTCATCACCATGGCGCATCTTCTCCAGAGGTCAATCGGAGAACGTACGTCGCTTCAAATGGTCCTTCGGCTTCAATTCATGAGTCAGCTTGATCTTGACATCCTTATGCAAAAAAACGCCATAATATGGTGTTCTTAAAGTTGCGGTCACCGACTCCGAATTTCGGTAAAAAAAACTTTTATAATTTGCAGACGTTGCTCGCAATGTTGAATTTACTCAATAAATTGACAATGACAGTTCGACGATTAGTGAAAGGGTGCGTTCACAAATTAAATTCAAAGTTGTCAAGTCCCCATTTGATAACCCGATGTTATGTTGAAAGACGTCGTTTTAATGATTTTGATGTTGACGACGGGCCGCGTGAAGGAAGATACTTTTTCGAAGATACTGAATTGGAGGCATTTTTCGATGAGGAACCAGTATAAACCCAAGAGCAGCTTGCTTCAGCATTAGGAGTTCCCCGACAAGCCATTTACAAGCGATGCGTTGGAATGATTCCAAAATAATTAACGCTGATCGTCGTTTTTTCACCTGTGAACAACTGCTCTAGCATCGTGACGGGTGATGAAAAAGGGATTTGTTACAGCAACCCAATAAAAAGAAAGTCGTGGTGACCGCCCGAACTTGCTGCTACGTCATCGGCTCTGCCGAATATGCATGCTTCGAAGGTCATGCTGTGTAATCGGTGTTACCAGGTCGGTTCCATTTTTTATGAACTGTTGAAACTCAACGAAACCATCACTGAACAATGGATTCTGCTTTAATTGATGTGATTGAACCGAGCTCTGTGCGAACAACAACCATAATACGAGCAGAGGCACGAAAAAGTTATTCAACGGCATGGCAAAGTGCAAGCAAGAGTATCTATCTACTTCTGCCACTGATTGATAAAAAAGACCAAACGAAAATCGATACAATTAACAAAAGACTTCAATAAGTTTATTGAAACGGAGCAAGCCAATCTAGAAGCACTGCAGTTTGGACCTTTTGCTCTTTATGCGAGGATTTTCTTTCTTGAATCGCTGCTTTATTTGGCTTATAAAATACCAACTGAAAACGTCGCAAGCTCGAACTGCTGAAGACAAGAAAATTGTTAAAAATGAGAAAATTCGAAGTGACTTTAAGGAACGAATGCGACTTACATTAGATATTCCCAATGTATTCCTGGTATCAATGTGGATTTAACAATTTGGGTTAAAACAATCACGGAAGAACGGTCACCAAATCTTTTTCACAGAAGGCTCTCAATCTTACGAGTTTTTGGGCAGTATTTTTACTATTTTTTTTAAGGTCTAACAACTTATTACGATCAAATGTTGAGTTTTATTTTAATTTTTGTAAAAAAAAAACACGAATAAAAACAAATACTCATGTGCGATGACTATCAGAAGCATCATCAAAAAAAGCGGCCAAGTGTGAGTTTGACTCTCACACGAAGGGTTTTGCACCACCCTACACCCTACCCTACGCGCGAAAATTTCATCTCAAAGGGATTGCAAATTCGTTTGGAATTTGTGTAATGAATGACAATATTAAATTCTTGGTGACATTTTTCTCCATGCAAAAAATATAATAAAACTTTCATGAAATGGAATCATTGCATACTTTTAGGTGTCAAATTGAGTTGCGATACTTAGAAGCAAGTTTCTTGTATGGGTACCACCTTTTAATTTTAAATTTATATCATACTTTTACACATTCTGTGAAAATTGCGGTTTTGAAAATACAGGCTTGTGAAGACGGACTGACGGTGGGACAGTGAAGGCATAGTTAAAGGGTTTCGTAAGATCCCTTCGGATACGAAAATTTAAAGAAGCATAGAAAAATTAAAAACATAGAAAAAAAAAGTTTTCTGAAGGTTAGGTTAAGTTAGGTTAGTATGGGTATCCTTCGACTCACTTTGAACACATTGGATCCATTTTGTCCATAGTCGAGATATATCCAAGCAAGAAAATAAATTAATGGCTAACCGTTGAACCATCCAGTTAAAAGAACGAATCTGTGGTCAGCATTACCCAGGTCATCCAGCCCTTTAAGGAAGTAAATGCCAAGAGTTCTCAATCTTATTGATGATGATGATACAAATTCTTGACATACAAATTCTTTTTCCTCGACGTCTCTGCAGCTTCTGCAAAAGTAGTTATGTGGTATACCGAGTCCACATGATTGCCTATAGTTCAATGGCCTGTAATTATGCTTGTGACGAGATGGATATCCCTTGGAGAGCACCAATTGGTGTTTTAACAAAGGCTCTGATGAAAGTGAATAAGGAGCTTCGATCGAATTTCTGAAGAGAACATGTCGCTTGGAGCAGTCCAGTCGGAAACGCGTTGTGTTTTTTTAGATGAAAAAAAATTGTTCTTAAGACGATTTTTTTTTCAACACATCTCAGCCGTACAGAAGGTGCCGAGGTTTGGGGAGTTTTCATCTACTATGGAACAATAGTATTGCAACTTTTAGAGCCGAGAGCCTTTGCTGCTAGTTGCTCTTCATTAAATATTAATGTAACAATTTTTTATTGTATGTTGATATTCCAAATAAATAAATAATAAATAAATATTGCAACTTTTCTTCCACAGCAATAAACGGCAATTGCTTGAAATGTTCGCTTGAACGTTGAATGCTTGGACATGATTACATATTATAACTTGAAGTTTAAAGCCGAAAGCTTCCTTTTTTATATTTTTTCTTGTAAAGTTGTCTGCTTTTAAATTCATCGAAAGCAAGCTTCCGAAAGCATCAAGTCTCTCAATCTAGAATCTACAGTGCCGTCGTTGTAGCCAATTGAAATTCATTTCGTTGATCAGTTTCTCTGTTGTTGTTGTCGAAGCTGGTCTCGAGATTATAATGTTTTCGAAATTCTTTTCGTTGGTTTTATTCGCTATGTGTTGTTACATCCAAGTCGTTTTGGCTCAGCGGCAGAAGGGGTACGTTTAGGAAGCTTATGAAATCTACAGTTGATTGATTTGATTGTATTTAGCTATTATACAATTGTTGCCCCGGGGACAATCCGGCAGAATTCTCCTTATCTAGTGTCGATATCTTTGAGTGATTTCCATCAGTCGTGCTGGTTCAATATGAGTATCGAAGGGAAATATGACCTGGCCCTAACTACAGTCGAAGTTGAGCCGGGAACAACGAAATTGGTTCAAGTGCAAGCACCTTACACGATTTATGGTGAGGCCACATTGATAGTGAATGGCTGGCGTGGAATCATCAGCCGTGATGTGGGTCGACTTAATGTTGAAGAAAGCCCGTTTACGGTCTTTATACAAATAAGCAAGCTTAAGTATAGGCCGGGTGAACTGGTGCAATATCGCGTCATGTGCATCGATCGGCTTACGCTACCAGCTAGAGTGCCTGGCGGAATTCAAGTAATGATTTATGTGAGTTGTTTATTCCGGTGCTGTGGTTGAAAAAAAAAATAAACAATTTTTCAAAATCTTTCAGGATGGTGATGGAAATTTGATTAGAAAGTTGTCCAACGTCCGGTTGACGCAGGGTGTATTTAAGGATGAATTTAAACTCTCGGAATATACAGTTTTGGGTAACTGGCAAATCAAAGTCGCATTAAGGGGGCTTAGATTGGAAGAAAAATCATTTGAGGTTGCGAAATATATACTGCCTATATTTTCTGTGATGATTGTTACGAAAAAGGATGTTTCTCTTGCTGAGGGTCACTTGGAACTAAATATTGAGGCTCGGTGTGGAAAATGTTGAATAATTCTGATTTAATTTTGTTATTATTGCATTCTTCATTTTAGGTATACATATGGTGAGCCAGTAAAAGGCAATTTAACACTATCCATTTATTCTATCTACTCTGCATACGAAGAGCCCAAAAAACATATCGTGAAAGAGTTGAAAATCGATGGAAATATCACAGTTCAATTAGACTTCGATACTGAGTTAAATATTACGAGAAATATCAATGAAACTCGTTTGCTTCGGTTGTTCACATTCAATCTTGAAGCTGTTGTTAAGGACTCCCTTACAAGTCAAACATCGCAGACGAAGACAGAAATCGCTATACACAGTTATCCTTTTAAGATGAACATCAAAGTCCCAAAGTTCTTCAAGCACAATAAACTTATTAATATTACAGTATTATTTTAATTAGCAATGGCTAAAAAGGAATATTATAGATGAATCCATCTTAGGTGACAGTGAAAGATTACGAAAACACACCAATTAAAGACTCCTTGAACAATGTAACTGTTACTTTGGAGGCCCGACCTTTCAGAATAAGAGGATGGATGCACCTCGAATACTTATCTTCAATTTATGGGCGAACTACTAAAAATATCTTCACGCAGCGATTAGATGAAAATGGTGTTGTGAGACTTTCCCTTAATTCGTCATCTCCACTTATACAGGAGTATTCTGTGTTTGCTGAGTACTTAGGATGCAGGACACCTACACAAACTTTTGAAAAACATCCAGATAATGTCTTTGAATTGGATGTTTTGACTGACCGGTAAGAAATAAACGTTTATCTCACCAATTGTATTTTTCTTAACATCTTTATTGTAGACCTGAAGTTGGAAAGGACTTAGTCGTAAGAATACAAAGTCTTGATCCTATTCATAATTTTGTTTATAATATAATTTCTCGAGGAATTATATTACAAACCAAAAGAATAAGTGTGAGTTAATAGTTCAATTGAAAGAAATCAAAATATAATTTTCACGTCTTTTTAAGGTGCCCAATGATGATACTGTGTACCTCCTACGCATAAATGTTACATATTCAATGGTTCCAAAAATAACTTTATACGTTAACCGTATTCAAAATAGTACTTTCGACGCCCAGTTGAAGGAAATCTATATCAAACGAGCTTTTCAAAACTCGGTAAGTGATTATTAGTCACCTATTAACACTAGAACTACCGTCATTTTTAAGATGCTAGTTCTACCAAAACCAGTCAATATGACTGGTCATTAAAAAATGCGTACAAATTAATTTTTTTTGTATTTATTGAAAAAAAATATCTAGCAAAAGATATTAAAGCATATAAATTAATAATAAATAAAAATAATAGGGAAAAATAATCAAAAAATTAAGTTTTTCTTAAAGTATTAATAGTTATAATGGGGCGCAAACCCGACAAATATGGATTTTCTTTTTAGTACATTTTCCGCATACATATTTTTTACAAATATCGCAAATAATATTAGCCTTATTATTGTTGCAGTACCCAATTTGACACCATTTGCGTGTAGAAACTAAGGTCTTTGAAGTTGTAGGTACATCACCTGCTCGTGGTCTAAAATACTCAGAGGCAATTCATCTGCCAATTGAAAAAGAAACTCTCTTCTGGATATTTTTTTCACCTATTGTGTTTTTGTATAAGATCCACGCATTTATGCCGCCTAAATCTAAAATGTTAAAAAAAGACTTGCAGTGACCATCTTCTTGATCCTTATTTTACGCTTTACTTTTTTGCCATTTGGTCTGCAACGTCAACGCCAAACTTAGATTTGTTATAAAATTCCACAGTTTCAGGCAAGAGCTTTTTTACTTTTCTGAACATTGACGGATTTATGTTTGGAACTCAATATAAAAACTCTTTTCTTCGGCTTACTTTTGTAAATCGTAAGAACATACCCAGATGATTTGTACAGTTTTGATGAAAATGTAGCCATAGTATCCTTCTTTATTTTACAAATATTTGGCAGTTCTCTTTTTTTTCCACGCATAGTACCAACCAATGTTGTTTTTTTTGGCTAGCAATTTAGACGCAAGAGGTACGCTTGTAAAAAAAATTGTCAGTGGTTCCTTCCTTTCATAGTGAATGGCTCGATAAGTTTGAGTACAACATGTTCACTTAGAGGCTGTGATTTTGATCGTGTCTCATTTTTTCCTAAATAAGGAAACCCATTTGCAATATATTTTGTCTCAACATCACATGCTAGCCGGAATTTTATACCAAATTTATCAGGCTTATTTGGCAAATATTGTGTGAACCTGCATCTCGCTTTTGTTGGTAAAAGTTGTTCGTCTGTTGTTATATTTTGTCCTGGTATATAGCAATTCTGGTTATTTTCAATAAATCTTTCCCAAACTGTTGACACTTAAGCAAACTTCTCGCTTCGTAGACGTTGACTTCTTTCATTTTTTTATCAAAGCGAATAAATCTCAAAATATCAGTGAAATCCTTTCTACTCATGGCGTTTGCAAAGAAAGATGGTCCCCATTTTTGGTTCCATAAATATGAAACATTAAAAATTTTCGCTTCATATGCGCCTCGTCCATACAAAACTCCAATAAAAGCTTTCAATTTTTGTTTGGAAAGGATCCATTTTATATACAAAACTCGAGAAGCTTCCAGTTCCGTGCAAGATCTGATATATTCAAGCACTGCTTACTTCGCCTCTAATAATATTTCGTTTTACATATCCTGTTGGACCGGAAGCATCTTTGTAGATACTGTGAATTGGTAATCTTCCAGGACCGCCACCTTCTCGTATTTTTTCCCAACATGTTCCGTCAGCAGCAATTTCATTCGCATTATCTTCATTTTCTGAACTTGAAAGCACTCGAGTATATCTTCTTCTACGGAAATTCAAATTATTTTCAAGTTCACTATCACTTTCTGAACTATCTCCCATGACGAAAATTTCATCTCCACTACTGGAAACATCGTATTCAGTTTCTTCAGCCGCATTTTCACTTTCGTAGTTTGCGTCGTCAGTATCAGAGCATTCCATTCTTATATCGTTGAGTTTTTCCAATGTTTCAGAGATTTTCAATCGATTTGTAATTTTCTGGGCTTAGAAAAATGCACTCGAAATAATCTGTTGCTTATTTATATATAATTTATATATTTTATTTACACGTAGATATTAGGTGATGTGTGATAAGCTGATCTGTTGCTTTTAGTGCAATTTGCTTACGTTACTATATATATTTTCTTTACGACAAAAAGAAAACTACCTGTTTACCTGCAACCCACGCTCATCCTTTACACAATAAGAAATTCCCCCAAAAACCCCTTTTTACACAAAGTACCCTTCGAACCTTTTTATGGCCTAAAAAAGAGTATTTGTACTGTAATGAATGAAAAGTTCCAATGACAGTTCTAAAAAACCCATTTGTTGATCTGCAATTCCAGTGAATTTGTTCACGGTAAGCAAATTGCAAGGTACCAGTCATTTTGACTGGTCATGGTAGAAATAGGTATAATACAAATTTTTTTTGGAATCTATTGAATACAATAAAAAATTTTATTCATTATACCATTCCTTGCGTTATTTCTACAAAAGTCATGATCCTATTCCAAAAAAAAAAATTTTTCAGTACGGAGAAATTTTAAAATAAACAGCGCTACCAGTCATTTTGACTTTTATGGTAGGTCTAGTGTTAAGATCGATATTTTGAAACCAACAATCTAAAGGCCGTCTTTATAACTTCTCTGGCTCTCAATGGGATAAGAATACCCTTAAAATGTATGCAGTAAGCTGAAATAGAATAGGAATTGTATATCTGTTTGCATTTCTATAGTGACATGCTTCCGACCTCTCGAAAGATTTCTTAGAAAAAATAAGTCATCAACAGCCTGCCTTTAAAACGACAAACGTTGTTTTTTTTAATTTCTTAAAGCGAAGTCCAACTGGACAGTCAAAGCCCTCAGTAAGCTGCATATGCATGGGAAAAAAGATCATTGCTTGAATGTGGTCCCATTTTCGAGATTCGATATTTGGGTTTCAATTCACATACTAACATTAACACTAATCAGAAATTGTCTTCCAATGAATTAAGTGATTTTTATTAACAAAAAGGATTCATTTATCGGCGAGAATTCTCGAGCTTCATTTCTGTTTTGTTTTTTAATTCTTTTTTTTAGATCCACATTAATACTGATCGCGAAGTTAAACCCGGCTCCGAGGTCACAGTTAACATAACTACTGATATAGAGTCCTATGTTGGTTTGATGGGAATCGACGAGAAATTACTTTCGGAAACAATTGCCAACAACGATTTGAGCGAAGATAACATTTTCACAAAACTTCGTAACTATGACTCGATAAACATGAACTACGTAAAGTGTCCAGGCATTGAGGCGGGTCTAATCACATTTTCAAACTCATTTAATAGAGCGGGCTTTTGTAAGTGTGACCGTAACCGAAATTTATATGGTTAAGTGATATGTCGGTTTTAGCTATTGGTAAATTAGATTTACCCTTAATTGTTGGCGGAATTGTTGGCGGAATTGATTATCCAATTCCAGAGCCGGTAGACATGCCTTCCATTGAGTTACCGCGGATTCGAAAAATATTTTCGGAAAGCTGGATATTTGAAGACTTTGATAGGTGCTGCTTTTATTTTTTGGTTGTGAATGAAAATTATAATTGATGTGGTTTTATTTTAGGACTTCCTCGGAAGGCTTCAACATACACCAAACTGTGCCAGATACAATTACCACATGGGCAATAACCGGGTTCTCACTAAATCCTGAATCTGGACTGGCATTGACGAAGAATGCTACTAGGCTGAAAGTTTTTCAACCGCTTTTCATATCAATAAGCCTTCCGACCTCGATTAGGGAGGGTAAACGTCTTAAGTGGATAATCATGTGCATGATTACATTTTTTTACTTATAGGAGAAACCCTGGCGATACCAGTTTACATTTTCAACTACTTAACTGAAGATCTTTCGGTACAGGTGACAATTGAGCAGGAAGCTAACGACTTGCAATTCTTCGAAAGCCTTAATTCAACCGCAGATGTCAAAGTGAAGCGAACCGCAACGATCTCAGCAAATGGTATTGCAAAGTTCTTTTTCCTCTGCAAACCGCATAAGTCTGGAAAACATAATATAACGGGAAAAGCCGTAGCTTCCATTGGTAGCGATGCTGTACAAAAGACACTGGTAGTGGAGGCCAGAGGAATACCGCACTCTGTTTCCAAGACGCATGTGTTTCATTTACACCAGAACGTCACACAGGAGACAGAAATTTCGCTCAACACTCCCGAAAATATTGTACAAGGTTCAGAAAGTGTTCATATATCAGTTATTGGTGACATTTGCGGACGGCTTTTGGAATGCCTTGAGAAACTTATTCGCGTACCTTTTGGAAACGGGGAAGAGAGCATAACATACACTGTTTCGAGCCTATTGGTCTTAAAATATCTCAAGGTCTGAAATCTTCAATCTAAATCTACTTTAGAATATAATCTTTTAGTTTTCAGACATTAAAACACTCAAATCCGAGCTTGGAGAATAGAGCAAAGCTATATTTGGAGCTGGGCTATCAAACCCAGTTGAATTTCAAGCATATTGATGGCTCGTTTGGCTTTTTCGACAGGCATCACAGCAGAACTGGAGACATCCGGGTGACCGCTTTTGTTATGTGGGGGCTTCAACATGCAAGTCGATTTATCAATGTGGATTCAAATGTCTTGCAGAAGGGCTTAGATTACCTCAAAAGTAAACAGAACGAATCTGGCGGCTTTAATTCCGGTCGGGGTAATAATGAGGATGTCAAATTAACAGCATTAACTTTACTGGCTTTCTTAGGGGGCAATGTAATGAATCTTTTTAACTTGTTCTTTATAAGACTTTCATTCTATTTCCAGAAACTTCGATATAAATATGAAGATGTCATTTCAAAAGGGCTTGCATATTTGTACAAAACCCAAGACAATTTAGAACAAACTCCTCCTGCCGTGTTGTCAGCGTATGTCTTGAAGTTAGGTAATCATGAGAAGTCTGACGAGATCATTTCCAAACTCTTTGGTCATTCAAACTTGAAAGGTGAAATTCATGAATCTTCAAGTCATTAATTTAAACATTTTCGTTCCCGCACAGAAAAACAATCAAGTTGGAGTGAAACCAAATCTCTTCAGTCAAATCTAGACAGAACTGCGAGGGACTTTCTTAATTTGCTTAGCTCTCAGAATCGGTCTGATCACGATTTACTTCAGATCGTGAGAGCCTTGGTCTTAAAAGATCACGAAGAACGATCAATGGACCACATGATAGCCCTTGAAGCGATAATAAGTTTTGCACGAGATATGGGCTTCGCAAGTAAGAACATAGATATTCGATTTTCCGACGATCAAGGAGGAACTGGAAGCTTCCATGTTGACTCTGAAAATGCTCCAGTTCTGCAAGTTCTAAAGGTATGTTAGTTTTAAAAATGTTTTGAAGTGAAAAGTAAAAAGGATCTTTTTTTTTAGCTCACCCAACTTACTCGCAAGGTTCAGGTTCAAGCCAATGGAACAGGTTATGCCGTCATAGAATTTAAGCACAGATACTATCTTGAACCATACTCTCAGCCTTCTTCGAACTTTAAGGCCAACTTAACAATTAAAAAGACAACTGAATCCCTCACAGTTTTCGAAGCTTGTTTAGCAATTCAAACGCCGGATTTCCAAGGCAACTTAACAGCAATGGAAGTCAGCCTTCAGTCGGGATATTTGATTAACGAAAATGTGGTCAATGATATTCCAATGTCAAGCGACAAAGTGAAGGTAAAATAAAAATGTTAAGTTCTTGACAGACTTTGCATCAAAATTTATCGCTTTAATAGGCGGTCAAGGTAAATGGGCCAGAAAATTTTATTTTATTTTATCTGGAATCTATTTCTCACAATGGAGCGTGCATCCAGTTTGAAGCTATTAAAATATTTAGCGTATATGACGCCTTCCCAAGCACTACTGTCATATATGATGTTCACAGAATGGGTACGTTTGACTTATTTAACTTTAGAAAAAATATCTTATGCATTCTTCTTTTGTAGATCAAAAGGATATACATTATTTCCATATGGACAATGCGGAGCTCTCAAATCAATTCACAGTCTAGATAAGCAATCGATATCAATGTGGGAATAGAAATCTTCAAAACTAAAAGTTCGTGGTACCTTTTGAGCTTGCTAGCATGCTAGCCAAATTTGATTTTCATTTCAAAAACGCTTGCGGCTAGCTTAATTAACTTGACTTTATGTAACCTTACTTACTGGCCCTCTGCGGTCGCTCTATGCTAATCCTAACGATTTAATATATGTCTTTCGATGAATGTTTATTTTTATATTTAAATTTAAGTAACAATTTATTAAAGTAAGAAAAATGCTGTCTGTTAAAAAAAAAACAAAAAACTTAGTACAGAGACTAGTGTTTTATTTTTTTTTTATAGCTAAACCTTAAGATAAACTAAAGTCTAGTCTTAGACCTAAAATCATAACCTAACTTAAATAACATTCAAAACTACGTACTTACTTAAATTTAAGGAAGCTGGCCAAGGCTGACAGGGCATGCTATAATCATTGTCAGTAGGGCACCAAAGATAAATAAAAGACGAGAGATTCCAATCATCGTCCAACCACCAATAGTATCGATATTGCCTTACTTCAACAGCTTTTTCGCGGTCTGTTACCGCCATACTAAACCTGAGAGTCTCCGGTGAGCTACTTGCGACGTCTTGATCTTAGTTGACTCGCCCGTCCACAGCTTTTCGACAAACATGAAAGGTTACAGGCACTGCTAATCTATCCTGGACCAGACTTTTTCTATCAAGAAAAAGCTGGGTGGCGAAGTTGGTAGAGCGCCTGCCTTTCAATTGATTCGATTGATAGGCTCGAGGTTCGATTCCTAGAGTAGTGGTCTTGTTTTTCGAAGCTGGTCCAGTCACAATTTGCCAAATCGATCGATATCAAAATCCTCCGTCCCATTTTGGGCTTCACCCACGGAAATGAGTTGAAACCAATTACACCTGAGTTTCTCAAACAACTACACAATCATTCATTCTTCTCCTAATTCTTCCGCTCGCTCTGTGCTACACGCATTATAAGAGTCTTAATATCCTCTTGAAGAGCGAGCAAATAATTAAAAAAAAAAAAGGAAAGCTTCAGGGGGAAGAAGGCCGTTAAGGCTACCCGTTTTGTCCAACGATAGAGAACATACGCCACTTTTTGGTTTTTCAAGAGGCCCCAGACAACAGAAAGAATTTATTAATTTTCGGGAACATGCTAGGGTTACTAGCCGAATTCTGGTATAACAATGCGAATTAATTGAAGCACGGAAATTTTGCTGAATTAATTGTTGTAGGTTTTTAAGATGTGACTTCAGTGTCCTAACCTCCGAGTTGTGTGGGTCAATAAAACGTCTGTCCAGTGATTTGAGCCATGTCAGTAGCCTTCTCTTCTGCCGGTGTAGAGCGTCGATCGTAGCGTTGCGATAAATATTGACATTGTCAGTCAGTTGGTACTTGGGAATAGTACTGTCCATTGTTTTTTTTTATTCTGTCGTCCATCAGCTTAAGGTGAGTGTCGATCTCCTCGTTCGACAAATTCCTATTAGGTGGTGGGTTGAGCGAGTTCAAGGAGAGTGCTTTTGTCATTGTTCGGGAGATTTCAGTTAGCTGTATCCGTTCGTCAAACAGCATAAGATCTATGTAAGTGTCTGATCTGCGATAAGAAGGACTATCCGTCGGCTTTAAATCGAGTCGATACTCGACACTAATCTGACCCCACCAATTGAATAATAGGTTCCCTCTAGCCAAATTGAATCTAAATGTCAAATTTCCGGCGGTCGGCCTCAACCTGTAAGAAGTGGGTGCCGCAGATGGTTATGCGTCAATATAATGGTTTATTAGGAAGATCTGTCATAGACAGCAGAGCGTCATGATACAATCTTTCAGAATAAACTAAAGACACACTTTGTAGTACATCAATTATTATAGGGGGTTTGATCTTCCCCGGTTAAGTGCCCCTTTATTGGCTAAAACAACGAATCAGGATACATGAGTCGCATTAAATAATTTCTGCGAGTTGTCAATTCCACAAGTTCCTCTGGGTTCTTAACCTTTTATATATGAAGACATAATGGAAATTTAGAGAGTTTGTTACAGTGCTTGAATATTCGTTGTATCTCTAACTTAAAACGTGGACAATTCGACAAAGCTGCAGTTCAGAAACACAAAAAAAATTGTTCACATCAGGACAACGCGGCAACTCATTACTGTATTTGAAGCTATAAATGGTTTAGGTTAACACCAGCCACAAGTTGGATCTCCGGAAACTCCATTTACTTTGTTTTGTATGTTTTCCTGACTGTATCTTCTGAACACCAATAGGTAAACACTTCTATGAAGGAGGTACTACTATGCCCATAACAAATAATAAATAAAATGTAGAATTGAAAATAAATTGTGATCCCCGTTTAGAAGAGATATGGGGTGAAAATGTGGACAGATCTTTCTCGACATCATTGGGTAAGATGTTGAAGTTCTCGTGGTAGCGCAAAAAAATGTTCATTAGATCTATTGGATCAATAGGAAGGCCTTCTTGCTGAATGGAAAACAATGACGTAAGTTCTGGTTTTACCATCTCTACAGGATTCAGGCTGATTATGAAGATAGGCAAGGTATAGACGCACATTTTCGTATATTCTGTGGTCGCGTAGGCTTGACGAATGTAACGAATGCCGTCATCGTTGAGAAGAGCAGATTGTTTAGTAACCTTGGCCGTAGGGGGGAGAAGAGGATCTAAAAACGAGGGTGTATTATCATCAGAAACTTTGGGAACACCAGGATTGAGGGTGTGCGATTGAACGAAGTTTGGGAAGTCAATCGGTAATCAATCGGAGAGAATTTAGGCGAAGTACAGCACACGTCGGGGATCAGGATAATTGATAATCGATTGTTTGCGAATTTCGAGACACGTGAATTGGATTTAGGAGGATGTGAATGGGGTGATTGGTTGGGTAAGCTATGACTGGGATTGGGACCGTTAACAGGTGGTATTGAAGGAATCGGGAAACGTTTGAAACGTTTGAGTGGTTAGTGGGGGGCTTAAGCTTATTGTTAGAATTGTTGGTGTTCGGTTTGGTGACGATTTTTTTATTTTCTATTTATCCATTTGGCAATGGTTAAATTGCCCACACGTAAAATGTCGTTTTTGGCATTTGTGAACAGCCATCCATATTTAGAAGGTTTGTTTATCTTTAAAGAGATGGTGTCATTAATTCTAATAATAATAAATAAAATGTAGAATAAAATAACCAATAACCAAATTTGAATACCAAGAAGCAATGGTTTAAAAATTATATAAATATGTATAGATTTTTCAATATTTGATGGTGGTACGGAACCCTTTGTGTGCGTGTTCGGCTTGCACTTTGGAATTAAATTGCTCGATCTCAAATGATGAAATGTCATTTCACAGGGAGCAAAAGCCGTGAAGCTGAGATTTATTTTGGTTTCAATTACTCCGTGGTTGTAGTCCTAGTTGGGACAAAGAATTCGATATCGACTTCATTGCATTCGCTTAGTTTTTTTGTTGTCATTAGCTGATGTGCTATAAAGTGCATTTTATGTGGTTTTCAGGTTCATCAACCTGCTGTCAGTATTATACCTTCACGGTATATCACAAGTTTTGGGGAAAATTTTTTAACGATTTCTAAACGTTGTTCGGGCAACTAGCCCTCCCCATGTTCGTTGGAAACATCATAAGCCTATCTACAAAGTCTTTTTTACCTGATTGAGCGGTGTCAATGTCACGTGGACTTTGTGAATACTCTCAAGTAAGACTTATTTGTGAAGCTGCTTCCAAAGCTATTTCCGAGTTACAAGGGCGTCTTAATTTCTGCTAATTTTTCTGTTCACTGCTCTCATGCAAATACCGGAATGAACTTAGTTTCTCAATTCAACTAGTGCAATAAAATGTTCACCTACATCATATGTTGAGCTTTTCTTCAAGTCGATTTAAAGTACTGTGATTCTCAGTAAATACAGCTTTTCATTTGTGACGACACTTAGCCTCAGAACTCGCTTCTGTTCGACATTTCACGTATCAGTCTTCGGAGCAGAGTTTCACCCGCCACATCGTTCAAATCGTGAGAGCAAATGATTTTAAAGCTGCTGATTATTTCCTGCTTAGTTTGCGGCCTCCAAGCATATCAATCTCGAGGGTTTGTGTTTCAATCAGCTTCTACTGGTACAATGTTGATCCCAATTATTGTTGCAGCTATTTTACAATTGTGGCACCGGGAACTATCCGCTCGAATACAGACTATCACGTGTCGGTTTCTTTGGACGATTTTAGGCATTCTTCGTGGCTCAACATAACGCTGAGAGCATTAAGCGGTAGTTCCGATGTTGTCATTGATAGAGCAACGATTAAAGTTGAACCTGAAACATCAAAGCTTGTGAGATTTCGTGTCCCAAAGCTATACTATGGTCATGGCTTGCTGATAGTGAGAGGATTCCGTGGGATTTTATTCTTACGAAAAGCTAGACTCAGGATTGAAGAGCGTGAGTATATACAATTTATTCAAACAGACAAAAGCAAATATAAGCCGGGTGAGCTTGTTCAGTTCCGTGTGATCTTCATTGATAGACTTACGCACCCGGCGAAGATTAATGAGAACATTGACGTCTGTGTCTATGTAAGATGTGAAGAAAAGCTTAAAATATACATATACATATCACAAAACTATATTTCTATTTTAAGGATAACGATAGAAACTTGATTCGAAAGTTTTCTAGTATCAAGCTAGTACAGGGAGTATTTAAGGGAAACATACAACTATCAGATCATCCTGTCTTAGGTGAATGGAGAATTGAAGTGAGTGCTAGTGGACTGATTTTAGAAGTCCAAACTTTTGACGTTGCAAGATACGTGCTGCCCAATTTCTCAGTGACAATAACGTCGAAGAACGATGTAGCCGTGGAGGAGGATAAACTCGACATAAATGTCAAGGCGCGGTAATTAAAAAAGAAGTTCATATATTACCTAATAAATTTTTTTTAAATTCCGCCCAAAAGGTTCACCAATTACCGACCAGTAAATGGCAGCTTAGCCCTACATCTAATTTCACTCTACGGTGTAAAAGATTATATTAAAACAATTAAGTTCGATGGTGAAATCAATATGAGTGTAGACTTCCAAACCGAACTCCATCTAAGTGAGTCTTCATATAGGCCGAGTCAAAAGTATTACACTTATGAAGTCATAGCAAACGTAACAGAGCCTTTTACTGAAGAATCTCAAAGCGCTACGGCGGAGGTTCGAATTCACAGGTATCCATACAAAGTCGAACTTAATGCCCCAAGATTTTTTGCAGTGAATGAATCCATACGGTTAGAGGTAAGATTCTGGCTTCTTTTAAGATTTGTTTTTTACTTTTGTCTTTATTTCAAGGTTTCAGTTACTGATATTCGCGGCAATCCAATTCAAGACAAAACTAGTCCAGTTACAATTAAACTTTCCTATGCAGAAATGGATCTATCTAGGCTCAGCATGCTGGTGTTGAGTAATTCAGAACTAAGTTTGGAAGCTCCAGGTCAACTAGAAAGAACAGCGTACTTAAATAACGACGGAGTTGGTATTGTTACATTAATTATACCAAACAATGATTTTTTTACTGAGTGTCATGCTAGAGCAGAATATCAGGGATTTGTCTCGCATCTTACAATTCTAAAAAAAGCACATGTTCGTGAATTGAATTTGAATGTATTTTCAGAGAGGTAAGGTTTAGACAAATTCTTCTTTCAAATTCGTCCATCCGTCCATCCGTCCATCCGTCCATCCGTGCATCCGTCCATCCGTCCATCCGTCCATCCGTCCATCCGTCCATCCGTCCATCCGTCCATCCGTCCATCCGTCCATCCGTCCATCCGTCCATCCGTCCATCCGTCCATCCGTCCATCCGTCCATCCGTCCATCCGTCCATCCGTCCATCCGTCCATCCGTCCATCCGTCCATCCGTCCATCCGTCCATCCGTCCATCCGTCCATCCGTCCATCTGTCCATCCGTCCATCCGTCCATCCGTCCATCCGTCCATCCGTCCATCCGTCCATCCGTCCATCCGTCCATCCGTCCATCCGTCCATCCGTCCATCCGTCTATCCGTCCATCCGTCCATCCGTCCATCCGTCCATCCGTCCATCCGTCCATCCGTCCATCCGTCCATCCGTCCATCCGTCCATCCGTCCATCCGTCCATCCGTCCATCCGTCCATCCGTCCATCCGTCCATCCGTCCATCCGTCCATCCGTCCATCCGTCCATCCGTCCATCCGTCCATCCGTCCATCCGTCCATCCGTCCATCCGTCCATCCGTCCATCCGTCCATCCGTCCATCCGTCCATCCGTCCATCCGTCCATCCGTCCATCCGTCCATCCGTCCATCCGTCCATCCGTCCATCCGTCCATCCGTCCATCCGTCCATCCGTCCATCCGTCCATCCGTCCATCCGTCCATCCGTCCATCCGTCCATCCGTCCATCCGTCCATCCGTCCATCCGTCCATCCGTCCATCCGTCCATCCGTCCATCCGTCCATCCGTCCATCCGTCCATCCGTCCATGCGTCCATCTGTCATAGTGGGTCACAACGCTTCCGTCTCGCAATTGGTCGCTTCTTCGTGCACTCTGATCATTCCAGACATTTCTTGAGATGGTTGGTATCCTTTTAAGGTCCCAACTGGATCTTGAAATATGGTCTATCATTGATAGTCGAACCCGTAGTCGAGCTGTGCATTCGGAATATTTGATGAGAGTAATCGTCAATCATCACGTGTTGAGTTAATTGACAGTTCGAACTCCTGGGAATAGCTTGATTGTTGAATGACTCTTTTGGTGAGCGAATCTTGTAGTTCTTGTAGTCGTGATCTGTTATTGTTTTTTGGAGGCTTGACTTCTCGACCACTCCGCCAAGGATGTTTCCCTTATTGATTTTAGCAATGAAATCGCGAAGAACGTCCTTCTTTCGTATTTTTTGCTTGAACGTGAAGGAGTTTAAAGTTAAATCAACACACCCGAAGGAGGCTTCATAAGCATGGTTGGGTAAGGTTAAACTGGTTACTAGATGCACACTTAGGCCAGTTTATTAAAAGGTTATTTGTCTTCGTCTTTGAAAGTTTTGATGTTAGAAATATTAGTATTGCACAATATTCTAGACCTGTTTTTTTAAAAAAAAAAACGAATATATGAATGTTTTAGCCACCGAATCGGAAACGAGGTCTTGATTGATGTAACATCGAGAGACCCTATTCAGCACCTTAGATATGAAGTTATTTCACGGGGCGACATTATAGAATCAAAGCGAGTGACGGTAAGTGAATGATAAAAAGCTAGTCCAAGATTTCAAGAGTGTATTCTATAGGTTCCCGAAAATAGGACCATGCATCAATTAAAGTTCGAGGCGACTTATTCCATGGTGCCAAAAATAATCGTTTTCGTACATCATATTTTGAATGGAATTCTAAGTTCAAGTTCCGTGGAAATCGAAATCGAAAGGATTTTCCAAAATTCCGTAAATTATTAATGAAACTTTACGAGTTTTAATAATTTGCTTCTAAATAATTTACAGATAATCATTTCGACTGATGATGAGACCCTTCCTGGCGAAGATGTTTCTGTTAATATAACGACTGACGCTGGCTCATACGTGGGGCTATTGGGCATAGATGAAAGGCTTCTTGTAAACAAGGACTCAGACAATGGACTAACCGAAGATGATGTTTTTATGGCCCTGGGCGAGTTCGACGATATATATCCTGGAAACCAAGTTGGCCTCATAACAATTTCGAATGCCCGCAATAAAGATGGTGATGGTTCGTACTGAAGAATTGTGTATAGAAAAATGACTTGTTTTAAACCTATCTAGATATTGGTCGAGTACCCCTCTTTTTTGGAGCTGGAGAAATTACTCCAAAAGCTTATAGCTTCGAGAAGCCGATTGTTGATCTTCCTCGAATAAGGAAAATATTTTCTGAAACTTGGATGTTTAAAGATTTTGAGAGGTTTTCATGTTTATTGTAACCTTCGAGTCTGAAGTGTAAGCAATATTTGTTTAGGACATCTGAGGAGGATTTAAGCTTGCGTGAAGCTATTCCGGACACAATAACATCCTGGGCTATCACTGGTTTTTCATTGAACCCAAAAACTGGGCTGGCCTTGACAAAGAATGTTACCAAGCTGAAAGTGTTTCAAGAATTTTTCATTTCAATGGATCTACCAAGTCTTGTCAAGCAGGGTAATGATGATTAGATCCTGAGTAATTAAAATGCAATAAAACGATTATGTTTAAGAGGAAATTATTGAAATTCCGGTCTACTTGTCCAACTATATGAAACAAGATCTTTGGACTAACGTGACAATCGAGTGCTCTGATGAAATCGACATCTTACACAATCAAACCAGCCGAACTCGCATTGAGTTAATTAAGGCCAACGGAAGGAGGAAGGTTGTGTTTCTTATCCGACCACTTAAGTCAGGCCGACATAATATCATTGCTAAGGCTCTCTCAAATCAAGCAAGTGATGCAATTCAGAAGACCTTGATTGTCGAGCCATTTGGGGTGCAATATTCACTGTCGAGGACACATTTGATTTTTCGTCAAGACAATCAGGAGCACGAAGATGATATTTTAATAGAAGTTCCTGAAAATATTGTTCCAGACTCTGATAGTGTTCAGCTTTCAGTGGTTGGCAGCATTTTCGGACCGCTCTTAAGGAGCATTCAAGGTTTAGTTCGGGTCCCATTTGGAAACAGCGAAAACAATATGAGATACTTTGTGTCTAATCTGCTAGTCCTGAAATGTTTTAAGGTAAGATTTTGTAAATTATTGATTTGATTTTTTGTTTTCATGAAGTGCATTTTTTAAGGCATTAAATCAATCAATTCCAAGTATTGAGAGTAAAGCCAAGCTTCATCTGCAAGTAGGATATCAAACTCAAATGTCTTACAAGCATTTGGATGGATCCTTTACCCTCTTCGATAGGACACGTGAAAGAACTGGAGACAGATGGCTAACAGCTTACACCATGTGGGCTTTTCAACAAGCAAAAAACTATACTCAGGTCGATCAAGAAGTTATTAACAGAGGATTGAATTACCTCAAGTCTATCCAAGCTGCGAATGGTGGGTTCAGCTCCGATGGAGGAACTGAGGACGATGTCGCCTTGTCAGCTTTTATTATGCTTGTTTTTCTCGTAGAAGAGGTAAACTCAGCTCGTTTTCAAAAAAAAAAATATAATTTTTGTTGATTTTAGGAGAATCAAAAACACTATCAAGACGTCATAGCAAAAGGACTAGCTTTTTTAAACGGCACTATCGATAATCTAGAGCGACCGTTCTTGAATGCTATTACTTCGTATGCGCTTGTGATGGGTAAACATGGTACTTCGGAAAGAATTTTGGCGAAACTGAGTTCCCAAACAAACCCTAAGAGTATAAACCTTTAATATGTTTATAATTTTTCAACGAATCTTTAACGCTTGCTTCTCAGCTGCCCATCTAGAATGGACGAATCCAGACACTCTCCAATCGGGTCTTGAAACGACAGCTTATAGTCTCATGAGTTCACTAAAATCGCAGCACGTGGATCTTCCAAAACTTTATCCAATCTTGGAATCTTTAATTTCTTCAAAGTTTGACACGCGGTCGCATGCCCATATGCTGGCTCTTGAAGCAATGATAAAGTTTGCTAAGCTCATCAACTTTAAGTCCAACAACTTGACTATTGATTTTACGAGTGATCAGGCTGAATCTGGCAACCTTAAGGTAACAGAAACTCTTCAAATCGTTCAGGTTGGTTTCTAGATTGTACTTTCCGGATGAAGTTGCTCATTGACATCTCAGCTTAACAGAACAACAAGACAAGTTAAGCTGCGATCGACAGGGATCGGTTTTGCCGTTGCCAGCATACACTATAAATACAATATCGTCCCGGGAATTGAGGAGTCGTCAAAATATCAAACCAATATAACTATAAAGGAGGTCAATGACTGGATAGTGTCCTTGGACATTTGTTTAGCCACAAAAAAACCAGCGACCTCAAACCTCTTAGTAGTCATGGAGGTGAAACTTCCCTCAGGTTATTCAGTTAACGCCAAAGGTCTTTCTCGAATAAAGAGCACTAACAGTCAAGTAAAGGTTGAGTATTTGAATTTTTTCGCAAAAGCTCTCAATACAAATAAAAAGCTTATTATTTCAAAAGGCCTTTGAGATGATCGAAAAGGATCTAAGCCTTAGAGTGTACTTTGAAGGCGTGACTCAAAATGGAACCTGCATCAAGCTGGCATGTTCAAAGACAGTTTCGATCTTTAATCTTAAGCCGATCACAATAATCGCATATGATTTTGAGAATGAAAGTAAGTGAATTGATGAAAAGCAACCTTTTCGGATCATGTTTCGTTCTTTTTCACAGATCAACGCTCGGTTTTTTCTCACTTGGTCGAAGATGGCGAAAGTGTTTCTGGATTAAAAAAAACTGGGGGAGATCTATGCCAACCGGTGAAGAGAAGCTGATTGATTCACTTTTTTAAAATCGCCAAATAATGACACAAACTCGCAGATCAATTTTAGAGCTGTAGTTTTTTTTTTTTTTTTAGACTTAAGTTGATTAATTTTTTTGACGATATACATACCCATATCTCCAGTTACTTTTTATTACTTAATTCGCAGAGTCTAGCATTTGTTATAAACGAGCCCAGCAGGCCTGCTTCGAGTAGCATGTGAGAAATGTTGCGCTCCTTCGACTTAAAAATTTCTGATCACTGTACGATGGGACTCTTAACAAAAATTCCAAAAACTAGAGGCTATGGATCTATTCTATGACTTTTCAATGAAGAGTGGAAGTTGACTTGCTATGCTACGAGTCATGGGAAGATGTTTACGCTTGTAGTGATTTTTCTGCCGCGTATGCAATCTTCGTTTATTCACTTAAGAAGCATATCTTATCCTGCTCCTCATTTCTGTACTTCTTGGATATCTAGATCTTTATAAAAACTAGTTTAATGGAAGAATAAACGCAGAATAAGATTCAAAAAGTATTCTGATAACCAAGGTAAAAAAAGAAGGTATAAGAAATTGTGTGTCGAACTAAAAATATAGATTCCTATCTGCCGCGGTAACTATTACTGTGCTCAATTTAGCTACGCAGGAAAATTTACAAATATGGCGAGCCGTACATAGCTAACTATTGGGTTGGCAACTAAGTAATTGCGGATTTCACTCATAGATGGTTTTCGTTGAATTTTTAGGTTTGCTGACGTAATCGAAATGTCAAACACATTTTGCTATTTGATAGTTGGTTCTTCAACTGTCAATCAGTAAAAATATTTTTTGGTCGGTTGTGTACTTTTTATTTGGCGTCTGTTGAAAAATGGAAAATCAAAGCGAACATTTACGTCATATTTTGCTTTTTTAGGGGAGAGTACGATAACTTGGGCGCCAAAAATTGATAACGATTTCTTGTAGAGGGGTCAAAAACAAGCATTTTTTACTATGGGAGGGGGGTCTATCTCGCACCGTTTAGGAGGTAGGGGCAATTTAAAAAAATGACTTAAAATTAAAAAAAAAAAAAACAACGACAACACTTAAAATAAAGTACTATACCGGCTTTGAAAGCCAGAAATATGTTCTTTAATCCTGGGTTTAAATTAAATAGTAAACTTTAATAGTTTTTGAAAAATTCGAATGCAAACTCAAATTTTTGATAAAAACAATGAAAAAAACAAGTTTAGACCAATTTTTTTCAAAATTGTGAAATGAAGTGCTAAATTTGCTTTTTGTAGTCAATGCTTGTATTAATTCTGAATAGAACACAAAAAACCGAATGGTTTTATGTCTTTTAGTTTTTGAGAAAATTGAGATCTACTAAAACTATTTTTTGTTTTTTTGGTATTTACGGTGATCCTTTTAGTATAAATGTTAATGATAGGTTCATCTTTGTTAGTAAAGTTTAGCAAATCATTTAGCGTTATTCAGAATGCACCACGAGGAGGTCAGAGGAGAATCAGACCAATTTCTTCTAAAAAAAAGCGGTGCTCTTTTCGTTGGTCGATACCAAATTCCCGAACGAACAAAATACCGAAAAGTTATTTAGTTTAGGATGGATTAGAGGATGCTTAGTCGCCATTGCTTATTCACAAAAAATAACACTCGATTCGCACTAAGGTTGAACATAGAATGAGCTTTACCACATGTGCATGAAAAAACCAACGGTACAAAATTCAAAGTTTGATCGGGTATATTTGTAATGCATCATTATTAAGTGCATTCCATATTACATAAGTACATACAAATTAGATGAAGAGTATTCATGACATAGGCGCCTGCCAGGCAAAAAGCAGCTACCCTGAGCGGAGCGACGAAGTCGCGTGAGCGTGGACTGACTACGGAAAGAAAGTTGAATTCCTTTAACCCGCGAAGCGGGCCACCCGTGTACTGTTGATATAAAAAAAAGCTATTGATAAAGACGCATGCCGGACATTTAATCGATTATTCATTCGGTTACCTTAAAGAAGACCACTTAAATGTCACAAAACAAAAATAGTAATTTTTAATATTCTCAAAAACTGGAAGACATAAAGCCATTCGGTTTTTTGTGTTCTATTTAGAATTGATACAAGCATTGATTAAAATAAGCAAATTTAGCACTTCATTTCACAATTTTGAAAAAAATTGGTCTAAACTTGTTTTTTTGAGTTTTTTTATCATAATTTTCAGTTTGCATGCGAATTTTTCAAAAACTATTAAAGTTTATTATTTAATTTAAACTCAGGATTAAAGAACATGTTTCTGGCTTTTTTATTTCCGGAAAGAAAAAAAAAAAAACGCATCGCAAGCTCACAAAAAGTTATGTGCTGTTAATGGGAACGAAGCTTTAAAAGAACGGCAGTGTCAAAATTGGTTTGCCAAATTTCGTTCTGGTGATTTTTCACTCAAAGATGAAAAACGCTCTGGTCATCCAGTTGAAGCTGATGACGACCAAATCAAAGCAATAATCGAATCGGATCGTCACAGTCGCTTAAAACAACTTTGCTATGTACGAAAACTCGATATATGGGTTTCTCATGAACTGAAAGAAAATCATTTAACACAACACATTAACATCTGCGATTTCTTAAAGAAACGTAATGAAAATGATCCATTTTAAAAACGATTGATAACAGGTGATGAAAAATGGGTTGTTTAACCAGGTGAACCAGCTATATTATCAGTTTGGTGGGATTCCGAAGGAATTGTCTACTTTGAACTTTTACCACCCAACCGAACGATCAATTTAGATGTCTACATTGAACAACTAACAAGATTGAACAATGCAGTTAAGGAAAAGCGGCCCGAAAAGACAAATCGAAAATGTGTTGTTATTACAAGGCCACACATATCTATGGTCACTCAGCAAAAATTATTGGAGCATGGTTGGGATGTTTTGCCACATCCACCCTATAGTCCTGACCTTACACTATCTGATTACTTTTTATTTCGATCTTTGTAAAACTTCTTGAAGGGTAAAAATTTCAATAATAATTATGATGTCAAATCGTACTTGGTTCAGTTTTTTGCTGATAAAAACCAGAAGTTTTATGAACGTAGAATTATGATGCTGCCTGAAAGATGGCAAAAGGTCATTGCTCAAAATGGACAATACATTACAGAATAAAGGTATTTCGTTCCATAAAAAAATTGCTTTTTATTTTCTAAGAAAATACGCAATTACTTAGTTGCCAATCTGATAAATAAATCAAGTGTTTCCAAAACTTACTGTTTTACGCGTTGAATTGTGTGTCAAACTTGCCATTGCTAATGCTTTTAATTGTTATGTTTCTAATATTGGATACAGTCTACAACCGAGTCCGTAACATTTGGTGGCAGCGCTGTGATATCTTTAAAAAGCTATCCTTACTACCAACAACGAAAGCTGTACAGACTCTCGAGGCGTGATAGGGGCTACACACCAGTCAAAGAAAGTGCAAAATAAAAGATCTAAGAATATAAGACCTAGCGAATTCCTAAGTGGACAATGGACAAAAGAATTCCTAATGGACAAAAGAATAACAATCATCTCTAAGGCGTGAAGCCTACCTGGCAACAACGAAAGCGAACTGAAGTAAAAACCGAAAAAAAGAAACAACAAATCATCAAACAACATCATCATCCACAAATCAAACATGACCAAGCAGACATATCAAGCAATATTTTGTTTTTATTTTTAAGCATTTATTTTCAAAACTTTTTTCCGTACCCATTCTATACTTCTTTATTTTTACCGAATAAATATTGTTTCTCGTTATAAATTTTTTGTTCAACTATAGTCCGTCTTACTTTGTTAACCATTCTAAGTAGAAAAAACAAACAGACGATAGAATTGCTTCAAGCCCTACCTTTCTCCGATAATCGATTAGCGCTTTGAATATATCAGAACGATGAATACTGCCATATGCGTCTTTGAAGTCGATGAATAAGTAGCGTCATAAAGCTACTATAATGTTTCTTTTATATCTAAGCTAAGTGTCCTGAATTCAACCCTACTTTTGGTTACTTTTGGTTGTATTGCTGAGTGCAGAGATTATTTTATCGGCGGAACAACAAACATGTTGCCGCGCTCTGTTTTTCGTTGTCTCTGCAACCCGCAACAATTCAAGACCAATTTGCAGGGGAACCTCCTCAATAACCTCTTTGAGCAAATTTATACAAAATGAAAAAAAAAACTTTTAGCTTTCCTGCAACCTTACAACAAGTTTAATATTAGGCTTAAATAAAGCCATCTTATTTACTCTGTTACCGTTTCACTCATATCCAAGATACAAACCCATCAATATAATTATTTCTAAGCCCGCTTTCACTCAAGCTTTGAGTTTATTATTATGGCACAAAACTGCACTCACACTTGTCTTCAACAAATCCACCTGAATCGGTCTTGAGCTAAGCCAGCAGTTACTCGTAAGATCGCCAACGAACAACAGGTGAAACCGCATTCAATCCGCGTTCCGACAGTGTCCCAAAAAAAAAGTTCCATTAAATCTGAACCATTTACATCGCGTCGTCGTCGTCGTCGTCGTAACCACAGTCATCGTCTCCTCGCCGCCGCGCCGTGTCGCTGTCGATGCGCTTAACATGTATCGTTTAGCAGGTCTGCTGTTTACGTTTTGCCTCGCGCAATGCCTTCTCGACCCGGTATACGGTCAAGGGTTAGTATCTCTTAACTTTTGACCTGAAAATGTCTTAACTTGGACAATGCTTAACAATAAAACAAAAGCATTTAACACTTGGGAGAGTCACTTTTGACTTTTCCCAACATTCCCGTGTGTCTACAGCTTTAAGCCTACCTACACTATCATTACCGTCAGATACAACTTGTTTTTTAGCTCTTGTGCAGTAGTGCCTCAAAAAAGTTATGAAATCAAGTCGGTTTGGTTGTGTGTGGTTAAAGTTATTCGCGCAGTTATAGTGATGTTGTTTTTGTATCTCTATACGTATGCGATGCACAGACGATTATTTCACAAAAAATCGCGTTCGTTTCCTACAAAACGAAAGAGTTCCATCCGCTGACAGTGGCTTCGCAAAAGATTGTTGCCAAATCGGGGGCTAAGCTGAAAAGAGTAAAGAAACCGACAAATTAAATTATTTTTTTGTTAATAGAAATGTTTCGTGTCTGCAGCGCGATATCTATCTTAAGATTTTATTTCTTTTCCTTGGAAGTACCGATCGTGCTTGATCTCATTTTGAGTCGGTTTTTGGTTTTTTGTTTTGGCTTAAGAATGAAACCAGAAAGGTTTCTTACATCTTGATTGCTGATTGTTGATGTTCTTGATTTAGTGCGGCCTTAGTGTTGTTTTTGGGCACAAACAGATACATAGATACAAATGATCGAGCAGCAATATGTTGTGCGATCTACCAGCCTACGCGCTTTAGTTCGTGTTACAGTTTTCACCTTGGATAGACTTTATATAGTTTACCTTTGAGTGGATGACCGCCCTCGCGGATTTATGAATTGAAAAAGAAAATCTCAGAAATGGAGTCATATTTTGTTTTTTTTTTCATCTTGTTTTGTGTCAACAGTGATCCGATCCGATCTGACGTCATTATTCGCGGAAAATATTCAACAAAGCAGGGTTTTTATTTATCTTAGCTAAGTGCAATCGTTTGTTGATTTCTATATGTATGTATCTGGATTGCGATGTAATACGGTGACACCTTTTTTAAGCGGGGGCTTAACTAGAGATCGTTTTGATTGTGATCGTGAATCAGTTTTATAATTACGACTTGTGAATTCCACTCACCCGTGTTTGCATTGTGTGATTGAAATTGAGTGACAATTTTTAGAAGTACGTGGGTGATAAAGTTGTTTGGTGTTAGATACCTATTTTTTGTTATTATAATTATTAATGAATGGACTCTAGTATGACGCTGACGAATATGGTAAGGTATTTTAATTTTTAGTTGAAAAGGAAACAGTCATAACGAGCGGGCGACAACGAGGAGGAGATGTTGTTTGAGACTTCTACATTGTAAACTTCTCCATTAGTCATGGCGGAATGAAGCAGAAAGTTCGAAAACTAAATTTGCTGCTGCCTGAACTCATCACGAACCATCGAAAGTGTTTTCATTATGGACAGAAACAGTCTTGGACAGAAGTGCGAGACTGAAAATGGAAATAAGAAATTAGAAAGAGGTTAGGTTAAATGAAAGAAAAACGTCAATGATGAGTGCATCAATTCATTTGCAATCCTTCAAGTTTGTTGATTGAAATACCTGACAACGCTTGTTTAAAAAGAAGTAGTTTATGAACCAGTTGGTGGTCTTTACGAATAAAGGATTATCTGGCGCCTTTTTATGGATTAACCTATACTTTAGTGCATTTAGGGATGTTCCTATACGGCGTAATGGACCAAGTAGGTATATGGAGGATGGTCCAATCTTTGCCCTCGTCAGATATATCTACGACTTGGTGTGATTTTTCGAGAGAACAGATTAAGCCAGGATCAAAACTATCCTTATACTCTTTAAGCCAGGTCTCAGTTAGAACATGTTTGTATGTTCGATTCTGCAACGGTTATATTTTGGCTTTGTTTTTGATTGCATTGAACCGATTTCTGGGATCGCCAACTCTGGTCTTATTTTAAAATGCTTCGTTCCTCTTGCAAACCGTAGTTCGGTGTTTGTTTTCTAAGAGTGCTTCACCAAATCACGATTCTGGATAACTTCTGTTGTTTCCTCAATTACTAAGACTTCCTCTTAAAAAACACTATACAGCTTTAGTATCAGTACTAGACTCGAAGTCTAAGGGCACAAGCCTTTGCTAAAAGTCATTTTAAGATATTGCCATATTCTGATTATCGATCGCCTCAGGGAATACAACTGGCATCTCATTTTTAATGTCGCTGAAGCGTATCTTAGCAAGCAAGTATCTTTGCAAGGATCAGAGTATCTCAGTATGTCAACAGGTGACATGATTCATGGGAGTGTATTGCCTTAAAATACCTGCAGCAGTATATTTCATAAACAGGCTCATTCCACATTTTATATTTTGAGCAATAAGCTTTTACGCTTTTAAGATCTGCAGCTATCAACCATGGAACCAAACCATAGCAGTTGCTCAGTGAACGGTCCAATAGATGGTCAGTGGTATATAGCCAAACCTTTTCCCGAACGTAGTTTCTAGGAAGATTTTGCATCTAGAATGATTCCGATGTTTTCAGTGGTCCTTGGTTATTAGTTGTGTTCCGGACAACCTGTACGTAGTTGTTCAAACGCAGTCAAAGAATAAGTCACCACAACACTAAGCTGCAGCTAAAGAAGCATTTCGATAACTCAATAATTGAGAATGATCGAATAAAAAAGATAGTTGTTTGTTACTGGTTAATTCAAAATAAAAGTAAAGTAAACAATTGTCTTACAAATTAGTCATGTGTTGACTACTTTTCCAGTTCTGTCGATTTAAATACTCGTCTTCATTTAAAATCTTCAAGTCCGATTAACAATTATCCCACTGAAGCTTGCTGGCTTAGTCTATACGTAATTCATATGATAAACAACTTGTGAGTCATACAAATAAATGTCGCTATAGCCAAAGACAGCTCATGACAAATCATACAGGATCTGGATCTGCTATTTGGTTATGTTCTCATATGTTCATATAGATACAAATACGACTTAACAGGTTACTATTAAAAATATGCAAAACTTAAAACCTTTTCGATAACAAAACAGAAAAAAAACGTTCGAATTCATTGAGTTGCAAATGAACTAATAAAAAAAACCATTAAAAATATATAAATTTATTTTGTTAATTCAAAGATTAACTGTAGTTTAACTAATATAATACATACTTAAGTGTTCCCCTTGAAATTTAATGACATTTAAAGTACAAATTTAGCGCGTACTTAATATTTATGGAATTTCATCTGATTTCAAACCATTCATGCATTTCCTGAACTGAGTCAACCCATACTAGACTTCAATTGATTAGGATTTCCATAGACTATTGAAGGTAGAGGATGTCATATAAAATGTCCTTTTTTGGTTTGGCTTCTGTTTTCACAGCAAAGCAAATAGCCACGTTTTTTCAAACCACTTTGTTTAAAGATTCGAATATTGAAAGCAAGAGGACTCGAAATTGTTAGCACCCCGCTGCGGCCACCAACTTAATTGCTTAAGGGCCAATGAATTTGATCTTGATATAGAAAGGAGGCTGAACCGGACACGAAAACTAGATAAAAGTTCAAGAGTTCAACCAGGACTCGAACCTTGGTTTTTTTAAAGAGTTCAGTAAGCAACTTCAATTTAATATAAAAAAAAATCAGATCCGAATTCGAAAACAAAATCAAGACCGCGGGTTTAATTCTATGACTTTGACTATTCGGCTTCCAATTTCATTCTTGAGCTAAGGCCACATTTCTTTTATTTTCGTGGGGCCGTGGTAACAGAATCATGATATAGACATTTTGGCGAGTCACAAAATCGTGTTTTGTTGATTTATTAACCCAAATAAACATTGTAGATTATCAAGAAAGCATGTTTCGGTTTTTTTTCTTAACACGTCCGGTGATTCAGAATTTGAATTTGGTTTATGTAAAAGAGTCGCGTCGTCGCGTGGTCTCTAAATTTAAACGACCGCTTTTGTCATGTGATGCTTCACAGGACAGTGATCTGGTGAAGTGTGGAAAGACAAAAATGATCAGGTTAAGTGAAACAAACACGTTTTTAGTTAAGTTAAAGTTATTCATTGCGATTCAATGATTTTAACGCGTGAATTTCGAAAAGAAATACGCAGACAAATGAGAACAATGACTTTTGTGAGGGTTCAAGCTTTTCAGTTTCTCTCGAGTTCCGGATCATCGCAGGAGGAATAACGTCTTGGACCACGAGATAATATCAGCTTGATGGAAGAGACCTCTAGCATCTTTGCTGAGATCAAAATATCCAATATGCCTCTGAGGACGCTATTGGTGAGATGGGTTTCACTCATGCAGACAAGTGCGAGTTGCTAAACAAAATAAATTCAAGCGAAGTAAGCATAGCTTCTGAAAACCACTGTTTCTTTATTACAGAATCTGAGCGAAAACTTTTTTCGGACCACATTCTACCCTAAATGTCCGGGTAGTGACAGACGGCGCAATAGCATGGATTTAATCAAGGGCCGGCGGAAAAGGTCTTGGTTGCTTTGAGAGAAGAATTTTTCGAAAAGTGGCCACAAAGAGAAAGCAAATGGCGAATGTTCACGATGGTAGAGGAGACACCAGACTCGTTGAAACCGACTCTGACTTACTAAACTACGAGGAATCACTTACAAAATCCACCAACATCATCCACAGCACAAGCAACATCAAGTGCAGATGAAGAAGCATTATCAGTACGGTTATCATTAACCATTCATGGAGGAGCATTCAACCACCTACAGATCATTCAATACTATGTCGACGAAGGTCGGTAATTGTGTTGGCAATGTCAACAAATCAAAATCGATCGTCAACACCAACAGCAAGGATGACCACGCCGACCTTTGGAAGTATTTAAAGGTCCGACAGAGTCCCCATAGCACATACCTCACTTACTTATAAGGCCATGGGTCCTTGGGCGATCTGAGTCTGAGCTGCAGCTACTTTTTTATTCGTCACGGTCGCAGGCACTCTTATTCCCCTTGCCATACGCGATTACGTGCATGCCGGGCCTGGCATTGACTGGCAAAAATACTTCATGCTGATATTTCGGTCACCGGTCATGATTTGATCCTCCCAAGCCTGGAGATGTTGCTTAAATTCCTTGCGAATTGTTGACGGAGAGACCGGATGTCTGTTTTGTAGCCTGTAGCAAGGTTTTGGCATCTGTGTTAAAATTCCAAGATATATTTCTGTTCCAAGGCTCATCGATGTTAATTAGTTAGTAGACTTTGTATGGTTTTTTTTTCGTACGTTTCCCCCCTGCTGAAGTTGTTCTTGGCGGAATCATCTTATGCAACTCATCTGTTGCCTTCTTCTTCTGCAAGCACCCGTCATCGTACCACACATTTGTTTTTGGGTGAAGTTGATAGTTTTAATTGGTATCGGCATTGTTGATGTGTATGCGAGTCTTTCGCTTAGATGCTCTCTGTTGGTTCTGGCTATTTCCTGTATAATGAAGCGTCTAGGAGTCCCACATATTTAAAAGACGTCAGAGTCGATATAAGCTCCTATGAGCACATCCGAAATGTTATTCCTATGTGGATCGTTTTGAAATTTTGTGTTTATCATCGAATTACCAGCTGTCGCAAATTCTGTAAGTCGGATTTGTTGCGTTTCACATAGGATGTACTTCACATCAAGACAAACACTTGCAATCTAAGACCTTCATTTTATGCCGTTTTCACACGACAAATCGACATCCTAATAAGCGCAACCTTTTCTGACAGCTGCGTCATCAATGCGTTCTTTCCTTTTGATTCCGAATACTTTCTGTATTTTTAACATATTCTTATACTGCGTAAGATGATGATGCACTTCCGCCATCCGAACGGGTTGGTTTATTCCATCGTTAGTTTAATGGTTGCTTAGACTTTAAGTCAACCTGAAGAGTCGCGGGAAAGAAACCGTGGCTGGCTTCTGCCTGATTCTACGTTATCAGAATTTAAGCCTGGATGAACAGTTCCATGCCATTGGGAGAGATGAACCTTCCAACCAACCTGAAGTTGACCTTCAATTAACACCAACGTACAACAAAGTATAAGAAGACTACACCGTTGGAATGCACTTGAGACGGTGGTTACGTCACTTTATTTTTCAAGTAATTTATATTCCGCATTCAACACTTCTTTACAACCAAACATTGGCTTGCAAATCACATCTTCAAATAACAAGAAATAAAAAAATAAACATTAAATAAACAAGTCAAGTCCGAAGAAAGGTTTCACCAAAACGAGGTTCAACGTTCGTAGTCTCCAAAAGATAAAAACAATTTTAATAATTTATAGACCCTTAGCCGCTCACCGATTTTTTTATCGCGTTGTCATCAGGCTAACTTGTTAAATAAGACCAGCAAGTTTTTTTTTTGCAAATTTTGACAGTGGAGACCAACTTTCTTTTTTTTTATTTATTTCTCTCAAAAATTCAAGTTTGCTTTGAGGTGAAATAATCTTTTCTCAAATCTTGACTTTCATAATATTACTCTACCAAATTAATCAACCTCGAGCTACGTAGTTGTCTTCGTCATAAAAGTTTAGAATATAAAAAGTTGTTTCTAAATTTATTGCAAGCGATTCGAGATAATTAAGCAATTAAAAAGGGAAATCAGCTTAAGCGCCTGAAATCCAAAAATAAAACTTTAAATAATCCAAAAAGAAGTTCTTAATGGAGCGGATGGCGTCTCTAGGAGAGATTAGGACAAAAGAAAAGAAACAGAAATAGCGGTGCTTAATTATATTTGACGGAGATATAAGCAAGGTGATCCGGTGTTAACAGCAGTCAATTAATTCTGTAAACATTAATTTACAATAGAAAGTGCATATTTACATTTGCGTACTCTTTGCACAAAAATTCGAAGTTGTGGAAGTTGCGAAAAGTGAGGACAAAATACGCCGAATACGAAAACCATCTGAAACTAGGCAAGCGTAAACAAATACGTTGAACCAGAAAAGTTATCCAGAGTCAAAGGTCTAAACCAGTGCTGCCAAATCACCAATATAAAGGGAATCATCGTCCGACGCTCTGGTGGATTATTTGAAAAATATGGTGCTGCTGCTATTCAACACTTACGTGCCTCGTCAGTCATGGTTTAAATCAGAAATTTACCAAATAAAAAATCAGCGCATGCAGCCTATCAGAAATTCAAAAATCAAGCAAGCCAAGCGTGTGTTTTACTGAAAGCAATTCAGTTCAATGTTACCGACCAAATCTTTATGGAAGAATTTGCGAGAGCTAGGTATTGGTCCCAAAAGTAATCCTGAAATTGATGCATTGGACCCAAACCAGTTGAATAGACAATTTATTAAAGCACAAATACCTAATAGAGTATTGGAGGAATCCATGGGTTTCTCTTTTGTGAGCCCAACTGATATTGTAAGTGCGTTTCTTAAAGTCCAAAGCTGTAGGCATTGATGAAATTCACCCGCATCTTGCAAAATTAATACTACCCTACATTCTTCCAGTACTTACCTATTTGTTTAATGGGATAGTTACGAGATCAACGTTTCCAAGCTCCTCGAAGCTTGCGAAAATCATTCCAGTGTTGTTGTTCAATGAGATACCAGATAGCAAAATTCAGAGCGACAATTTTTAGTTCATGCCATTCGCATTTAGAATTCACTCCCCGTCGGCATGAGAAGGCTCTATGGCATAAATCGTTTTAGTGATTTCCTATTTCGGCATTTAGCAAATATATAAATTAATTATTATTATTCATTGTGGCCTTAAAACTTTCAATGAAAATTTTTAAATTACTACCAAGTTGAGTCAAATTTAATTGAAAAGCGACCGATAGTCATGGCCTTTGAGTAGCTGCACCATTTGGATTGCAGCCAATTTCCAGATTTATTGAGTTCCTTTGGTCAATCAGCACATATGAAGTTCTGTGTTCTTTTTGAGAAAATTGAAATGCTTTAATGTTCGCTTGTTATTCAAGCAGGCAAAAGGGCTGCATGCTGCGGTTACCTTGATAGAGTGCGCTTAGGATAGCTGCCTCCAACTGAATAGGTGCGTTTAGTTGTCCTTTCGGTGTAATTTTGAAAAATCTGCGAGAAGGAGCGTTGATATCCGTTTTATTAGTTTGGTCGCTCGAGGAAGTTTTTTTTTACTGCATTGCTGGAACAGCAATTGGCAAGAGTGAACCTTCTCTTAATCACTGCCGTGGATGAAGTGTGTTTTAATAACATTTTATGAAAAGTTCTCACATTCTGAGTGACCCCCCGATGACGGTGTCATTTTTCCACTTCGTTTTTGGTTCTTCTTGGCACACAATTGACTGCTAAATGTATGTTTCCAATATAAGCCAATGTCATAAAATCAAAAAAAAAGACATATTTTTATTCTTCCACATTGTCTCCTAACAAGTTAACACATTTGGTACGTCTTTTTTCCAAGCACAGCCTTAGAAAAAAATTCACTATCGGGACTCTCCCAAAACGTCTCAAAAGCGGCCATCACTTCGCTTTCTTCTTAAAATTTCTTACCCTGATGGTGTTCCTTGAGCCGAGGAACGTGACAAAAGACACTGGGGGTTAGATCTGCTTTTTGAATAGCAGCCATTGCAAATGCATCTTTGTGAACCGGTGCGTTGTCTTGATGAAACAGCACTCAAGCTCGCAATTTGCCGCAATCTTCTTATTTGGTCTTCGTAATAAGAGCCTGATATGCCTATTCTCCCATTCCCATTTCCATTTTTTTTTTTAAATGATGTTTTAAAATGATTTTTCGAAATCATATTTATTTTCACAATAAACACTTAGGCATAGATGACCATTGCTTTAAATGGGGGTGCCAACTTACTATATCATCAATGATGTTACAAAACCAACATTACCAAGAGTTTGGTTTACACAGTTTTGAAAATCATATCAAGAACTTGTCGCTGTCCATTACCCATACACTTAATTAGCCATTTTGTGGGCTTAGTCATGACCCTTACCAGGTCTTGGTGCGTCCTTGGTTGGGTCTCCTCGAAAACGAAGGCAGCATCCTTCGTAAGGAGGTATGGGGCGCAGTAGGGCGTTCATAATTTATGCATCCTTTTAACATTCCTGAGTTAGGCCCAAACCGCATCCATTATGGTAGCTTCAACAGTAACTTATCGCCTGTAATGCACCCAAAGGTGCACCGGAGGTAAAATTATCGCGCCAACCACGCGAACTATTGTATAAGGTCCGCGTTGTTGCGTCGCAGTCCATGATGATATAACCGCCTGCTCAAAAGATGCATCCTGATGCGATGAAAGCATTCGATAAATGTTGATATGAGTGGTACTTCTTCTCACCTGTGGACAGCTTACGTCAGTAGAAATGAAATTGAATAAAGTACATTCTGTTTTCTGACAATGTTTAAACTTCATGAATAACTCATTAATGGATTTCTCCTTATATAGTATATTCTTGACAACATGCTTCAGCTTTTTCTAAACATTTCTATTACAGATACTACTCCATCATTGCACCAAACACAATCCGGCCGAACTCCCAATACCACGTAGCTGTGACAATTCACAAAAGCAACGAGCCCTCCACCGTTAAACTCGGCCTCTTGGGTTCAACATTTTCTGATTTCAAGACTGTCGAAGTAAGACCCTATTCATCCGAATTGGTGCAATTTGATGTAAGTGCGCCGTCAAATATCCAAAGATTTTCGTAAAACTTGAATTGTTTATTTTTTTGCAGCTCCCTGATCTCAAGCCTGATCGCTACAGTCTGACAGCAGAGGGCGTCGTTGGAATCATCTTCACCAACGAAACAAAGCTCAATTTTGAGTCGCGTCAGTTCACAGTATTAACCCAAACTGACAAGGCGATATACAAACCGGGGGATGTCGTTCATTTCAGGGTCTTACTGCTGGACTCGAACTTAAAACCTGCTAGAAATTTCGGAGCTGTCAAAATCGAAATCAGGGTAAAAAATAAGATGTCTATAAGACAAGACATGTGTAAACATTTTAATAACTGTAGGATGCTGCGGGGAATAGAATCAAGTCGCTTAAAAATGTCAAATTCACAAGCGCAGTCTATACCGATGAGTTACAACTTTCAGCGTTCCCGGTGCTTGGCGAATGGTCTATCAACGTTGAGGTCTCGGGAGAAATGAACAAACAAACGTTTGAAATCGCGGAGTATATCCTGCCAAAGTTTGAAGTGGCTATTGACACCGCAAAGCATGCGATCTATAAAGATGGAAAGATCACCGCCACAGTGAGATCGAGGTAAAGCCTTATCAGTTTTAGATCTCTTCAAAAATGTTGATTTATTTTCTTACAGATATGCCTTTGGAAAACCCATTAAAGGAGAAGCTACCATATCGGTTTATCCAAAGTTTTTTGGATCGTTGCAGCCATTTGTGTTCGATTTGATCACCCGTAAAGTGGTACCGATCGATGGAAAGGCATACGTAGAATTTGATATTAAAGAAGAGCTAAAGTTCAAAGAAGACTACGAGCGGGACATACTCCTGGAAGCTATTGTTGAAGAGGAATCCACTGGATCCAAACAGAATACTACGACGATCGTGAATCTTTTCCGAGATCGATATAGTATTGAAACACTTCGTTTACCGAAGCATTATATTCCTGGCATTTCCTTTGAGGTGCTGGTGAAGATTGTGAGGAATGATGGAAGCCAGTTGAAGGATTTCAGTCCCGATATCTCGGCTTATCTTACCAACTCGTATGGCAGTAGTGAGATGTACAACAAAACGAATTACACACTCGATGGAAATGGAATTGTGAAGCTGAAGTTTACGGTCCCCGAGGAGGATAACGATGCTTACCATTCGGTTATCGTGAGTTTGAAGAACATTTTTTTACGATAGTTGTGAGAGATGATAGCTTTTATTCAGGTGACCTATATGGATGTCTCGATTGACGCTGGAAAGATACCCAGGAAGCTTGTGCACAGCAAGAACTTTATTCTATCACAGGTCATTACAGATCGGTGAGTACAAAACAAAGTTCTATTAAGCATGGACTTAAAAAACTTTTTTCCATTACAGACCGATGGTTAACCAAGAAGTGATCGTGGCAGTAAGATCAAATTTACCAATGCAGTATTTCGTGTATCAGATTGTTGGCCGAGGCGATATTCTTCTATCACATTCAGTTGATGTAAGTTTTGCAATTGCGAAAATACTAAAAAATGGTCTTGTTGGAAGGCTTTGGGTTACAAAAGAATCAAAAGGTCTCATTAGGCCTCGAACATCCTTGATATATTACTCTTAAAGGATAAAATGAATAACTTTAAATCACAACCTTTTCTTTTAAGCTTGAAGTCAAGTCAGAGAGGTTCTTCACCTGGGTGAGGCGCCATTCTATGCTAAGAACGACTTTTTGTTGTTAAATTTTTTCCATTTTCTTGCTCGAAAGTTACTTATACGTCCATGTGCAGATAAAGCAAGAAGAAGTATTTTTGTAAACTGACTTCGGTTTTTGACCTCAGCCCTTTGATTCAATTGCAAAGCTGTTATAATTCTGTTTAATTCTTAAGACTTGCTTAACAGAAGCCATATAATCACTTTAATCCATTTATTGGCTTACAAATGCATTGAGCATATGGGCTCATGGATGAACCAAAATTGAGGACCGACCGCGGACTTATCAGATGAAAATTATAGACCAACTGCTATGCCCTCATCTAAAGGAGGGTGCCCAAGAATTCAACTCCTATCATTTCGCCACTTTAATCATAACGTTGTAATTTCTATCCAAAGTAGGTCCTGAGGATTCAAAAATTTTCGTTAGCTTTTCTTGCCCACCTTTCCTTTGCCAGGTAGGTACATTTGTCCTACTGAACAGGTTAATCTTTGGAACTTCGATCAATTCCTCATTATCGGTTTTTTGTAATGCTGTTATTTTTACAATCAGTATGGATACAAAATGTTTGTCCTTGACCAGTGTATGTCATTTGACCAACCATTGGGACGAGATTATGCCTACGCGTTGTAGCCTTCTTAGCCATTAGGATTTGGCACGCTCTTCATCTCGCGAGCGATTGGCAATCTTCAAAAGAGTTCAACTTCCATAATAAAGCTTCTGGGTCCGTTTGAGGTCGTCAATAAGATGTATGTTCAATACCCGCCATTTGTGCGAAAAATGTAATACGCAAACACAAAATGGCCCCTAAAAGATCAATTCCGAATTTCTGTCTCCTTTTTTCAGAACATGGGAGCTGTGATTGGTAGACGCTTTTATAGAGCATTCGTGTCTATTCTCGGCATGATTATTAAAGCCGAAAAAATGTTTGCCTTCTAAACCAGATCTAAGTCCACTCTCTTCACCACAACCTCCTCGCAAACGGAAAAGAAGGTTCCTAAAATTGCTTCTTTACCTCCAATGTACGCTCCATAAAAATAATAGCCCGATGGGTATTTTTTGATCCTTTCAGTAAGGACTTTTAATCCTCCTTTTTGTACGAAATCAAAATCGTGCCACATAATCCGATCAGTTTTTCCGGGATAATGAATTCCACCATGGCTTTGTTCAGTTAAATGCGATGAAACTTACAAGTCGTTGGTCTTCTCCGGCTGGAGGCAAAATTTGTATTGGCCGAATTTTGCGTCACAAATCGGCTTCTGACGTTCACTCAATGCACTGACAAATAAAATAGAACTACTTTTTAACTTAGTAGTTGTTACAAGGCATGAGATTATCTCCTTTTTTATGGGACTGTAAGAGGTGTAATTCTAGTCGTCGGGCAAGCTTTCGTCCTTCCAAATCTGACAGATGGTCTTGAGGATGGTCTCCATCAGCTATACCAGCAGCTATATTGTTCCTATGCTTTAAATGGTCAAACCAACTTCTTTTACAGATTTCTTTCATAATTCCGGAGAGATTGGGTGCCTATTGCTTATTGCTTATTTTGTAGCATACAGCAAGGCTTTTTTGTAAAAATTATTTCCTTATATCCTTATGGTTTTTTTGTCTTCATCTGGCTTTGTCAAGACAAATTTGTTCCTACCGCCTCGTCTATCTGTGGCTTTATTTTCCATGACATCAATCTTTCTTGTTGACTTGTCGGGGTTGGTTGCTATTCTACAAGGGGTCGGCTGTTTCATGAGTAATAGTGTAGACAATAACTCTTTTGCGAATCTTTCGCTAATATTATGACTGTAGCCTTTGAACTTCCTTTTTGTGTGCTGATCGGGAAGTAGATGCAAAGCTTCAATAAGATCTCTTCTATTTCAGGTTGATAACAGCAAGTCTCACACCTTCAAATTCTTAGCTACTTTTGCCATGGTGCCCAAAGCAAAACTGCTCGTCTATATGGTCATCGAAGGAGAGCTGGTTTATGATGAACAAGTCATCGAATTGGAGCAGGATCTCGTGAACTTTGTAAAAATTGAGGCGCCGTATAAGGCACCTCCAGGCCAAGATATTGACATAACAATCACAACCAAGCCACACTCGTACATTGGTCTAATGGCTGTAGATCAGAATGCTCTCAACATAAGAATGGGTAAGTACTCGAAACATCCCCTCCAAGGCATTAATCTAAACGACTTTCATTAAGGTAATGACCTAAGCTACACGGGAGTTATGTCAGCTCTTGATAAATATGACCTGAATGATTTCAACACAGCTATAGGTTCGCCAGGTAAGCAATCTGGCGTAATCACCATGTCCAACACGGATTACATAATTGAAAGAGGTGAGGCAAATCTTTAAAAAAAAAATGAATCATTCACCTTTTGAATGACTGATTTTTAGATCCACAGACAACAAAATCGCCTGCGATATCCTTTGATGAAGATGACAAGCGGACGACCATTAAGAAAACCGACATTGGTCCAGCACACAAATTTGAGATCAATACGAGGCCACCCCTAGCTGGTCCTTATGCTTTTAGCCGGATACCAAAACCGTTCTGGAGTCGCCCAAGGGTACATGTGATGCAAGATGTTGCCGACACGTGGCTTTTCTTGAATATTTCTTCAGGGTTAGTATTTAAGAAAGATCGACGTTGAAAACGTTGATCTTAAATTTTATTTCAAGGAATGAAGGTCGGACGACAATTCACAAACGTCTTCCGAGCCAAATGCGATCATGGGTCCTCACCGGCTTCTCTTTGGATCCAGTTACTGGATTAGGGCTCTCCAAACCACCTAGTAACCTTCAGTCTTTCCGGGACTTTTACATCACCACCGACCTTCCGTATTCCGTGCGGAAGGGTGAGATTCTAGCAGTTCCTTTTGTGGTCTTCAATAACATGGATAGGAACCTTGATGTTGAGGTAACCCTGTACAACACTGCTCAAGAGTTTGAATTTCCACATTTAAACAACAAACTGGAACCGGCACCAAGTAAGATCATCTCTTAAGCCTCTTTTCATGCAAGACTTGAAATTTACATTTTTATTTATTGTTAAGAAATCGAGCTCTACAACCGCCGATCGATCAAGGTATCGGCCAAATCAGTTCAGTCGCTGTCGTTCCTCATTCGACCCAAGAAAATCGGGCATATTGTCATTAAAGCTGTTGCCAACACTCCACTGGCTGGTGACACAGTTGAAAAGGTTTTGTTGGTGGAACCCGCTGGCGCTACATACCGCGTAAATCGCGGCTTCTTGCTGGACCTTAGCGCTAAGCCAGAAATCATGACAAATGTCAGCATAAACATTCCAAGAAATGCAATTCCAGAGTCTGCCATGATTGAGGTTTCGGTTGTGGGTGATCTTATAGGTAGCGCCATAAAGAATGTTGAAGACTTGATTCAACTTCCAGTTGGGTGTGGGGAACAAACCATGGTGAACTTTGTTCCCAATATTTTGGTGCTTAGATATCTTCAGGTAAGGTTCCAATTAGCTTGTTCTACGGCTGTTTAATCGTTTGTTTTTTTTAGAGGACAAGAAAGTTGACTCCAGCCATAGAAAACAGGGCCAAGCGATACTTGGAAGTCGGCTATCAGCGGGAACTCTACTATCGCCATAAAAATGGAGCATTTAGTGCCTTTGGAACGTCAGAGAAGAACAGCAGTACATGGCTTACAGCTTACGTGGCAAGATCATTCCGACAGGCAAGCCTTTATACGCAAATCGACGAGTCCGTGATCAAATCCGCCTTAGAGTACTTAGCGAAGATTCAGAAGGACAATGGTAGTTTCTTAGAGATGGGAGATGTTTTTGCGCAATTGGACGAACAGGGTGTTAGCTTGACAGCCTTTACTATGCTCGCTTTCATGGAGAATGCAGTAAGTCTGAGTGTATTACACCTCCATGAAATATGGTCTAATTATTTGCTTTAAGGACTCATACCCAGAATACAAGAATCAAATTGCCAGAGCGTTGGATTATATTGCCCGCGGGTTGGATTCGACGAATGATACACATGCCCTTGCTATAGGATCATATGTCCTTGCTTTGGCTAACCATGGTGCCAAGGGATCGTTTATCCAACAGCTCGATAGTATCGCCAATATGGAGGATGGCAAAAAATGGTGGAACAAGACTACTCCGATCGGTGACAAGAGAAGTCCATGGTACAATCGCACTCGATCGGTCAACATCGAGATATCGTCCTATGCCGCAATGGCGCTGCTAGAGTCTAACCTCATCGCTGATGCCGTACCAGTTCTAAAGTGGTTAGTCGATCAACGAAATATGTTTGGAGGCTTTGCTTCATCGATGGATACGGTCGTAGGCTTGGAGACTTTGATAAAGTTTTCAGAAAGGACATCAAGTCAAGGAACCAATGTCCAAGTGGGCTTTAAATATGGACAAGGTGCTGAGACAACAATGAATGTGAACGCTGAGAACGCCATCGTATTGCAGTCCTATCAGCTTCCATCAAACATTAAGAATCTGACAATCACTGCCACTGGTCGTGGAGCAGCTTTGGCTCAGGTTTCATACAAATACAACACAAACGTGACTGGTGCTTGGCCGAGGTTCATTTTAGACCCACAAGTAAATCGGATCTCACATTCCAATTATTTACATTTGACAATTTGCACGAGGTAAGTCTGACGATCGAAAGAAATTGGGAATGAATAAGAAACTTGGCTGGTTTTTGTCTTTCAGTTTTGTGCTTGTTGAAGGTGGTGCTAATAAGTCGAATATGGCTGTTATGGAGGTTTCGTTGCCAAGTGGTTTCACGGTCGATCTAGACACATTACCCTCCTTGGAAGCCACTGAGAGGATAAAGGTAAGACCATTCGGATAGAGAAGAAAATTAGAATGAAGAACATTTTTCTTAATCCATAGAAAGTTGAAACCAAAAAACGTGACACCGTGGTGGTGATTTACTTCGACTATTTGGACCACAGAGAAATCTGCCCGACGCTCGATGCATACAAGACATACAAAGTAACAAAACATCTCTCTGCGCCTGTGATAATATACGACTATTACGACAATGGTAAGTTTCTGCTCTCTTAATTATCCTGTTAATATTACTTTTGCTGCTTTTCGTAGCTCGTCAAGCGCGTATGTTCTACCGTGCCCCAAAGTCGACATTGTGCGATATATGCGAAGGTGCCAATTGCGATAACGTCTGTGAAAAAGCCGAACAACGCCAGTCCCGCCGACTGGACGGTACAGATGACGGCAGTAAAAAGGATGGTTCAGGCGGCAGCGCACTGCAACTACCACAGCTCTTGACCAGCATAATTATTGCACTAGTTCTCTCAAGGATCACACTATAGACCTAGAATTAATCGTTAACTAAAAGTATTGCCATTTCCTTGTAAAAATTTCAATTTTTTTTTTTTTTTCTTTTCTAAAACAAAACAACCGTCCAGAAGCTTTAACAAATAACTTATCGTGATACTCTTCGTGTAAATGGTATTGTGTATGTTTTTAATGTTTATTAATAATTAATCTACTAATATTTATTTAACAATCTATGTTCGAGTGCAGTTTTAAGTGAAGAAACAAATTGTTCAATCCAAGTCGTTAATTTAGTGTTTAAGTCGTTTGAAGACGGGGGAAATAAATTTAAGATTTTAACTAACTAAACAAACGGCGTTGTTGTTTTATTGTTTACGTAATGCATTTATTTTCGAACGAATTTTTATTGAATTTTAGACATTTCAGGCCTTTCTCTTGGGCCGCTTGCTCTCCATAAGGCTGAGAATTGTTTTCCGCATTTCCTCGGTTTCGAGCAGTTCATTCTCGTACTGTCGGATTGCTTCGTTTTTCTCTTGAAGTTGGGTTTCGAGGAATGAGATGACACTTTCGGATTTCTTTTTCGCTTCTTTTTGTTCCTCGAGGGCCTTTTGAGTTTTGGCCAATTCGCGTTCCTTTTCCTCGAGATTGCGGCTTTTGTCTTTGATGTCGTTTTCGTAGGCTCCTATGGTTTTCTTGAGTTTCTCAATGCGGATCGCGTGTTCCTTGGATGTCGTCTGCAATCGCTCCAGTTCTTCAGTCTTTTCACCAAAATCGCTCTTCAGCTGGTTGTATTCTTTTTGTAGGTCTAAAAAATAAAAAAAAATATTTAAGTTTAGTTTTTTTAGCTTTAAATTGAGGCTGAATCGAATCTTACCAAGATTTTCAGACATCTTTACTTGGAGGCGTTTTTCACTGATTTGGAGTGCATGTGTTTCCTCGGATAGTTTCCTCATGAGATTAGTTATATTGGTTTTAAGGTTATCCTTTTGCTGAGTGAGGTCCTTACACTGCGTCTGCAATCTTAAATGAAAAAACCGAGGGGATAAGGTGAGTGAAGTTGGTGATGCGTTTTTTTTTTGTCGTTGATGATAAGAAATCAAACTTTTAGAAGTGTACGCGATTCGAGAGCAATAAAATGTGCTCTGAAATCCATTCAGTATTCAAAAACGAAACAAGGGGTTCCTATGACTGCACAAAAGATATATTCACTCAACTGATAATGATCGATAACGAAAGCGATTATCAAACACCAAAAATTGGAAGCAGAAAACAATTAAGACATGGGATCCGCTTACCATGAAGACTAAGAAGCAAATAACAAGTGGCTGTATTGACGAGTACTCAAATTATCGGTAATATTAACAACAAGATTTTCAAAACTCTTTACTTAGTAGGCAGTGCTTCGAATACGATGCACTTGCGGGTAATGTGGCGTAGCTTTATATACTTTAGGATTTTTCATTCTAAGAAATAAAATTAGTAAGCAATTAACATTAAGATAACTCTGATAAGATAATCTTGGTCCTTCCCCTGGTTCAAGGGCAGAGATATACAGGGTGGCGCATAAAAAATGTTGAGATTCAATTATTGAATACTTTTTCTGAAAGAAATATATTATTCATCAAATCAATCAATAACATTTCTTATGCGCCAACCTGAAGTACTTAAAGTTAATTATTAATACACCAACGACTTCACGTTTTTCTTACCTCTCTTGGTTGATGTGTAACTTAAAATTAATCGAATGATACTTTTCCAACTCAGCCGTTTGCAGTGATATCCTTTGCGAAAGATGTGTTACCTGGAAAATCAAAATTGTTTACTATATTACAAATAATTAAATAATTTAAAAGCTCACCTCAGCACTAGCATCGTGCAGCCTTTTTGTCATGTTACTCTCCGAACTCTTGAGTATGTTTATCTTGTGATTGTACAACTCGATCAATTGCGATGTGGCCACATTATTGAGCTACAAAAAACATAACTTCTTCAAATTTTCCCGATTAAAAATAGATGCAACGCAACAGACCTGCGAGTTGGCGTTTGCTGTTGAAACAAGCTCGATTAATGCATTCAGTCTTTCCTCTAGATCTTTGCTAACCAAGGTTTGGTTACTCTTGAGAATCGAATTTAAATTCGGCCACTGGTCATATGGAGTCTTTGGCGTAGCCATCGTACTCAACCGAGGAATCAACTGGAATATAAATAAATTTTCTGAATCTGCAGAAAAAAAAACCGAAATAAATTCAACTAACCTTGGCAACTTCGTTCCTTGGGAAATGTTCAAAAAGCGAAATTTGAAAAACTGCATCGCAAACTGTTTCGTTTCCACTGACAATAGCCTTTGCCAGAGCGAATTGAAATTGCTGCGTCCGTAGCAATGAGCAAACCTTCTCGAAATACGCTTTCTTTGCGATGCCAGCGAAATTAATGAGGAGCAGCATACAAAGAATTGATTTTTCCAAGTCATCTGCTGCAAATGTCGAACAGGCAAACATTTCCGGCCGCATTGCCAGTAGAGGAGCGAACATCTTATCGAAGTAAGATTCTGTGATTTTCGCGAGAATCAACTTCTCCGTCTTCGACTTGTTGAGAAGAGTCAGTATGAGCTGAAGGATTACTGTGGTCCGACGACACTCCGTCTCAGGCTTCTCCGAGATCGTTATTAGCTGACAAATCATCTGGGGCTCCTTGGATATTTTCATCGTAAGATTTTCCTTATCTGCTATGAGTTGGACAAAGCATGAAAAACCAAGGGAAGTAAATGGTATTATGACTCACTTGATCGAACAAGTGCATCTAAGAGGCGCACAGCATCAATTCCTGCTAAATCGCTTTCTATCCATTGACAAAGTAACTCGTAGATTCGTGGATTATTTGATTCCAAACTGATTCGACTTTCAGTTCCGTCTTCGTTGGGGCATTCGGAGAGTTCTAGGATGAATGCAATCAATTGGAACAGCAGCGACATGCAAAGCTGCTGAGCTTTTCGAGTTTCTTCTGTCGAGTCGTTCATTTCAGAGCGACTGTCGATATTCTGCGGAAAGTTTAAATGGAATGAATGGTCAAACTTAAAATTGATTTCAACGTTTTATAAAGTGGAGGTCTGAGTTCAGATGCTCTATTAACACAATTGTTTTGCTTTATTCTTTGGCACTTGGGTCTATATCAGGAATAAGAAAACTCGTTCATAGCTTAAAGCTTTTGCATTGTAGGATAATGTGCTTAGGAGAGACTGTTCATTAACGCACTAGAATATAACGATGAATAATGTAATGCATTTTAATATACGATGGTTTGAGAAATCCTGTTTAACGGCGAAGGGCAAACTCTTTATTCCATTAAAGATTGAGTCTATAAAGTTTCGATTTGCTGGAAGGCACTGATGTTCTGACTATGTGGCAAAATTTCTTTTTTATTGAAAGAAGAATTAAGGAAAGATCATGACTTGCTCACGGAAATTATCGCAGCGCTGAATTGACAAGCAACTACTACTAAGCGGAGCGCCTGCTAGGAGACAATACACGAATTAAAAAATGAGAATACACCATATTTAAACGGTCGCAGTCTACAGAAACGGGGCGAATTCCAATTTTTTGGTTTGCTCGAAAGCAAACTTCACTGATCGACGACTCCTTAGACGGATTTCTTATTCCAAGCATGATAATTTAAAAGATAGGAGCGAAGAAAGCCGACGTCCTATTAATATTCTGCTATTGTAAGGAAAAGTACTGGGAAAGATTGTGCACGCTCAACTTCAAATATTCGTCAAGGAAAATAATATCCTTATCTCAAGACAATCAGGTTTTAGGGAATAACATTATTCTTTTTCTGGTTGGTTGGAGATGCCTGATTGATGTTAGACAAAAAGTCATTGCAACGTTCATTCACTTGCAGCGAGCTTTCGAAATAAAAGATAAGAAAAATATTGAAATTATTGATAAATAAAGTGAAGTAGACTGGTTTAATTCATATCTAAAAATAGGTCCCAGTGTACAATATTTAAAGATGTTTATTAAGGTGAACTGAAAGTAAAAATAGGTGTACATCAGAGTTCGATTTTTGGAACACTGTTATTTATACTGTTCATCAACGATAAGGGTAAGTTTGCTGTACACTCAAATTTTTGTTTATTTTTGTAGCTGACGCTTTAATATACGTCTCGGGAACCGACATTAATATTGTCCGCAAAAAAATCAACCCGATCTGAAATCCTTGACCGAGTGGCTTAAAATTAATAGATTTAAACTAAACACTAAAGAAATTAAGTATATGACCATAGGAAGCACAGTAAACGAGAATTTAAAGAATACATGTACCATCATAACGTTTACATGTAATGAGTTTTTAAAATTGGAATCAAATTTGAAAGGAAAGCGATATTGCGATTTTTTTTGGCCAAAGCCGATCCTCAACGCTGTCACGCTTCAAGAGACTATAACAGCAACGTCAGAAGTGCACGCAGTTTATAAAATCCATATTTCATATTCAAAATCATGCAGAAACGTATTCGAAGAGAAGAATCAACTGCTCACTTGTGAGGCATATTTTGATGGGTTTGAACAAAAAACAGAACATGATTACACAATCTCCTTATTCTTGGATACATCAAGTCGATTCGCAGTGGTAATGGCTGCGTAGGAGTATATCCGCCTTTTAACTCAGGGCACTCCATGGACATAAAATGCCAGTGTGATCTCGCGGTATATAACATATTTTTTTATTAAATTGAGGCTGGCTGCAACGGTTTTCATTTAGAGCAAAGAAAGGCGTTTTGAGGCACAACTTTAGACGAATAAAAAATAAAAAAAATTAAATTGGTCCTTTTTTTATTACTTCCATTGAAGATTCAATCAGTAATCCACTGTCACTGTTATTAAGAGGCGTCCGTCCTGCTGCCGATAAAAGAATGTGAAAATGAGTCAATTATGTGTACATGTGAGGTATGTGCTATGCACATTTGGTGATAAAAAAAAAACACGTTGCCGTACAGTTAGATAAGTTAAGATCTCATTTCGACTCGAAGAACGTAAGGTCTAATTTGCCTTCTCTCTATTGGTTAACGAAAGCTGAATAATCTCATCTTCACATACATAAGTGCAGCTTTTACAGATATCACTGCTTTAGTGAACATATGCGTATCAATTTATCAAGGATCAATTAATGTTCGTTGTTTAAATTTATTATAGACTATGGTGAACTTTAAACAAATTTGAAATTTGAGGCTAAAGAGAGTTTTCTGCTTCTAAGACGCTTCTATGTGAGAAAGTTATAACTCGATTTTCAAACATGGGTCTCATCCACCTGATATGATCTTTAAGATGAAGGAGCATAGACTACTAGGCTTTTATTATTAAAGTAGCTTCGGAGGTCTGTTATCAGGTTTAAGTATAAATACAGCGTTAACCTGTCGCCAGATCAGGGGACTATATCCTCAATTGAAGCGGACACAAATACAGATGAATAGATATTTTAAGTTCTTGAACAAAAAATCTGGTGGTTCCACAATTGTCAAAGGTTCCAGGTCAGTGTTCCAGACTATAAAAAAGGAAAAGTAAAAATTTAAAAGATTCACATTTCTGAAATATTTTTCCAAGCTCTGCTCTGGAACCGAGGATCAGGACAGAGAAATGGGTACATCAAAATATGAAATGGCCTCAACTAAATATAGTTTTATGAGGAACTTGACAGCCAGTTTCGTTAAACAGTATCCAACATAGAGAGCAAATTTGCTTGCTAGTCTTGAGATCAATAACATTGAAAAACATTAAGAAGATGATCGGTTGGTGCTGGAGATGGTTTGACCCTTTGGCCGCAAAAAGCTTATCACTTTTGACGCAGGACAGACACTGAAACAAATCTGATTGCGTCACTTGAATCATATAACATCAAGATTACGATCGAGATGATGAATTAAAAATATTCCATACTTACGTCCAATAAACGTTCAACATCCTCACAATAAGTCTCATAAGTCCTCATAGCCAAATTCAGTCCCTTGTGGGACTTGGAGTCCAGCAGGAAGTCTACAACATGCCTTAAATACGGCACATTCCATGTTTTAACGCATTCATCAATGGTACCAAAGGTAGCTTTAATGAAAACATGCAATTCCTTAATGTCCGGCGAGTTGATGTCCTCTGACAATATGATCATCATCTTATTAGCCAGCACTCCATAGTTTGTGATCTTTCGGCTGAAGCTGGAAATGTTTACTGTCCGCAGGAAAAGAAACAGCACCGGGAAGTTCTTGTAGCAAAGATTGATGAGAACCGAAAGTGCCAATTTCGCCTGAGTCTCATCCTCACTATAGATGATCTGAACTAAATTCTCAACCAGGCCAGTCAAGAACGGCTCCTCCCATGTGATTTTAATGCCATATGTTAAATCTTGCAGAATTACCAGTAAACGTTGTATTTTATCCTAGAAAACGAAATATAAAGCTTGTTTTCATCAACAAAGATTCTCCTTCAAACTTACCTGTGCTGTGGTTTTCTTCAGGACAAAACTCAACAGCGGCACAAATCGATAATCATTCACGATCGCTTTGCGTGCTTCGAGATTCTTCGAACAATGCTGCAGGACAGTGATGCATGCCCACATAGCATCCGAGTCAGGATTTATCACCTCCAGCACCGCATGCAAATCAACAAAGAATTTCGAGATTTCCAATGATTTTGGTGAAAAGTGTTGCGGCTGTATCGCTGTACTGAGGAGCTAAAATATACGATTTCATCATACAAAATCAGAAGCGACACAACGTGGATTTATTTAACTCACAGAAGCACTACGATTTAGTAAAATAAGGGTCTCCTCGAGCTTGAAATTCTTGTAGCACTCCGCTTGTTGACTAAAGTCGCGGACGTAAGAGATCGCCACATCCATTGAGCGTTTAGACATAATTTTTTAATAAATAACACACTACGCTTCATGCACTTAGTAAACAAACAAACACTGATTCTATGTAAAAATTATAACTTATTAAATTAATTCGAAGAAAACGCTACGAAAAACGATTAATTCTGAAAATGGGAAAATTTTGAATTGAAAATTCGCAACACAAATGACAACTGTCAGAATATGGCCAGCTGGTGGTGGGTTCAGGTAATTCACATGCTCTACAGCGGCTGTGTTTATGGTGCGTGTCTTGGATGTTATTAAATAAAGTATGTTCGTTGAGTATGACATTTAAATCTCATTTAAAACATAAAACATTTATTGTGCAGATAACAATTAATTTTGTTGCGTTTATATTTACATCGTGCTTATACTAACTAAAAAAAATAATTAAAATGAGTTTATGCATATATTACGATCTCACTCCCATTTCGACTTCTTTGTCTCGGCTCTTTAAAAATCGCTCGTATTCCATTTTGTGTTTCGAGTCGGCTGGAGACCAATCGACAGCCTTCGAGTAATATCTCAAATTCGAGCCAACCGAACCGCTCTTTGTGAGCAGAATGTAGGCGGCGTATATTGGAATGCAAACTATCGACAGGGCACAACTGCACCAGCCGAGGGCAATCGCCCAACTAGGATACTCAAGTCCATTGTAGCTTACGTTTCGATTGAATATGATACTTGTAAAGAAAATACCCTAGAATAAGGCAAAATAAATAACATTCGATTGATGTCGATAATTACGGCTTACGGTAAGAATCACAGGCGTGATGTATTTCCAGCAGTAGATCCACAGCATTCCTGGACTCTTGCCAATCATATAGTATATATCGTCTGTGAATCTCTCGACGCCGTATAACCAGCCGACTATCACGACCTCAATAATGCAAATCAGAATAACCGATATGGACGCTGAATACCAATCGAATAGTTGCAGAATATACATGCCACCCTGAAATTAAAAAAAATGTAGTAAGTTAAGATTATGTACTGCATTTTCAAATCAGCTCTTCGTTCTGTCTGATAGGAATTATGAGAAATAAAGTCCGAAATTTTAATCTTTCGACTTTTGTCGACTAAGCCGAATGCTTGTCAATAGTGGTGGACAAATAGCAGCGTTTTCATTTCATGTTTTAAAGAACCGAGGAATAAGACTTTAAGTCTACAATTTTTAAGCGTTATACCGTGTTATTGTCTCCTTAATACAGCGAGGACTCAATAAGCGTTGCCGAATCCTTGAGTAGAACTATTATATCCGACAGTCTGACCACTTGATCACTCAAACCAAAGCAATTGCTGATGTTCCATTTGAAGAATCCATAATTTTTACGTCATTTGTAGTTACAAATTAAGTCGGTCGCTCTTCTTTTTTCGAGAATGTTTACTCGGATCTATCAGTTTCTTCGCCTGACTACAAATTATGAATCGTATGTGAACTCCCATGAAAGAATAAAGCTGACTTAGAAGGTATTTTGCGGAATATAAGTGCACTTCTTGTAATTAGGAAATACGTGAAGTATCGGAATAGATCAGAAAAAAAGTGGGCTTGATATTCGGCCTTTATTCCTTGTATCAAGGGCTTCTTGTGGTAACGTTTGAGCCTACCTAGCATTAAAGCTTCATCATCACCAAAGAATAAGTTGATGGATTTTGGAATTTGTCACTTCTTTTAAAGGACTAAGAATGTTTCCCTGCGGTGTATGGCTTTTGGTTGAGAGCTCTTTAACTGGGCACCTTAATATTGTGTTTGCTCTTTCAGACATGTCCGGTCTCGACGAGGTTTTTAAAAGCTATATGTTTAGACGATTATGAATTTTCATGAACTATGAGTCACTAGGAGCTATAGACTGCATGGCCACTACAAAATTTATGTCTGCTGCATGTTGCGTGGCCACCACTCTGCTTTGATTTGACGCTGTTGGTTTTTTTGTTGTGACGTGCCATTAATATTGGTAAGGCTCCAAAACAGGTGCCACAAACATGCTATGTATAAAAATGATCCTCACTGGTCCGCAATATGTTGGAGCTTACTGACTTTGACTGCGAAAAAACTTAACGCGAAACTTTAAACGCATTTTTCTCGGAACTGTCTTTTTCAAAACAATTCCCATGATTTCTCAGGTTCTACTGGACCGATTTACCTGAAATTTTTAGAGAGTCTTCTTTATAGACTTGTCAATGTCTGGAACAATCCCTGTCCCCGAATTTCTATTACTTTTTTTTTTTTAAATTCGAAACAGTCAAAAAAGTGGTACTAAAATTGTCGCCATTTTGTGAAAAAAAAATCTTTCCAACTTTTCCGTAGTTCCAGACATTGCGACATTATTCTAAATTAATTTGATTTTTAGTTTCAGATTGCTAGGAGGGTTGAAATGGTTACGCGCCAATTATTTGAGACCCCCACTTCATCAACTGCTAATTTTTGAAATTTTCAACTTTTTTTATTTTTTGATTCTGTATTCTTGTTATGTTAATAAATAACTTTTAAAAAATTGATACTAAAAGTATTAATTGCTTTTTTTATGACACTTCATGAAATTACATGAAATTCATGCCTCTAGGCTAGAATACCCCCTTAATGACCAAGAGAGATTTATAGACTTTTAGCAAACCGAACCACATGAACGGAAAGGAAGAAAAATCAAAAAAGCCGAACAGACTTAAGGGTCTTTTGATGTAAAAAAAAAATTCTTCGGATATACAACAGGACCAATTAAACGGAGGTTTAGAACATTCTAAATCAAGTTTAAGGAAAAATAGAAGACTGAACATCCAGTTCAGGGTTCAAGCTATAACGGTAGCCAGGAAACTTGGTTTAACAAACTGGGAGCCTTGCTGATAAGTGTGCAAAAGACTACTGTGCTACTTTGTCCCTATCTAATAACCTTATCTTTTTGCCAAAAAAAGATACAAGAGAGATTGACTAATTGGTGGCCTGACAGTACATTCCACCTTTGGTCCAATGTTCATCAGACACCTGCTGTCTTCGAACTCATTTTTAAAGTCTGTTCTGGGTCCCCAATGTATGGAAAGACAAATTCATACGAGTAGGAAAGACGAAATATGAAAGCCTGTGTTTTTTTTTTATAAATTATTCACCCAATGGTTGTTTTCAAGTCCCTATTTTCTGACACCACCGGAATACCTCAAGGCAGACATTAAGGACCCATTTTCTTCTGTTTTGGCAATTGAACAAGTTGCGGGTGAAAGACTGAAAACTATTCTTATCCCTCAACCTTAGCCTTTATCGAAAGAGCATAAACATTCCCTCTTAAATAGTGGTGAATTGACTCTTCTTAAGATTTCCAAGTGTTTCAGAAAAAGCTCTGAGAAAGCTTAGGGTAGTTTAAGTCGTTTGATTTCTGTAGAAAGTTAAATAGTGGTGAATTGACTCTTCTTAAGATTTCCAAGTGTTTCCGAAAAAGCTCTGAGAAAGCTTAGGGTAGTTTAAGTCGTTTGATTTCTGAAGAAAGTGTCCTAGCTTATAGTAAACTGCTCACTTACCTGCGTAACCATAATAATTGACATCAGGAACATCACCAAGCATGATCCCAGTGTAACAATGAATTTGTACTTCCGTAGGCTCACAACCTCGTCAAGAACTGATGAGATAATAGCTTCAATTTGAACAAACTAAAATGAAATATCTTCGATTTCTTGGAACTTCTGTTATATACTTGTACGTGTATATGCTTACCGCGGTATCCAATCCCAACAAGAAAAGCATTCCAAAGAACAATCCTGCCCATACATGTGGCAATGGAAGCATTGCAACAGCTTGTGGATAAGTGACAAATGCCAGTCCAGGACCCGAAGTAGCGACATCAGCCACAGGAATACCCGATTGTTCTAAAAGAAACCCAAATTTTTACAGCACTCATCTTTGAATCTAAAACTTTTTACCCGACAAATAACCAAGCACGGAAAACACAACAAATCCTGCAAAGATACTCGTCGAACAATTTATGATCGGAATCAGGATGGCATCACTCTTGGCATTGTTGTGAAACTTATTAAAGCTGGACATATTTACGATGCCTCCCCATCCCGGTCCAAGGGAAAAGAATATCTGAATCGCTGCATCAGCCCAGACCTTGAGGTCCAAAAGTTTTCCCCATTCCGGCTTAATATAGAAGATAATGCCCTTCATGGCACCAGGCAGTGTTATTCCTCGGATAAAGAGGATAATCAAAATGAAGAATGGGAATGTTGCTGTAAAGTAGACGACTTTGCCCACCTGAAAGGGATTCATGGTAAGACTCTCCTATTGATAATGCATGTTTATACCGTTTTTATTCCTTTGATGATGCTTATGTAGACCACGAGCCATGTGAACACCAAACACCAGAATAATGGCCAGACGATTGTGCCCAGCTCTTCGATTCCACTTGATATTTTCAAGATCTCTAAACTGGATATATGTACGAGATGGAGGTCTTGATAAAGGTCTTTCTAACTTATTTGTACTTACTGGAAAAATTCGTCGGCAGGTGTACGAAAGCTATTCTTGTCTGTGTAGTTCTTTTTACCCAGCTGCGGAAGAAATAGATTTACAGTTCAAATGGTTCAGATTCATATTGACTTGAAATACCTCTAGCACTTCCACGCAGCTGTCTGTGTTCCACGAATTATTACAGTTGTCCCAGGGAAGATCCTTGTTGAGTATTCTCTTCATAAACATCACCGGGTATGCGATGATGACGGAGTAATAACAGGTACAAAGGAAGTTTACCACTACGATTGCATATCCAGTGCCTGGGGAAAAAAATTAAGCAGATGAAATGTCATTCCACTGCTGTTCAAAAGAGCATGCGAATGTGAACCAATTCAAAATGATTAATAACATTCTATGCCTCAATGTATCGAGACGGAAGCCCCAAAAGTTGAAATGAAGACTTAACCTCTGAAACCTCTACCATCCCTCTAACAGATCTCAAGGAACTGAAAAATGCTTGTACTTTATCAAGAGAATTAAATATCTAATTGAATGATGAAGCAAAGGACCTCACAACTTATATTGTTGATGTCAAGCTAAGAACTTTTTTCCTTCCCTGGTTGCAGGGGCTCTTTTTCAAACTAGACCAGCTTGGCATAAGCAAACCACTGCTGTTCATACTCTTTAACATGCTCACTGGAAGAAAGCGTACAGGTCAAGTTCGTGGATCGAGGTTTATCGTAAGTCTTTTGCAACGTCATTTCGAAATGATTCAGGGATATTGCGATGATTGGAAGTTTAAGATCAATTCCCAAAAGTGAGAGACCATTCTGTTCAGGACTCCGTTGTCAGTGTTCTCTTGAAAAACTAGGAAAAAGTGGCGAAAGTTCTCTATCGTTGGACAAAACGGGCAGCCATTTGCGAATCGAAGTGTTTTCAGATATCTTGTGATCTGGCTTAATCAGTATCTATATTTTAACATAACAAACATGTAGATGCTGCTCTAGCCAGAGCTAAAGCGGCCGGATTCTGAGTACAAAAAATTATTAAACAAGAATAGTTCATAAATTTAAAAGCAGTAAACACCTGCTTTACAGTTCTTAATCATCTTGGCGGGCGCAAAAGGTAACCATCATCTGGGTTCCTGCACCCGTTTAATCACTGGATCAGGAGCTTAGAGTAAACGATCATAGACAACGACATGTGCTCGCTAACTTGGCTCTTGAGCAGTTGGAAGTTTACCGTGATTTCGATCGAAAAATCACACTTCTTTGAGAGCGACGTTGGCCAGGCCATCACCGTCAATGGCGAGTGCTATAAAATTTTTTTTTGGCCCGAATAAGGCCGTTACACAATGGTCATTTTGTACGAGCGATTGCTGAGCATGGTTATCTCACGCCGAGGCGATGTGATTTTGACACCGAGATATAGTACAAAAAATATTATAGTAATAAGGTTCTGTACAACGGAGCCAACCTGATCAGAGTGGATAACTTAAAGCTTATTCGAAGTCACATTGCAAGATCAATGACTTCGAACATCAACTTGATCTCCGAGGCTTTTTACCTCAATGATATGCACCACGAGACAGTGCGCCTTTATCTTATCCCCCCTGAAGCGTTCCTCTATCTCGATAGAAAAGGGTTGGTCCAGGATAGATAAGCGGTACTGTTAATCTTCCACGTTGGTCGAAAAGCTGTGGACGGAATCTCACCGGAGATTCTCAGAGTGGATGTCGAAAGGCAACATAGACCGTTTTGGTGGTTGGACGAAGACTAGAACTCTGTCGTCTTTTAGTAATTTTGAGTGCCCTTAAGGCAATTCGATAGCACGTCCTGTCAGCCTTGGCCTGCTTATATACTATATGTTTAAGGTTGTGTAAGTAGTTATTATTTTTTTTTTAAGTTTTTTTTGAGAAAATTTAAGATAGGCTAAGATTTTAGGTTTTTATTTAGGTTAAAGTTTAGTATTTAGGTCTAGTTTTAATTAAACATAAAAAAGTTCCGGTTACTAAGTTCTTTTTTTTTTTAAATAAATAAATAAAGAAGTAATGTTACTTAAATTAAGAAAATTAATATAAATCGAAAGACATAGTTTAAATTCTTAGGTTTAGCTTAGAGTGCGCGTATAGGGCCAGTAAGTTAATGATAATTAGTTAAGTTAATTAAACTAGCCTTAAGCTTTTTTGTCTAGCATATAAGTAAAATGAATTGAATCAATAAAAATGCCTTGAATTGATAATCGAATTCGTGCGATTTAGCCCCGATAGCCTTTTTCTTTAAGTTTCCGTTGGTCAAATTCTGCGCCAGACGTTTCAGATGCGCGCTACCCAAAGCAGCTGCGGCGGACATATAAATGATGTTATATTTCATACATAATGGCATCGATCGTCCTTCCAATTTGGAATGGTTAATGTAACGCTTTACTAAGCTTTTAGCAAACTGCTTTAGTCTAGTGCTAAGACTCACACCTAAACGACTCACGGTCTCTTTATACTGGTAGTCCTCGTTCACAACTAGGGGAATCTTAAAAATGTGATGTCTCGAATCGCCGTACCATTCTTTAACTCTCTTTGAAAAATAAAAATTCTGATTTATAGAAGAAAGATCTCCTTTACACATAAACAAATCCCATCTAACGCACTACAGGCTAGTAAAAACATCTATATTACAGATAACTTAACTAATCATCTTATTGTTAGTAAGATTTCCCTTTCGCTTGTCGACTTGATCAAATCATTTTATTATCACCTCTCTGTTATCTGCAGTGTTCCCCAAGGCAGTCACTAAGCAACTCTTACATTCATATTAGCGATTAACAATCTTGGTCGCATATTATCGCTTTCTCTCTCCTCTCGTAAGCGTCTTTTTCCACCCCGACCATAATTTTTTTTATTCGGTGAATCGGTTGATTCGATCACCTTCGGCCCAAAAATTCGTCAAACACATACTCACCTTTGAATATCGGCGAAAGTCTAAACATCTCAATGCATCCCGTGCTGGAGAACTGTCCAATAATGATTTCCATAAAAAACAATGGTATTCCACAGAAGAACAGCATCAGAAGATACGGTATGAGGAATGCTCCTGTTAAAAGAAAATGAAAAACAAATAAGAATTAAACACTTGAAAAAGTTTTGCAAAAAAAAAAATTGATTTGACCCCGACGTGATTTGAACACGCAACCTTCTGATCTGGAGTCAGACGCGCTACCGTTGCGCCACGGAGTCAGTTGAAAACTTTGCAACGGATCCCGATGAGATAGCAAGCCGCTGGATTGCTCTCATTTATTTTGAAATAATATTTAAACGAAATTTAAATATTCAAGTTTTTTAAAGGTAAAAAGAAAACTCGAACCTGGATTTTTCTCATTGGCGAATGAGTCAGAATTAAAATATAGGAGTGCGGGGTTGGATTCCCTCCCGAAAACATTACATACTTGCGAAAGAATACATTTCCGGTCAAATTTTGGGGAACACAACAGATATCAATACCTAGAAGGTAGTTAGCCTTGGGTCAAGTCCGAAGATAGAGGTTGTTGTATGGTTAGCCTTAGGTCAAGTCCGAAGATAGAGGTTGTTGTATGTCTTATGCAACGTGACTTTGAAATGGTTAAGGGATATTGCGATGATTGGAAGTTGAAGATCAATTTCCAAAAGTGAGAGACCGTTCTGCTCAAGACTCCGTTGTCTGTGTTCTCTAGAAATACTAGAAAGAAGTGGCGAATGTTCTCTATCGTTGGACAAAACGGACAGTCATTGGTGAATCGAAATGTTGTCAGATCCCTTGGGATCTGGGAAGATCAATATCTATATTTTAACAAGCATGTACTATATATGTATACTGCACTAGCCCTAGCCAAAGCGGACTTTGTCTTGACAAAGAGTCTTGTCTTGCCTATGGATATTCCGTGTGGTTTAACGTGGGAACAAGCTTAATTGAAAAGATTCGGGTTTTCGAGAGACGATATCTATGGGCTTGTCTCCATTTATATAGAACTCCAGAGTGGTGGCTGGGTGAAGAGTAGAACTCTGTCGTCCATCATATATCTTGGGGGCCCTCAAGACAAAAAAAAAATAACAGCATGTCCTGTCAGGCTTGGCCGGCTTACAAATTTTTTTAAATTTATTTTAAGCTAGGTTTAGATTTTAGGGATTAGATAAGTTTGTAGTTTAGTATTTAGGCCTAGATTAAGTTCAAATCTCATAGTCATTTTCACTAAGTTTTTTCACAATAATTAGTATTTTTCTAATTTTTGGGTGCGATTTGGCTTGGGTGCGATTTAGCTTACCCGAAAAGTAAAATTCTCATTTGATGGTGCAAAATAAAAAAAATAACATTACTAACAGAAATTTAAATGAGGTTTAGACGGGTGAGTAGTGAGAACCCAAATTATATCCACTCAAAGAATGTATCCAAGGCCAAAGAATGTTTCATAATGTTTTTTTACTTAAGAAAAGGATATGATGCACTTTGCGTACAGTTAAGTTATTTGAAATTGGAGGCTTGAGTAAACTATGTGTGATCTAAGACTACTTTTGTCTTCAATTTAGACATTTCTCAGACTACATCATTTTCCAAAGGTATTGAGTAAAACTAACGTTAAAGATTAGATTTGACGTTTGATCCAATATAATTTCAAGGGTGGTGCCTCTCGAGGGGTTGCTATTCATGTTTCTGGATGAGGTAAGGTGCAGCTCAGGATATTGTTGTTTTTTCTCCTAAACGCTAGCTGCTGAATTAACGTGCTCAACTCCCTTTTTTTTGTTCAGAATATGCTTGCTAAATGTATAAGGTACGGTTCCGTGAGTTTATTTTGTACGTTTACAGATTTGATCCGCTCTGCCCTGCAAATTGTATGAAATTTCATCCTGTCTAGATTCTTTCCACATATCATCTGACTTTTTAATATAAGTCAACTGGGTCATTTGCCTTTCATTATCTTTGGCTTGAGGCTTAGCTTACGATATCAGATTATTCACAGGTCTTGCATTATGGGTTTCTTTTCACTCGTTCCTATAAACGATAAAAAAGCGTTCCTATAAACTGCAACTTTTAGTGGGAGGTGTCCTAAAACAAAATTTGATGATTCTTTGATCATTAGAAAGCCGCAGATAATCAAGAGATTATGTTTGTTAAAAACGGAGGATGAATCCGTTTATCAGCTTATCTGATTTTTAAATTCGACTGTCATACAGCGCTTCAATTGATTTCTATACAATCTAATCTTAGAAACATCAAGTTTGTTTGCTTCTTCCATCTAGGCCTACAACCCATTTATTCTTAATTTCTCCTACGGTCGTTCCAACCCTAAAAATTCCTGTTCCCTGGATTTTATTCTTAAAGACCACATTAAGTCATAAGTTTAACATAGCTTTGTAATACGGCTTATGCTAAGGTTTCTTCTAATCTACCTAGTATTCAGATTTATTCGAAGTGTAATACTATTTTTTTACAAGCTTGAAATGCGGCTCTTCTTAAATAAATCAAAAGTGCACAAGGCTTGCGTGCTGGCTCTTCGCCAGGGTAAGGCTATAAAATATTATAAAAAAATATAAGCCTTTAATAGGAACTCTCTCTCAGTTTGTTTGTTCACATTGCAATACCCACTGGTCTATTAAGTCCCGCAACAACTTGTTTAGTCTTTAAGACGCATGAATAATGCAAAGATCATAAAAATATATTTATATTTGATTAAATAAAATCGAAAAATCATAATTTTCTTAAAATATTTTTAAAAGCAAAGAACAATGCTTTCAAAATATTATTTAAGTATGAAAATAATTAATGATTTATGATTGGTTGGATTGGTTTGAATCCAGCAATATTAAAGCGCATCTCTGATCTTGGTTTTTGCATATCGTCTGGCATACCACAGACACAGTCATAATCGTAAAAACAATCTATTGTCTATTGAGAAAAAAATTAATGGTTATAAATATAGTATATATGAAAAAGATATTCTGTTATTCGAAGATTTCGTAACTCCGATTAATGGCCGTTCTTTAAAAGAAAAAAAAATAAAACCATAAAATTGAAATTCTTACGCAGGTAAACATAGTTCCAGTCTTGAAACCTGAAATTTCAGCAAAGGAACAAAAGTGTCTTCAACGAACATAATCAGGAGGTAATGAAAGTCGAAATAAAGCTGATATAATCAAAGAGGATAAAATGTCATGGTTCTTTGCTTTTTGCTTTTTGGTATATACCCAGATTTGAGCAATCTACGAGCACCCTCGTTGCCCCCTTTTAAAATATCTTCACTCTGCCTTGAAAGAGCTTAGAGTGGTATACAAAATTTAAATAAGTTGCTTAAGTTTAGATGTTCCTAAATTCCCGTTTGGGACTTTGTAAAGCGCATAATACATGCTTAACAAAAACAGGGTTGGTCAAAAGTTTCTTTCCTTTGTAAATCTGGAACAAGTTTTGAACGAAATGATAAAAACGAAAGTGAATTAAAGAGAAATTAAAGAAATTTTTGGCCCATACTATACGTATGTATATTTGAAACAGATTTGAAGCGGCCTTACCTCACTTATTCCCGAATTACAATAAGGGCCACTAGACATTTTATTAGAGAATGATCTCTTTCAATTCATTCATTTTAACGAGTCCCCGGTGAGCTACTTGCGACATCTTGGTCGTAGTTGACTCGCCCGTCCACAGCTTTTCGGCATACGTGGATGATTACCGGTACCGCTTTTCTATCGAGTAAGAGAAACGATTTAGGGAGAATAAGGCCGTTAAGGCGCACTGCCTCATGGTGTATATCATTGGGGTAAAAAATCCCGGAATTCAAGTTGTTGGTCGATGTCATTGCTCTTGCAATGTGTCTTTGAATAAGCTTTATCAGAAAGTTATCCACTCTGATCAGGTTTGCCGGCTTGCACAGGATTTCATTACTATAGAATTTTTTATACTCAGACTCTGGAGTTCTATATAAGTGAAGACAAGCCCTAAGGCATCGTCTTTCGAAAGCCCGAATCTTTTCCATTAAGCTTGTTCCGGCGTTGAACCAAACGGGACATCCATAGGCAAGGACAGGCCGAATGAGGGCCGTGTAGAAGATCACCTTCATCTTGTCATCCAGTTGACTGCTGTGAAACAGTCTCTTTGTCAAGACAAAGGCCGCCTTGGCTCTATATATTTGCTAAATTATATATTGATCTATGAAATTTCCCTTCCAGAAGAAGTAGTTCTAATGGGCGGCCTTCATGCTCCGGTAAGGGTAGTCACAGATAATGTTGACGAAATGCAGCAGCAGGCAAAAACAAATTGGGATTGAAGCAGTCGAATACTGAGCTGCTCAATTTTCAACTCTTCAACACTCAACTGAGGCATTGGAACTATTTTAACTCTAAATTGGAGTAGCAAGTTTGCATAGAACGAAGATTGGAAAAGGGCTCAATAATTCATAACTTGTTAAAAGCCTTCGGAGCTTAGAACTATTTTCCATGAGTAGCCAAGCGTCGTAGAACGATATCCGCAAAATTCGTTTTTGTATTCGGACACGGTTTCGTAAAAATGAGCGTTTCTTCGATTGCGGATTTTTGCACCATCGAATAAACCGGACTTACGTTTGTTTCAAAACTTTCATTTGGAAAATAAAACTTATACGAACATGAGTTTGACACACCGTGCATTTTTAAATCTCAGATTGTTTTTGAATCAAGTACATACAGCACCTTTTCGAAAATAGAGATCGTTTTAATTCGATATAATAGTCGTTAAAATAGGAATCCCCGTCGCATATTTAATAACTATCATTAGCTGATTACAAATTCATAAAAGAGTACATGCCGCGCCGGACGACGCTGAATGAAAATGTAGATTTTAAAATTATAATTAACAATAATTTTTTTGTCATTTAATTATAAGAAACTAGTTGAATATAATTGTTTGTTTTGGCGGCATTTAATGTGTATATTTGAATTGTTAAACGGTGGGGTTCTTTTTCAAAAGGCCATAACCAAAACAATATAAGGCAATATTATTTTATTCAAATTACCGGCTGCGCGGTACGTAATTCAAGTATTTCAAAAACTAGTGCTCCTGACATTGAACGATTGCGAAAGTAATTTGGTCCGGCAGTGTACTCGAAGTGCTTAAGCACATGGGGAGACAAAAGACAATTGGAATTGTAGAAATGCCTAAGCAGGTGATACCAGATAAGCTATGGTATGAGGCAGAGTGTTTGAAAACAACTAAGCACCAATTTATGGTGCCAATTTCTGGTCATATAAATACACATCGAGTTAAAGCATTGCTGTGATTTTTGGTTTGATTAAACTTTTCTAGATTTACCTCAGGAAGGCTTACTTTATGAGACCGACAAAGACAAGTCTTTCAACTTGATGGCCATCATGTAGCTCGAAATGCACCACGTTTCCATCTAAGGTTTAATACCTTGAAATCTTTTTGGAATAAATTATTTCATACCGAGGACAAATTTTTCAATGAGCGTTTTCCTGCCAGCATTGACGCCACGTTTGAGGAAAACAAGTGATCGTCTAAAGAGTTTGAAAAATTATTAAAGTCGCCGCAGCTGCAGTACAAGTACTGCTAATTTATTCACATGATGGAATTGAAATAAAGTCGAAATATTGGCGGCATGACTGTCAGTGGCAGGAACTCGCGTAGGTTAACTTACAAGCGGGGCTAGAGTTTTGAGCAGAAAAGTTAAACATCTGAGAAATGCTTTTCTGTCTTTAGCTTATAGGCAATAGTTCTTTAGATTGCGTAAGACAGTTCGTCAAACTTGTTAGGCTTGGATTTGTTTAAAGTTATGAACCAATGATCATAATCACTTGAAATTAACCCAAATGTTCCGAATAAGGGGCGCGCTTTCCAAATTATTGTATATGTGTTGTTAAGATTCTGCTGCGGCGAAAAAAAAAATCGAGGAGACTTCATTTATTAAAAAAGATATTCTTTACGATGTAAGGCAATTCGTTAAGGCAACAAGCTAATTGAACTGAAAATTGCTTCAAAAATATTCCAAACAAAAGGTTATGAGTGCATCAAGTACATCTTTAAGAATGCAAACCAAAACTTACCCCCACCACTGCGATAGCACAAGTATGGAAATCTCCAGACATTTCCGATGCCAACAGCATATCCAATGCAGGACAAAAGGAACTCCGTCTTGGAAGCCCATTTCCCACGGTTTTCATCATGCTTAAAACGCTTCCGCGTCTCATTCTCAGCCACGGTGCCGTCATTTAAGAACGACATGCGACTTTTCCTGTCATTGTCCATAATGAAGCCAAGTTATTTCGTTTTCACACTTCACTCACGCGTCCTGTACAAATCCAAGCTAGGACACAATCACTTGTCTAGATTACTCTTAACTTCTAGTAGACCCGATTATCTCCGAGATATTCGCACAACTATCTTGGAATCAGCTGCTAGTTGTCGCATCGCGTTACCTCTAGCGCGGCCCGAGTTCGAATGAATTTATCTGCCTCTCGCAACCAGTCACACAGTGTCGGTAGTTTCCAATACTGAATCCCAGTCTTCTACTTGTACCTCAATTTAGTGATTGTTGTTAGCCACTTAGCCGTAACTAGCTCGCAACATTATGGATAAATATCTGTGGCGTTGAGTACCTCTCTGGTCAGTAGAGCTACAATGTTTCTGCTCCTAAATGACATTGATCAGATTGAGGTGGCTAATTGTGTCCACATGCTGTTGACACCGGGGGCGAGTAAGTTTCCATCTTGGAAGCGCGGTCGGCCAAAGATGAAGTGTCTCATACTCGTTTGACTTACGTATGATTCAGAAATTAACATGCGCTAGTCGGATATGGTCTTGGATCTCGATGCATCTGGGAGGTGATTCCGAGTTGAGAAATTCGTATTAAAGTTCAATTAACGCGAATCAGTGATAAAAATAAACTTGAAGCATAGAGAGATGAATCTGCAATGAGGTTGTTAATAAGGAAATTGCAGTGTGCCAAATGATTAGTGCGCTGGAAGAACTCTGATTTTAAATAGACATTCTGAGGGGATCATTTGTTTTGTTTTACGTGTGGTTTAATTAGATTGTATCTGCGGGTATAGTACAAATGCATTCAATCGAAAATGAGCGGGCACATGCCAAACGCGTTTGTCAGCCTTTTGTGTTGAGGTACGGTTGACAAGGGCTAATTAGAACGGAAGATAGCATGTAATTATGTTGAGCGCAGTTCATGAGGGTTCATAATAATCCAAAACTGTTCAGAAGTCTATATTTGGAAATTCAAAATTACCTTTTGCTTATCGCAGAGATAACGAAGGTAAATTACAATTTCGCGCAAATCTGTTATTGAACAAGCTATCATCACTAAACTTCAACAGAGTATAGGAAACCTCTGTCAAAATTTAGAGCGAAGTTAAGAACTTAGATGGAGCTAAGTAAAATTATTTTTTATTAAGTTTTGAATCTCTGCAGGATTAGGAAGGTGACAGTCAAGCGACAAGTAAGATGGTGCTGATGGCTTGAAGAAAGAGAGGAAGTTTTGTTGACATCTTCACAGCAAGAACAATAGTATGAAAACAACAGCCCTTAGGGAAGGTAAACATTTCTAAGCGTAGGAGTAAAAAAAAATAAGTCAACGTGATTTTAAAATATTTGTGAAGCTTCAAAACGTTCATTTTGTTTCAGAGGGACATCTTGTGCTTCTCCGTAAGAAAGTCACGACTCAGGGTATATTTTTTTATTTCCTTATAATTGGATAATGTCATCTCTATCAGCCTCAAGGCGTTTTTTAATTAATTCTCAGCAGTTCTTTCGAGACTTCTTGCGTTGTATTTTGGTGGCCAGATTACATTCTTATCCAGAGTGGTAATAATCAGCTTGTCTTTTCAGTCTTTTCGATAAATGAAAATAAAGTCAAACTTAGAATATCGAACCCAGTTCAGACATTCATTATACGATTAAGTTTTGTTTTGAATTGTAAGTTTAGTTGCTTTGAAGCAACTATATCTTCAGTAACAGTTTTTGACCGAAAAATATGTCTAAGATGTCAGTAAGTAAACCCGAAAAGAAAAAAAAAAAATTATTCTACCAAAATGTAGGTTAAAGAACACCAGAATTCTTTCTTTACCACGAAAAAACTAACCTTCCGCTGCACACACAAATGAAAACAAATCTTGATCTGGCTGGAGATCATTAAGACTTGTTGGTTTAGGGCACCAAAATAAGTAAGAACCAACGAACGATTTAACGAGCACCTCTAAGCAAAATCATTCCCGGCGATTCGAACTCGAAGATTGAAGGAACGAAATCATTTTGATTTTGATAGTGAAAAGAAAACAGCTTTCGTCATTTGATAAATGCTGTTTAATTTTGCTGCACGACAAAACATTGCTGTAGCAAGCTCAAAGCTTCCGCAGCTTATGGAATTTATCACAATATGGTTCCCTCATGTTAGTTGGTAGTTATAGTTGCAGGTAGAATTTGATTGATGACTTCCTGAGTGGTTATCGTCAGGAATAAATGCATTCACAAGATCCCGCCAATCAGTTTTTTTTAACGCGTATCAGAATTCCAGAATTCTGACGCATTTCACGAAACTCCTCTATGGACATACATAAAGGGCTCCCAGAATTTCAAGGACTTTAACTACTTAGAATCCTCAGCAATCTATGATTTCTTGGAGTGGAAAATCTTGGTCATCCTATATGTACCAAGAATTCTGACCGAAAAACTGTCATCCTATATGGCCCAGAAGTATGTTGTTTTGTTTAAAAGAAAAAATTACTTTGGTCACTTAGAGAGTAAAAATCTTGGTCTTGTTTTTGATAATGTTTGTACTGTTGTTCTGTACAGAAGAATTTTCAGCGGGCTGCACAGCAATATGGATTAAACCAGAAAATTCTGCAGCAGCTATGAAGTAAAATCGAAGTCGGTGGCCAATTTCATTAAGGCTCTTTATGATCTAATGAAAGAAGCAGACGACCCCACCGGAAAATCAACCTTAGGACGATAACTTTGAGCTTTTCACAAGAATTATTGAGGAAAGATTTTGAGAGAAACTAACAAAATAAAAACCAAAAGCCAGTTGAATAAATATGAGCTACACTTCACGATCTTTGTCTTAATAGGACACTTGAATATGGGTCCAATGAACGTCGAACTGGGCATCGCTTCTACCGACTTTAATAGATCAAAAGTTTATCAGCAAAGATTATCAAACATGTACTGTGTGAATACCCTTGTCTATAATTGCGATGCTTCCGCCTCACGGAAAAAAAAGAAGAACTTGGGGTACTAGCACGAAGTTCCAAACAAGGATTTGATGAATTTCGCGTTTGAGCTTAAAGCGGTTCTAATTTTAATTAAACTCTTAAGGGAATCCATCCTACTCAAAATAGCCTAAGCTGAGTTTAGGTCAACAGTATCGAATCTGGAACTACTGAGGCTTGAAATGACACGACGGAAACATGGCGTATGTTGAAGTATACTGCACTAAATTCTAAGTATTCCACCAGGTCCCCATACATACATACATGGGGCAGAGTTAATAATAACTGACTAATAATATAAATAATGAACAATATTAGAATATCTTTTTTTTCTTTTGGGAAGGGAGATTGGATATGGATTGAAAAGCGAATTTCGATGCTTAGCCCCGAAACTCAAAGTGTACAAAAAGTAACTGGATGGATATGCCTCAATGTACCTCTGACCGAAAAACTGTCTAATCTCAATGAGCACTCATCTCTCGCCGTCTTAAGATCATTTATACCCTTAAAAAGTCTGTTCTAACCATTCACCCTCACCCAGTAATTGATTTTAAGAGTCAAGTTTAATTGAAGAAAAGTCAGGGGCTTTCTCCTGTTCTACAAAAAGATAAATAAATAAAATATAGTACATAAAAAGAGGCATATAGCTAACATCACATTTTTCTTCGATAGCATATTTTCAGGCTGTGAAAATTGCATTGCAACATTCGTTTGCATTTAATTTTAGAATTTTTGAACTGAAACGAGGCTTTTCCTCGTTATTGTGCTATGGTTTATCATTTTAAGACGAGCGCTTTTTCAATGATTTTTTAACTTTGCTTGCTCTCAAGGGATTATGAGTATTCTTGGAAGGCGTAGGAGAAGAATTGAAAGTGGACGTAGTGATTTGATACTCAAACTTACTTACTAACTAACTTGAGATGGCGTTGCAGTCCGGGGTGGACCTGGGTCTCAACCAAAAAGCGTCTCCAGCCAGCTCGATCTTTTGCTAACCGTCCCTCGGGGGTGGATTTGAAGACTTTCCGGGCCGGAGCATTGGTTTCCATCCGCTCTACATGACCTAGCCAACTCCATCGTTGGATCTTCGCTCTTCTAGCTAGGTCGATGTCGTCGAACAGCTCGTATAGTTCGTGATTGTATCTGCTCCTTCACTCACCGTCTATGTAGACAGGACCGAAGATCACCCGAAGAATTTTCCTCTCGAAGCAGCCATGAGCAGCTTCGTAAGCAAGACTGGGACGGTTAAGGTCTTATATAGTTTTACTTTGGTTGTTCGAGAGAGGGCTTTGTTTATCAATTGCCCTCTCAGCCCATGGAAGCAACGATTAGCAAGAGTGATTCTTCGTCTGATTTCAGCGCTGTTGTCGTTGTCTGAATTGATAGCGGTGCCTAAATAGACAATCATTTCGTCGGCATATGCGAGTAGTTGGACGGATTTCTGAAAGATTCATCCTCTGGTGTTGGCGTGCGAGTTTTGAACAATTTTTCAAGGACGATGCTGAAGAAATCGCATGACAGCGCCTCGCCTTGTTTGAATCCTTTTTTGACACCAAACTTCACGGTAAAGACCTTAGCAACCTTGATCGAGCAGCGTGTATTCTACATCGCCATCCTACACAAACGGACGAGTTTGATAGGGATGCCAAAACAAGACATTGTGCTGTATAGCTCGTCTCTATAAATGCTGTCATACGCGGTCTTGAAATCGATGAAATGGTGATGGGTATCGATCTGTTGATCCTGTGTTTTTTCCACGATTTGCCGTAGTGTGAATAGTTGATCTTTTGTTGATTTCCTCTGCCTTTTTTTTGTGGATTTGATACTCAAAAGTAATTTTAATTTCGATCGCTGGCCATCAGAAGCTTAAAAAACTTACATTACTAAAGCGGCCACGTGATGAGGAAACTCTGGCTGACGCATGCATGCAATTTTTTTTATATTATTTATATTATTTTTTATTAGTTGATGAGGTTCGATTACAGCGATCCAGCCCCCAATTTTAGAAGCGTTTAGAGATTCTCCTCCCTTAAGAAGCATGAACCTTTTGTGCCCCACATATGAAGAGATAAGATTTAACCTAAAATTTGTATTTTACGAATGAGTTCTTTAACTACTGCAATATAATTATTAACATTAAACTGATAGATACTGCAGCAATAAACGTTTTCACAGCCAATGCCAAGCCAACGGTGAAAGTAAAATAACGCCCGGTTACTGTCAGTGGCAAATAAGTATAAAAGGTGAATGAATTTTGATGATTAAATCAGAATTACTTAATTCGTTCACTGAACAGTTATTCAATATCTAAATCAAGAAGATGAAGGTAAGAAAACGCTCAGATAAAAGGACAATTGAAAGGATCATTTGATCATTTATTTTCGTAGTTCGTCATTGCTGCCGTAGTCGTGTTGGCCGTTGCCATGGGAGCGCAATCATCCATCGTTGGATTGAACGGACTTGGCTTGGGAGTTTCCAATCTTGGAATCGTTAACGGAGCTGGTTATGGTGTAAGTGGTCTTGGTCTTGGAGTGAGTGGTCTTGGCTACGGTGTTAACACCCTTGGACTTGGTGCTGTTTCTTTGGGTTATGCTCAACCTTTGATCCAAAAAGCTGCATATGTCAGTGCTCCAGTTGCTGTCAACTATGCTGCCCAGATCCCAGCTGCCGTGAATGTTGTCGCTAGCCCAGCTTACGCTCAAGTTGCTGTTGCCCCACAAGTTGCTGTTGCTGCTCCCATCTCAGGACTTGGTGCCACTTATGTAGCTAAGACCCGTGGATCCGTACACACTGCTCCATTGGCCGGACACATCAAGTCCGCTGCTTCCATCAATGTCGCCCCAGCTCCAGGTACCTGGTAAGCTATTTGAGCTCTTCAAACACCACCGAAACTATTTTGTAAATAATGAGGAAATAAAATGTTCAACAAAACTGAAAAAGAAAAAAATATTTTTACATCTGCTTGGAAAATGATTCAACATTTAAAATCGATTTCGCTTCCAACTGGTTGAAAAGTCATCATTATATTCGAAAAAATAAGTCGGCCTTAAAAATGGTTTTAAAATTTCGTGAGCTATTGCGTGGAAAGAGTTAACTGCCCTTTTCGTGAGCGAGTAAAAAACAGTGGTTTATTATTGGTAGTTACACAGGGTGAGCAAAGGGGTGAGAATAAGATTGAATATTTTTGGGGTAATAAATTTAAAAACAACGAAAAAAAGGATTTCATCATATTACATTCACAAGGGCTGCATACATCCGGAAACTCAGCAAGCAAATTAAGTGTTGCGATGAACTGAATATCTGAGAGTCGGTATGACTTTTGTAATACGAGTATACTATTATATTTGATGTCAGCTATAAGCATTTATTCATCCATTCGAAAATTTGTGACATAGTTCTGTCGAACTATTCCCAATATGTGCCGAATTTCGACAAGGAGATGCGGTGTCATGTGAATTCTTCAATCCTGTGTTGTGCAGTCGAGTTGGCTGCTGGAAAACAGTCTCTGCCATGGCAAAACCAGGTCTCGATTTGGCTAGCGCGACATCGTCATATTTGTTAAAATATATGTATAAGTTTATTGATGGAGCCAGAGGCCTAATTGACTCACTACATTTCCGTTTGCTTCTGGCTTGGCAGAGGAAAAGCTGAGATCTTTTTTAATTACGTTACTCAAAATCAATATTCTTGAGGCAATGACCAAAGTAATTTCTTATCTGCAATTTTCCTGTTCCATAGAGATAAACTTTACCGAAATTAGAGAAAAACGAGATACGCAGATGGTTTTACGATTTTGAACTAGACGGGGTTCGATTTATTCTATCGGACACCAGGTAGCTGCTGCTCCTTTCAGACGGAGATTGAAGATATTTTAAAAGCTGCAGAATATCTGTTGGCGTAAACCTGTACCGAACTGTGATTGTCAATTACATTGAAAGTTATACTGCGTTTCAGGCAATTGAATCTTGTGCAGTAATATCGTGAGTTGGTCATCTCGCCATACAAGGAAATGAAAATCTTGTGCAACTTGCTAAAGTCTGATGCGATGAAAATCAATCCCTCTTATGTGGTTTGAGGTAATTACATGAAGTGAACGAAAATGGTCCAATATTCAGGAGCAACACATTCCAAAGTCTGGGCAGAAAGAGCTACATATGGATCGTGAATATGGACAATATCAGGATACGAGTCTCTTACTAAACATCCAAAAGACTGTGGCATTCTCACGTAAACGTTTGCATACACTGCAACAAAATTTGCAGAGAAGTGATATTATGCTCAGAAATGCCAAAAATTCGAAAATAGCGAAGACGACAGCGTGGAAGGCGTATGAAGATTGGATAAAATTTTGTAATTTTCGGACGGAAACATGACATTTTCCTCCTTGAATTTGAGGTTTTTTTTTTGTTATTTTTATTTTCGTAAATTATTAACAAAATAAATTATATAAACATGAGGAAACCACATTTTCCGAAAATTGCTACATTTAAGAGTATTGCAAAATAAAGTCATACACGTCTTTTGACATAAAGAGATTACTCAAATATATAACATTTTCTCAAAATGAGAGTTTTATTGAATTCCCATATAGGTATAGCAACATCAATAGGCCATCATAAGCGAAGAATATATTCGCAAATTCTTTTAAGTGGATTTGATTGAATTTCCAGTCCGGATTTTGGACAGTCAGAGAGCCACAAAAGCCTTTCAAATGCTAGTCGGAAACTTTTTAAGATGCTATAAAACCATAAAACCATTTTGCGTTTAGATTTGGATTTGTTTAAAATATAAAAGGCTCAATTACTCACACTTCAATGTGGTATTCTATATAATTTCTAAGTAGTTTTTAAATAAAAACAACTGCAATGCTGCAGCAACCCTGATTCGTAAGAAGTACCGCTTTGCAAGTTGCTTAACATACGCTTTTGACACATATCTCGAAATCACAAGTAGTATAGTTTGCCCAGTCAACCAAAGGAGCATTGATCGCTTTAAAAATTGCTAAGAAATTGAAAAACATTCTTCAACTCGGATGAACTCAATGAAATGTGCAGAAATGTAAGAATTAGCATTTCCAAAGGTATTGGTATGCTTAGTTGCAATTTATTTGGCGATCTGTGAAGCTCCCACGTACGCCGTAGTGTATTCTATCTCAATGGGTCTTTGATGTATTAACCCACTAGACTTTGAATCTGCCTTTTCTATTTTCTAGTTCTGCAAATTAAAATCGAAATTAGTACTGATCTCTCACTTACACTTTTCTCCAGGAAATAGCCTCATTCAAGTCAGACTTGAATAAGTCGAATTAACCTCATGGATAGGCACAATAAAACCTGAGCAATAAAATTGCACTCAATATCAAAGTCAGAGAGAAAGCAAAAAAATAACTCGATCAGATTCAGTTGTTGGTTGGTATAAAAGTTGAATGAAATTCGGTTACCAAATCAGAATTACTTAATTCGTTCACTGAACAATTATTCAATACTAAACATGAAGGTACAACTCTGCAAGATTAAAAGGATCCAGAAAAGAAGGAGCTAACTTTTTAAACTCCTTTTCAGTTCGTCATTGCTGCCGTAGTCGTGTTGGCCGTCGCCATGGGAGTGCAATCATCCATCGTTGGATTGAACGGACTTGGCTTGGGAGTTTCCAACCTTGGACTCGTTAACGGAGCTGGTTACGGTGTCAGCGGTCTTGGTCTTGGTGTGAGTGGTCTTGGATATCGTGTGAACACCCTTGGACTTGGTGCTGCTTCTTTGGCTTATGCTCAACCTTTGGTTCAACAAGCTGCATACGTCAGTGCTCCAGCTGCTGTGAACTATGCTGCCCAAATCCCAGCTGCCGTGAATGTTGTCGCTAGCCCAGCTTACGCTCAAGTTGCTGTTGCCCCACAAGTTGCTGTTGCTGCTCCCATCTCAGGACTTGGTGCCACTTATGTAGCTAAGACCCGTGGATCTGTTCACACCGCTCCATTGGCCGGACACATCAAGTCCGCTGCTTCCATCAATGTTGCCCCAGCTCCAGGTACCTGGTAATTGTAACACAAGTTGGATACTCGAACCCACCTGTCCTAGTTTATGAGTTAAAATCTCAAAGAAAAAAATAAATATCTTAAAAAAATTTTAAAATTGGTTTTTGAATTGATTTATTATCAGTGAATTGTCCTTCAAGGTCGATATTGATCAGCACATACCTCTATTTGGGGAAACTCAGCCTAAATTTTGCTCATGAAATTAAATTTAAGGAATGAATAATTTGGTGCCCGTTTTAGAATGTTTATCTGATGACCATAATAGTTCAAAAAGGCGATCATTCTTGTTTTCAAAACAGAAAACATGTGTAGAAATCAGCAGAAATTATTTCGGGGTAGCCTTCATAAGTCCACACAGAGACGGTTAGTTGTTTTCTTTGGCAATGATTCTATTTCTTTACAAATCTTTTGTTGTTTTATTTCTATAGCGAAAGTACATACAACCTCCAATTGAAGCTTTTAATCCTCCCTCGATAGATTATTGGATATATAAGCAAACAGCATATGAGCATGAGAACCATAATGTTCACTCAAAGTCACTGCACGGCGCACATTTTACGTCTGAGGTGTCATTGAGCCTAATTTTGTCGAAGACTGGCGTCACGTTTGACACGGTGCCTGTGATTTATAACCGATACAGACTGGAGACATTTTGAAGGATGTATTTTGGACCTTGTTTGGCGACCGATTCGATTCCTCGATTCAAGTGCAATAGACCTTTTTGTTTAAGATTTTTTTTACTAACGGCCTTCTGATTTTGAATCTCTTTTTAAGAGAATTTATGGTGCGGAGTGCAGTAAAGAGAACTCAAAAAATCATCAAAAAAGGAGGCCATGGCTTAAAAAAGTTAGAAAAAAAATGTTTAAAGATGAAAATTGACATCTAAAAAAATAGATACAATGAAATAGTATCCTTGCACTTTGAAGATACTACGTATTTTGAGCTAGAGCGAACAAGTCTTTAATCAGGCTCCATCTCCACAATATGGAAGCTTTCAATCCGTTTCCTTATATGCTTGCCAGTATCCCTTGAGAGCGACAAATCTATAATCAATAAAATGCATTTCATTCTACCTGAAAAATGCAATGGACTTGTATAACAGTCTAAGACAATGGTTCAAGAGTGAAGAATGGTAAAACAAGTGAAAAACATACGTTATCAATTTCATACAATGCTATGAGGAGATTTCTTCTCGTCTTAATCGTATTACTGAGCCTTCGCTGTCAGTCCGTCCGCCTGCCCGCCTGTCCGCCTGTCCGCCCGTCTGCCCGTCCATACGTCCGTCAATCCGTCTGTCACAGAGATTTAGTGTCTCAACCATAAAAGGGAGACGCTTGCAATTTTCACAGAATGTGTGCTACTATGGCCGCTCAAAAAGCAAATAACAAAAATGATATAAATTTAAATATTTCAGGGGCCCCATACAAAAACCTTTTTCATTAAAATAGTGACATTTTTTCAAACCTTAAAGACGGCAATTTAAATGTATGCTTGAAATGTTAAAAATTTGTCAAATAACATCATTTGATACCAAAAAGTATGCAATGAATAGGCTTCATAAAGCAGTCAAAAGCAAATATATCTTCGTTTCATACACAACACAATCTTTTCATTCATTCCCTTATTCTTCTGCTTGCTCTGTGCCACATGCATCATAAGAGCGTAAGAAAATTATAATTAAAAAATTTAAAATTAATAAATGAAAAGTGTTGTATATTTTACGGTGGTGCGGAACCCTTCATGTCAGAGTCAAGCTCGCCCTAAAATTACACGGTAAAGCAAATTTGCTAGGAAGTTCGAAAACAGTTTAAGGAAATAAGTCCCCCTGAAGCCGATATCAAAAGTTGCGGCGGAGTTGCCACCTTTAAATCGATCTCGGATTTCCTGACGTTTTAATTTAGCAAGTTAATCGAACACAAATTTGTAAAGAAACCGCCGTTGAAAAAATTCGATAGCCACTAAAATTCGTGCCTTAATGTGAATTGCTCATTACCCTTAATTTAGAAACAAACAAATTGAATTACAAGCAACAATTTTAGACCTACGATTTATTCCACGTGTGGCCCATTCAGCTGGAGAATACTTTGACCGATCACTTCAAAGTTGTAAGGTCAACACGAAAAAAGGAAAGTTCCTGCAACATGTGCGGAACATGTCATTACATTTGTTTGTCCAATGTCATTGTCATTGTCTTGTAGTCTAATGCAAGCAAATTTGGGCAATAAACTGGCAATCAAAACGAATCCAAGGTGAAAGTAGCACACAGCACGGTCCAGCCTCAATCGCAAATTAGTATAAAAGTTGAATGGGCTTTGGTAATCAAATCAGAATTACTTAATTCGTTCGTTCGTTCGTTATTCAATACTAAACATGAAGGTAAGACCTGCAAGGATAAAAGTATTCAGAAAGGACGGGACTAAGTTTTAAATGTCCTTTTCAGTTCGTCATTGCTGCCGTAGTCGTGTTGGCCGTCGCCATGGGAGTGCAATCATCCATTGTTGGATTGAACGGACTTGGTTTGGGAGTTTCCAACCTTGGACTCGTTAACGGAGCTGGTTATGGTGTAAGTGGACTTGGTCTTGGAGTAAGTGGTCTTGGCTACGGTGTTAACACTCTTGGACTTAATGCTGCGTCTTTGGGTTATGCTCAACCTTTGGTCCAACAAGCTGCATACGTCAGTGCTCCTGTTGCTGTCAACTATGCTGCTCAGATCCCAGCTGCCGTAAACGTTGTCGCTAGCCCAGCTTATGCTCAAGTTGCTGTTGCCCCACAAGTTGCTGTTGCTGCTCCTATCTCAGGACTTGGTGCCACTTATGTAGCCAAGACCCGTGGATCTGTACACACTGCTCCATTGGCCGGACACATCAAGTCTGCTGCTTCCATCAATGTCGCCCCAGCTCCAGGTACCTGGTAAATTGGTCAACCATTCGATCGATTCCTCAGTATTGTTAAATGAAAAAGATGAGCTAATATAATTAAAAGAAAATTAAAGAATTGTTGTTTTCAATGGACTTCATATTTAAATAGGAAGGACAGCACTCGACTTGCATGTAGTCTTTGGTATTGAAGTTTGTAGTTTTTGAAGGCTATTGTTCATCTTGTAAAATCTCATAAGAGTAAGTAAATCTGTGTGAATTTTCAGAAATTTTGAAAAATCACGAAAACATCATGAAAGAATAGGAGCAACTTTTTCTTTCTTGACTCTACGAGCTAGTAAAAAGACCGATCGATTCGAAGCTCAGGTGAATCGGAATACCAAGCATTCTTCACAGCCTTACTAAGAGTGAAATGAAGACAATTAAATGACTTTTTCAATCGCCTGATCTCAAATCGAGTGTTCGAAAACAACAAAAGGAGGTCAACAATATAAGAAACTACTAAGAATTCGAGAGATGCTTTTTTCCTTTACTTTTACAGTAGAACCTCGATATTCCGAACATCGATTAACCGAATATCCGTCTATCCGGACAACCATTTAGTAATGATTTGATGTCGCAACGAGGCATGTTACGACGAGTTTATTCCGGCCTCCGATGGTAGGTTCTCTCGCTCTCATTTGTTTGCGCGATAGTGTTTGCTATTGTTTCATTTTATTTGACAACGTTCAACTGATAGGTTTGTCTTTTCTTTTTCTTTACGTTTCGTGTTTGAAATCTAATAGCGAAAAAGAGTAGTATTATTTCTTAACAATAAAGTGAAGATAATTGAGAGTTTAAAAAAAGGTGAATCTGGCAGTAAATTGGCGCATTTAATACTAGGGGCGATATGTTGTGGTTGTTAGATAATGCCCCAACGCACCCTTCCGCTGAAACACTAAGCCGGGAAAATGGAAAGTATGCAGTAAAGTTTTTCCCCCTTTTGGAATGGAAATTTAAAGCGTTTTTACAGAAAGCGGTGAAATAGAAACGATCTTGAATTTTTTTTAAAGAAATGAATTTAAAAGATTGTTGCTATATGCTGGTAGAATCGTGAAAATACATGGAATCGCAAACATTAAACATTGTATCCAACTTTTTAATTAAACCGACGATTTTAAAGAAATAACAGAGGCAATGCAAATTCTAAGCATTGTTGAAGGGTATGATAAAGAGAATATCAAGGATTGGCTGAACTGCGATAGGGCAAATTCTGGATTCCAAATTTTAACTGATGAAGAAATCATCGACGATTTGAACAGTATCGAGAAAGAAAATAAAGAAGAGACTGAAACTGGTGATGTATGTCAAGTACCATATCAAGCAGAAGCTTTTGTAGCTCAAGACATTGCTTTTAAATGGTTTAAAAGATAGCACATATCGGATTACAACTGAAGCGCATCAAGAACTTAGCCGCAATGAAAAAATGTGATTTTATATTACATATTAGCTCTTATTTTTTTTTATTGTATTGTCTTTATGACGTTTTTCATAATAGAAACATTATTTAAATTTAATAGTTTGTATGCGGAATACTTTAAGCATTTTTATGAAGTGGTAATATTAAACAATTAATGTCATATCTGTTTTAGAGGCGTAAACCAGCAAGTAAAGCCAGAACATGTGCACAACTGGTGGGGACAATTTTTAAACATCGTTTCGCGCTGTTGCATCAAACACGGAAACTAGCAACTAGGTCACTCAAATGTTTTCGATATCATTGCAATGCCTCTTATCTCCACAATTTCAATCGTGCTTTACAATACACGATCCCTAGGGAAATATTAAGTTCAATGCATTCCGCCCAGTTTAAATGCACATTTTCTATAACATTCAATGCTCTTAGTATGTGATGAATCTGGAAATGTGTTGTTACGTAAGTTTGAGGCCATCCACACTCAGATTAAGGCTGATATGTCTTGGGCAAACGATTGTGAAAAACGGTTGGCAATTTAAAACCGTGATGCGCAAGGAGTTGAAATTCATATATAAACTGAAGAGTCTTCGAAAAAGGATTTTCACAAACTTTTGAATGGATCCTGACGACGTCAAAAGCAAAATAATGACTTCCGACTCATAGAATCCTCAGAAACTCCTCCAAACTGTCGAACTTTCAGCCAAACTGGTTGACTGGTTGAGATTGAACGTTGATTTTTAGTAGCAGTTCTCTTTAGAGTCCAACCGTCCAATGCTAGAAACCAGAACCAAGCAAAATTAAGAAGGTTCAATAATTGACGTATCAGCGCATAGGAAAAAGTTGGAGTCCGCGAAAAGCATCCAAGCAAAAGACCCACACATGAATCTATACAATTTGATGGCTGGATTGACATCACCGGAAAAAAGCTGATCTGGTTATATGGCTCAATGCTCGAAAATACCTGATGTATTGTGCAGTTTGAAAAGAAAACCTCTGAACTATTCCGGACTAGAAACTGACTCCGGAGAGGAGATGATGAGCTGTTATGGCATCAACATGCAAGGCAATTTGTCTTTCAAGTGATTACTTTTAAGGGCTGTTCAAGGAAAGACCAGAATGGTTAGTCTTCAATTAAATAAGGACCAAACAAAATACAATCCGCCTTACTGAACCGAAGAGTCTCCGGTGAGCTTCTTACGACGTCTTGGTCTTAGTTGACTCGCCCGTTTACAGCTTTTCGACCAAAGTGGACCAGACCTTTTCTATCGAGATAGAGAAACATTCAGGGTGAATAAGGCCGTTAGCGTTAGGAATTCAAAGCTTCGAAGATCAAGTTGTTGTCAAAAGGTTATCCACTCTGATCAGAATTGCCGCGTTGTACAGGACTTTATTACTATAGAATTTTTTGTACTCAGTTCTACATAAGTGGAGTTAAGCCCTAAGCCATCGTCACTCGAAAACCCGAATCTTTTCCACTAAGCTTGTTCCGTGTATTGTTTCTTACCTTTGTTCCATTGGATATCCGATACCAGCTTAGACGCGGCATGTATGCAATCATTATCCAGAATAATATTTTTGTCCTCAACCCACTCGGTCAGGGCTATATTGATCACTTTTTCAAAAACCTTGTTGATGTTGGGAAGGAGATTTAATGACCGGAGATTTGCCGGATTGGACGTATCTTTGTTCCGTTACGAATTTGTTGAACTACCGCTGTCTTTCAATGAGCTGGATAATGTGCATTATTCAGAAAATTGTTAAACAGGAAGGTGATAAAGATCAATGTTTGGACTAAGATACATCCACGGATACAGGAGTGTACATTACTTTATTTCACCAAATATAGATCAAATACCGATGTTGCTTGGCATTTTTGTAGATGAATACAAAAATAAAAAGCATAAGTTTATCGCATGCACCGCATTTGACGATTATTTTATGAAGTCAAGGGCCAAAGTAAAACGCCAGAAATCCAAGAACGTGAGTTGCAACGAATACTTAACAATTGTCCAGAGGAGATAAACCATTCAGACTTGTCTCTATGTGCGTAGCCCTTAGTTTTGTTTTTTTTTCCGTGTTTTTTTAAATTCTGATCCTTTCCCTATTTCTTATTTAATTATCCGACTTGCAGTCTTGGGAAATCAAGTGCGATGGGACATTGAAGTCGCGAAACTAGAACTAGCATTACAGACAACAGAGCAGGTGAAATAACTAACTCGAATGCATACAATTAAAGAACGCCTTTCAAGGACTCGAATGGGATAAGATCTGTTCCCGTTTGATAAGCTGAGTCGTACCCAGTGCTCTTCCTCTTCCTCAACCAAACTACACACAAAACACAGTGATAAACCATGAAAGACTATCCTTTTCAAGTTCGTGAAACATTTGTATTTACTCACTGAATAATGAATAATTCGTCAGCAATGCAACGTGAATTTCGGTGTAAATTTTCTGGCTGTTCTACGCCAGTAAAGCCGCTTGCAACAAAACAGTCTGGTGCAACATGTGACAGAAGAGGCCCCGGAATGCCTTGTGGTGCTCTTTTCTATGAGAATTTCGCCATCTATGCTATAACATAATGTGAAGCTTATGGGCCATTTGCGTGCCACTCATTTACTCATGAATACTTCATCTATGCAGCGCATCTTTGTAAAATATTAAGGGATGTTCTCTTTAAAAGTTATGAAAGACAGTAGACAGTTTTCGCCCGAAATTCATCATGAGCGACGAGTTCCTTTTCTTCCTCAACGGAGACATTACCAAATTTTTAAGTGAAGTCTGCACTTTAATAAAACTTGTTACCAAACCCTCGATTTAAGTACCAAAAATTCAACAGAAACCGTTTAATTTCTTTTGAAAAAAGTCTACTGACTCTACTAAAAACTTCTGAAGTTCATGACTAATTCTCATGTCACTCTTTTGAAGCCCAAATGTATTGTTGCAAAGTATAAAACAGGTGTTTTAGGCAATAAAACTGCACTCAATGCCAAAGTCATGGTGAAAGCAATGTACTGACAGTATGACCTCAGCGGCGGGTTAGTATAAAAGTTGAACGAATTTCGGTTACCAAATCAGAATTCACTTAACAGTTATTCAACCAACTCCTCAAATATCAACATGAAGGTAAGTGTCCAACTTGTCAAATCGTAGGGCTACCAGAAAAGAATTACAAATAACCTTCTATTGTAGTTCGTCATTGCTGCCGTAGTCTTGTTGGCTGTCGCCATGGGAGTTCAATCATCCATCGTTGGATTGAACGGACTTGGTTTGGGAGTTTCCAACCTTGGACTCGTTAACGGAGCTGGTTATGGAGTAAGCGGACTTGGTCTTGGCTACGGAATTAACAACCTTGGACTTGGTGCTGCTTCTTTGGCTTATGCTCAACCCTTGATTCAACAATCCTCATACATAAGTGCTCCAGCTGCTGTCAATTATGCCTCCCAGATTCCAGCTGCCGTGAACGTTGTTGCTAGCCCAGCTTACGCTCAAGTTGCTGTTGCCCCACAAGCCGCTATTATTGCTCCTATTGCCGCTACTGGAGCTTCTTACGTTGCCAAGACTCGTGGTTCCATCCACACCGCTCCATTGGCCGGACACATTAAGTCTGCCGCTTCCATCAATGTTGCCCCAGCTCCAGGTACCTGGTAATCACTCCAAATCGTTATGCTTAAAAACTGCCACTCTTAGATTTTAAATTGAGCAAATAAATTGTTAAAAAAAGTTAAAAAATTATTTTCTTCGAGTCTTAAGCAGATTATATTTAACAAAGACCTGGTAATGAGAAATGAAGCAAGATCAACGAGATGTTCTGGTAATGTTGGAGGTTCTATGCACAGTTGAACTATTCAATACCTCTCAGCTTTTTTCTAAACAGATGGTATCAAGAGGCTCAAATTAGTTGCTATTTCGAGGCAGAGGAAATGTTTTCCACATTACAATACAAAAAAGATCGATGAGCTGAAATCGAAAATGATTTTGTGGATGTTTAGATGTATGGTGCTCGTAGATTTTTCGGTTATTCCTTCTCCTCCATTAGCCTTCTTCAGACAGGACCATCTGCCTCTTTCTAAAATGTGATCTGCTTTCTTGCTTATCGTCCAACATTTGGTTCCGTAAACGAGAACATGCAAGATGATTGTTTTGAAGATTCTCATTTTGATCCATCGAGGTAAGAGTAGAGTTTGTTTATAATTATTTCGATAAATTGAAGAAGCATCGATTGCTTAGGATGAGTCATCATCATATCTTCACCAAGATGCTGTTTGTCGATCTTGTTGATCGATCTCTTGTCGATAGCGGGTATTTTGTATTAGCTTCATTTACTTCAAGTCTGAAGTTTTCTTAAGATTTCTAATAAGTATATTTCAGTGAATGCTTTGGGTCAACATAGTCTATTGTCGATTTGAATACCTCCAAAGGGTCTCCAACGTACACATAATACACTTGTTAGCGACGTTATGTGGCAATATGCCTCAATTGAGGCTAACATTCCGTTTGTCGTACATGTCCTTTAAAAGTCAATTCTATGGCATGATTTAAAAAGTTCAACTTGCAAAGTATTTGAACCCCCAGCTTTGCTGTTCTAAGCATTTTTTATGGCCACACCAATTTTGGTCACTGGAAGTGCTACTTGAGTACATCCAAAATTTTTGCCGTCGGTAACAAGATTTCCTTCACAGAGTACATGTAACAAGGCTTTTGTTATTTTTCTGGCAGAAACGTATTTTATCAAATTTGTTGCAGTGGCTTTATTTTTTTTAATAAAGTTTTGTTTCTTATGCGGTTTCAATCGTTTCATTATACATTAAGAGCGTTATATATTTCCGCAGGGAGTAAATGGTTTTTAGACCGAAAAGGTATGTTTTTGCATTTCGGATGCTGCTTCGCAACCTTAAGGTTCATTACTGACCAGATATTCCCAATTAGAGCGAGATCTTGACTAAATAATAGGACTACCGGTTGAAAATGTCGTTATTGCAGACGACTTCATATTTATTACTCTGAGGTGAATTTTGACAGCTGTCACATCAGAAACTTCATGTCATTGTCTAATTATTTCAGTCTAGGTTATTGGTCATTAGTGAAAATACACAAGTTCTTATTAAGCCGTAAAATGTCTACATTCGTGCCATCAAAACAACATTTGCGGGAATTTTTAATATGCTTCTTTCATTTAAAGAAAAAAGCAACCGAAGCGCATCAATTGCTTACCGAAGCTTACCTGGGCTATACTATTGACGTTCAGGCGGTTCAGAGATGGTGATTTCGACACCGAAGACAAAGAACACCCCGGCCAGGTGAAAAAGTTTGAAGACCATGAATTGGAGACATTGCTCGATCAAGATCCGTCACAAACGCAAAAAGAACTTGCAAAATTACTTGGCGTCGCTCAGCAAACCATTTCCGATCGTTTGAAAGCAATGGGAATGATCCGAAAGGTAGGACATTGGGTGCCGTATGAATTGAAGCCACGAGACGTCGAACGCCGATTTTGCATGTCCGAAATGCTGCTTGAACTCCAAGTCTTTTTTGCATCGAATCGTCACTGGTGATGAAAAATGGTTACATAACGATAATCGAAAACGTCGGGCAACGTATGGATACCCCGGACATGCCTCAACATCGACGGCCGTTCAGAATATTCATGGCCTGAAGCTTATGCTGTGCATTTGGTGGGACCAGAAGGGTGTTGTTTATTATGAGCTGCTAAAACCGAATGAAACAATCTCAGGCGAGGTCTACCGACGGCAATTAATGCGTTTGAGCCGAGAAAAAACGGCCGAAAACGGTCGCAAGACACGATAAAGTTATTTTGCGACATGACAATGCTCGGGCACATGTTGCAAATGTCGCCAAAACTTACCTTGAAACGCTCAAATGGGATGTCCTACCCCACTCGCCGTATTGTCCAGACCTTGCGCCATCCGATTACTATCTCTTCCGATCGATGCAACATGGCTTGGCTGACCAGCACTTCCGTCATTTCGATGATGTCAAAAAATGGATCGATTCGTGGATTACAGGTCATCCGTAATATGCATTCAGAGCTCAGTCTTTCCTTTGGGTCTCTTCGCGCAAGAGTCCTCCCACCTCCAATATGCAGCTTAAGCTTTAATTCTAAAACAATTAAGATGCTTCTGAGCCCAGAACATTAATTTTTTCTCTGACTCTTATTGGAAAATCCGGCTTCAATATAGGTTTGACTGGTGCTCTATGTCCATGTCCACGTTTCATGAGCCATTCCGTCACTGCGATTGACTAATTTATTTTTTCTGTAGCTCGACACAGATCGTTTTTAAGATCTACCGAAGTCTTGAACCGATGCCGACGGCTCTGGAACACCAAAAGACGATTTTCCACAGTCCGTAGTCACTTCGGTATGCTTGAGTTGTGACACTTTTTTTCGCTGTAATTTTTTGCATTTCCCCTGATCTACTTTAAATAACATCAATTGTGAAGAGAAAAGTTGTCAACTGTTCAGTGCTCTTTTCTTCGCTGCCATCAAGTTTCATATCCAAAGGAGATGATTTGACTAACACGAATGCAGTGTTTGTAGATCCATTCCAAGAATCGTGGTTGTAAGCTCCAGTTTTTTTTTAATTTCTCTTCCTTATTTCTTTTTCAATAAGTCTTACAATTGAAAAAAATTCAACGCTACCGTATTTAAGTTGAGGGGTTTAGTTTACTTACAAACTTTGGCAGGGTAAAATTGAGGATTCCAGTTCACTCCCATTTCTTTTTGTTTGCCCATTCTTAGAGTTTCTTAACATAGAAAGAAACTTAATTCGGATGAGAACTAGAAAGTCATCCTCGTAAAGGGCATGACCTTTCTTGTAAATAAGTTTAGTTCAACGAAGTAAATTAACTCACAGAAGCTGCAGCAGGCTTATAGACAAATTTGCATATGAAAGGCTTACATATATATACAATTGAGATTTGAGCTTAAAAGTTTGAACCGGAACTGCATTGTGAGACTAAATCTCAAGAGATAAACTGATAGACGTTCTCACATCATAAAGCTTTAAACGCATTAATGTCTTCTGGTTGAGGCGCCTGCAATCGCTATTCGGGATCTGTCACAACAAAACGCTTGGCGTCTATTTGATCGAATAAGATAATTCGTGCTGATTATGCCCCCTGCCCATGTTCTCCATTTACGGTGAATTGATTTATTGCGGCGTGGTTACATTTTATGGCCTATTAAATCTTCAAAAGATTTCAGCGAATGGATAGTTTTTTTTCGAAGATTCTTAACCTACAGCTGCATAAACTATAAAATGAAATACAACAAGTTTCAAGCTGATATTAATATGTTCAATCGGCTGCTTCTTTAAAGAAGCTTAAGTTATACAAAACTAAAGTGTAGAAATTTTCAGAGACAATATGAGAAGCGAGAACGTAGTGTTAGATTTTTGCTCTTTCTTGCACTTTCCAACTATGCTACTGAGGATGGCCGACATGAGTGATTGTTTTAAAAAAGTCTTTAAGAAAAAATTGTTTAGTGGACTGGCAGATATTTATTCGATGTGTAGTCCATTGCGCGCTTCACGCAACGAGGCTGGATTCGACGAATTGCATTGGGATATTCACTTTCCAAAGACGCTACCAGAAAAATCGAACACCAAAAAATGACCTTTTATCTAGCCGGCAATGTAGGTAATTATTTGACTGCCATTTAATAGAGTCCTTCTCATTGTAGCTCCGAATGATTCAATTGTTGGATGATTTTCGTGGTACGTATCTCCATTTTTGCGAAAATCACAGCTCGCCCAAATCGAAATCCTCATTTTCAGACCATGAAAATTTGGCTGTAATACCTTGGAAGCTCTGTCCATTTTTTAAACGTTTCCTTTATCTTCTTGGAAGTTTTTTTTTATAATGTTATAATTCAAGAGGTTGTATACTCCATGTTGCACAGAGCGATCAGAAATATAAGGAGAAGAATTAAAATAATGGGTTCTGTTTTTTTTTTTTTTTTGTTTACATTGATTTATGTTTTGAATCCAAATTTTAACATCGACTCTTTTGAATTTACTTAATTCACAGTTTTGTTCTCGACACTTAAAACAACTATACTTGAATGGTTTTTTTTTTGACGACTGATCAACGATATCACCCTTCTGTCAGTGATGTGCCCTCACATCAGAGCAAAAAATAAATCATCTGCACAAACCATTATTTTCGACAAAAACGAACTAAGAATTTCAGCAGCCGATACAGTAACCACTGCAGCAAGGCCACCCACTGCGTCAAGCAATTATTTCTTATGCTTCGCTGTTACTTCAGAACCGTAGTTAGTAGGCATTTGCAATATTCATAGAACGTGTACGACTATGGCCGACTATGAAAATTACATCAAGTTGAAATTAAGGACCCCATACAAAAAAAGTGTTTCGTAAAATTGGAACATTCCTAGTGCTATTACATTTCTCAAAAGCATTTGATAGCTGTCCGCCACAGAAGACTTAAAAATCAGTTTCGTTTTTCTGATAGTGCTGTCAATCTTATTTTTTCTTATCTAAGTGATCGGAGCCAGGTTGATGTCTTTGGTGATCAAATCTCCCGCCCCTCAACCTTTTCTCGGAGATCCCAAGAGAATCGATTCTTGGTCCGCTATCATTCACGATGTTTATCAATGATCTTCCAATATCTTCTTCATACAACAAACGTATCTATAGAATTGTATCCAGATCATGCTCAAGTACAACTTTGTTGCAAGCTGGGTCTGATTGAGGATGGGGCTCATAAATTGAATTCTGACTTAAAAATAATACTTCATTGGTCTTATTTTAATTATTTAAATCCGAATTCACAAAAATCAAAATGCTGAAATATTTATAAAACCACGAATACTTTCCGGCTTTGTATCTCGGTAACGAACAACTTGAACATGTTAGCAAAGCGAAAAACCTAGGTATGCTTCAGCAGTATTCATTTTTATTTATATTATTTATTTTAAGTAAATGAAAAAATATGAATAACTTAATTTTACACCGAGAAGTATGATAGATTATGGGAAATTTAAAATTTATCTAAAAATATGAAGTAAATTGCACGGTGGGAGTACGTGTGCGTGTCTATCTTGTACTTGAACTTGAAGGTTCCGTTTTTCCATATGAGGAACGGAACCTTTCATTATACTTTAACTTTGCTGTCCGTCTGTCTGTCACCATACTTTTTCTCAGCAGCACGCGAAGGCATCAAATTAAAATTAATACCAAATGCTTAAAGCTGTAAAAGATCAAATCTAAACTGACGCAGTCAAAAGATATGGTTGTTTTCGGCAAATATAAAGAGTATTTCATGCAAACAAAACTCTTCACGACTCGATTTCCGTAATGGACGAACTATTTAAGTACGTAAAAGCCTGTACGGAACCTTCGCTGCGCGAGTCCGACTCGCACTTGACCGATTTTTTTATCAACGTTTCTAAACTCAATCGATAAATATCATACTCCGAAAATGTGATTCAAAGTCTATGATGAAAACTGTCAGTGTCAAAATAACAAATGATTTAAGGTTAAAGCCGGCACACCCTAAGCCATAAAATAATTTTTCTTTTTCAAGTTGTTCATGTGGCCAAATGAGCAATGTCTTACTGAGACACTTCCTTTGGATAACCTCGAAGAATTCATTTAACTTTGGTCCAAATAACGCTTGACAACTGATAGCACGGAAAAATTCTGTGAGATATGCTAAACTTAGAAGGACTTCAATCTAGCATCTAATCTAGTCGATCCAAAACGCCGACGTCTTGTCCATGAAAAAGATCATTAGAATGATGTCATATGACTTCTTGTATCATACAAGATCTTTTTATACATTTCTTTCCGCTGCTCGTCTTCTGTGGATGTCCTCCTGAGCTTTTACTCCTTGCTCAGGTTTACTCCACGAGACTGCAGAATATGAAGTATCAAAGTCCGACCAAGTGTTTCTACTTCCACTGTTGGATCGACTCCTTGTTTGAGCCTCATCAGCGTCTATAACAACTTTCCTAGCATGTTAGAAAATACTTTCCTCCTTAATTGATAATTGCCAATCTATCATCAAAACAAGGACTCAATGATCTGCTATTAATTAACAACACTAACAAATTCAATGAAGAAAAACCAAATTTATGCACACAACAATTTCAGAATGACCATCCTCGTCGTTGTAGAATAAATTTCCCAACATTCTTCTCACATCCGCCTACCACGGCGCCAAGCTCGTCCCCGAGCCCGCCTTAAGGTAATAAAATTGCAATCAATGCCAAGGCCTAGGTGAAAGTACTCATCACGAGCTCAGCTTCAGTCGTAAATTGGTATAAAAGTTGAATGAATTCGAGCCATCAACTCAGAATCATTTCTAGTCGCTCACAGAACAGTTATACAACCACCTTCTCATCGCAAACATGAAGGTTAGGAACTTTAAGAGTCACAAAAAAATACCAAAAGGGTTTAACATATTTGTTTCCTTATTTGTAGTTCATCATTGCCCTCGTAGTATTGTTATCTGTCATGTTGGGAATCCAATCGCGTACCATCAATCGAACTGGCTATGGTTATGGATATAACTATGGTGGCAACACCATCGGAACTATTCAACGCTATCCATCGGCGGCTGGGAGAAGAATTCCTGCACCCAGGAGAAACAGCCTACCCGCCACAGTAAACATCGTTGCCGATCTAGATTATCAACTAGCCGCTCAAAGTCCAGCTGTTTTTGCAATCGCACCAAAGGCAGGCGTTGCTAGAAAAGCTGCTGTTTCACCACAAGCCTCTAATCTTGTGCCAACATTCGCAACAAAGCCTGATGATATCAAGAAGGTCCCTGTGACGACACAAGCTCCAAAAATAGCTGCACCCAAACAACCAACAGTTGTCAAAAATGACAGTGAAGCTCCTCAAAGTGCTATTTCTGGACACGGAGCTATCTACATTGCCAAGACCCTTGGCTCACTTCATGCCGCTCCACTGTATGGACACACAAAGTCGTCAATAAATATTGCCTAAGGAACCCGTTTAATCGTACAAAATCTTCGGACACACTGGTCCAACTTAGTTTAATGTTAACGTAGGTAAATAAATTAATTAGTTTAAATTATTTATAACAAAACTTTGAGTCTGTTTTTGGAACACTTTTTTTATGGAGATAACTTGTGTGGGTTTATGGCCGTTACAAGGCCATAGTTTGGCCAAAACATTAATCTACATAAAGAAAGTAATTAAAGCGATGGAGTCTCAAAATAAGACGCTTGAAATAGCTTTGCGGAAGTTCAGTGTTTAGGATTTACCGGCAAACTGGTTAGGTGTTTTGGCTTAGTTCTGGAACTGATCTAGAAGAGAGATGAAGAGATCAACTGACATGTGCACATACTCGTTATAAAGAGATCGGGGACTGCGTAGAGGCTATGAACACATGGTTAGTTATTGGAAAAGTTATTGGCAGCTGTTGGAAAATCCTTTATGGCAATGCCAATGTAAACATTTGTCTGTCAAAGGATCTAGACGTTTTTTGTGTAAATTAATTAAAACTTTATTTAATTCTTTTTAAAAAAATATTTTTTTATTCGAGGAGAAGCCTCTTTCTTTATTGAATACAAAACTAAAACTAAACTCTCTTCTCATTACACTATCTTATAATACCTTACATCTAACGGAGGCAGACATCCGTTGACAGCGTGTTTGCATTCCCACCGGTGTTCTCGCGTTTCGGAGCACTACGTGATGGAATGCAAGTCCAATGATGTTGGCGGCTTCCAGCCAGACGTAGTGTCAGCAGATTCTTTCGTTTGCCGTTGCTTATGCGGTGGGATACGTGATTTTGAAGGAGTCATATTCCGTACGCCCAGTTGTGAGAACTTATTGTAGTTGTTAATTTATTTGTCGTTAACTCTTCCCTCTTCAAATTCGAGTGTCCTCACTCGTGACCTTGTAGAAAGGTGGAGATTGGCTGAGACCAAACACTCGGATTGTCGATGACCTTTCTGCATGTTCTGTAGGAGTTTCTGATGGTAATTCCTCTGCTGCGATTACCTCGCCAGTATCCACCGTGGAAGAGATTATTCGGCTGTTTCTTCGGTGTTTTAAAAACAGCATTAGGAAGGCGATCACAGTTGCGATGATAACGAAGGTTGCCAAACTGGACGTAGCTATTTGGTGAAGTTTGTTCCTTTTCTCGATTTGGCGAATATACTGGGTGTTGTTTAGATGCAGCTCTTTCATGACCTCGAGCGTAAGAAGTTCCTCGAATGCTTTTGATGGTGAGTTCAGCTGCACTATAGCCGGGAGAGGTCTTGAAGTAGGTACTTCATTGGAGACAAAAGTTCGTTTGTCTACGACGATGGTTGCGTTAAAATATTGGATTACAAATGTTCCCGATATATTAAGTGTGTCGTTGTTAACTAGAATTGACCCGTTGAACTGGTTCAGAAGAAGTGACCCTGGATGTATTTCCTCTACTGTGGGAATATGCTGGTTGTTGATGTCCGTGCAGCTTGCTGGTCTGCTTCGTAGTATGTTTGGTACGCACTCCGTATTCTTTAATTTTACAATTTCATTACTTCTACAGATACTTAATTCATTTAATGTTCTACAGTTATTTTTAATGCCATAAAAGTCATTTTCGCATTGTAGTATATTTTTGAAATCAATCTTAATTACACTAGTTCCTTTTTTAATGGGCTTAATAATTAATTTCTTACAATCATCTTTTGTAGTTGTTGGTACGCTTACAATGTAGACTATTGTTGTAGTATTTGATGCTATCTTCACATCGGCAAATTCAAACATTTCTTCTATGTTAAAATATGGTATATAACCTTTTCCAAAAATTTTCTTTACTAATTTGATTTCTGTATTTGAAAGTATAAATGAATTTATAATTCCAGCTTTTGCCCACTGTAAGGCATGCTCGATATTTACTATTTCTTCTTTAATTATATCTATCTTATATTTAATGCTTGTTAAGTATTTATCTTTTACATTGGTATCGTTTTCAAGTTTCTTAATTATATTGTTGGTAATATTCGTTATTTTATTTATTCTTTCTAGGGCTAGTTTATTAATTACGATTTGCTTATTACTATTATCTAATAAGTTCTGAGTTTTTGCTTTTATTATCTGGAAGTCGTGGTGGTCCGGTGTACCGGCAAGCCATTTCCACGCACTTCCTAACATATTCAGTGCCCTTTTCTTTCGGATTACAGGTTTAATGCGGCTGAATCGGTTTAGGATCTCTGTGATTTCGTGGGATAGGTAGGGATAGGTGGGATCGTCTTTACTTACATTTTTTCTGAATCTTGAATTTGATATCGTCGATCACATATTGGTATGCCTCCAGATCGATAACGTGCACTAGCTTGAAGGTACCGGTCTGTATTTTCGCTAGTCCTGTACTCAGAGTAACCAATTTTGAATTGGAATAATCCAGTATCTGGACCTCCGTGAGGGCCGGGGATATGAGGAATCTAAAAAGGATGAAGTCAAGCTTTAATATTGGCCTTATGCACAATCTTGCCTGATTCAGTAAGAATTGTTGTAGATTTGTTCTCTTTAACTATCTCTTTCCTGAATCTTGCAGATAGTTTTGTGCCCAATCGTCTATTGACTTTAACATATATTATTTCACCAGGAGAGTAATCTTTAAGGGGCTGACGAGTTCTATTGTGGTAACCTAAATCTTTGTTTTGTTTCTCTTTTAGTTTTCCGATATTTTCCTGTCTTGCCTTCTCGAATTGTTCGGGGTCTGTACTAACGTTCCTCCCGAAAAATACCTCAATAGGCTTCCTGTTGGTAGTGGAATGAATCGAACAATTGTACTCGTAGATAGCACGATCAAGTAGCTCTTCAAACGATCTGTGGATTCGGTCTGCCTTAAGGCACCGCATGATTTCGGAAAGTGTAGAGTGAAATCTTTCCACTTGGCCGTTGACGAAACTAGAGTACGGAGGAGTCTTATAAATTTCGATTCCCAATTGATCTTGGAGCATGAAGCATATCGAAGCAGAGTTGAACGCTTTTTCATTGTCGAAGACAATAACTTTAGGTACACCGTACGCGAATAGAAGCTGTCTTAACGGTTCCCTAATGTCTTCAATCGCTCTTGATTTTAAAATGCGAGCCTGGGCGTATTTGGAAAATTTGTCAATTGCCGTTAATACCAAATTTGTATCTGTGTGATAAATATCTATGTGTAATATGTGGCCTGGGTGTTCGGGGATAGGAGTGGCCTGCAGCTCTGGTTTATTCGGATGTCGATCATATTTATGTTGCTTGCAAGTAACACATTGCTTGACTATGGTATGAATTTTGGATTTCATTTTTGGGAAGTAAAATTTTTGTAGTAATTGGAATTTGTTTTCTAAACTATTCCGGTGAGCTCTTCTATGTTCTTTCAGGATCTCCTCTTCCTGTTCAGTTTCGTTAGTTAAATCCTTTACTTCTGTCTGAGTGAATCTTGCTTTGTATGCTTTAAAATTTAATGGGTAGATTTCCTGAATTTTGCCTATAGTATCCTCAGTTGTAAAAATACCATTTATGACGCTTGGGTTTAAGTGACGTTTAAGCAGTTGAATAAAGTCTTCGTTTGAATAATTTTGCCTGGTAATTATGTGTCTATGAAAAGTTGGGAATGGAATTTGAAATTGGTAGCTATCCTGGTTTCCCGTGTAGAGCATAAGCTGATTCTTAAAGACGTTGATCGGGCTTTCCACAGTTTCGATCATTCCATGAGACGAACTTTCGCTGCTGTGTTGTGTAGAAGTCATGGAGTTCACTTGAGAGACCCGCGGAGGACGTGAGAGAGCATCCGCGACTACATTGGCCCTGCCTGGTTTGTATCTCAGCTCGTAATTGTATTCCTCGAGAATCGCTTTCCAGCGTTTCATCTTAGAATTGTTGTTCTTATTACTTAAAGCATGAGTCAGGGGCTGATGGTCTGTGTAGATTCTTACACTCGAAGTTCCATACAAATAGCTCCGTAAGGAATTCAATGCCCAAATAATTGCAAGAAGCTCTTTTTCATTCGCCGCGTAATTTTCTTCCGTCTTGCTGAGTGTTCGCGAAATGAAGGATATGGGTCTGTCGTCTTGCGCCAGAACAGCACCGATAGCAAAGTTTGACGCATCGGTTGTGAGCTCAAACGGTTTCTCAAAATTTGGGTATGCCAGAATAATGTCTCTTGAGACGAGGGAATTTTTTAGTCTGTTGAATGCCGAAATGGCGTCAGGGTCTAAATGTACTAGCTTTTGACTGGATTTGGATTTGGACATACGTCCCTCCTCCCCTCTTAAAAGGGATGTCAGGGGCTTTGCGAGCTTTGCATAATCCTTCACAAAGCGACGGTAATACCCTGACAGACCAAGGAATGATCGGAGTTCTTTTAGGGTGGTCGGGATTGGGAAATTTGTGATGGCCTCGACTTTCGCCGGGTTTGTTTTGATGCCCTCAGAAGATATAACGAAGCCTAGGAATTCTACTTGCTCTCTAAAGAAGCTACATTTATCCAATTGCAACTTCATATTTGCTTCATTTAGAGTTTTGAAAATTTGTCCAAGATGTTCGACATGGTCTTCCTGATTCTTGCTAAAGATGATTATATCATCAATGTATACGTAGCAAGTTTTCCCTATAAAGTCGCGCAATATGTCGTCGAGTGCGCGCTGGAAAATAGAAGGCGCATTTTTCAGACCAAACGGTAGCCTTGTGAATTCGAATTTTCCATTGTTAATAGAAAATGCCGTCTTTTCAATATCAGATTCCTTTAGTGGGATCTGATGAAACCCGCTTTTCAAATCAAGCACCGTAAAGTACTTGTTTCTCCCTAATTGTGCAAGCACTCCATTGATTTCCGGGATCGGATAGCGATCCGCTATGGTGACGGAGTTCAACTTCCTATAGTCGATCACCATTCTGTATTGCTTGTTCTCTTCAGAATCGGGCTTTTTGGGAACAACCCATACAGGGGAATTATAGGGGGACCGTGAAGGTCTAATTATTCCATCATTAATCAAGGATTGGATTTGCTTTTCGACTTCATTTTTGAGAGATACAGGGAATGGATAATACCGGGTATAGACGGGAATGTCTGTATTTGTACGAATTGTACCTACTACTTTCGTAGTGTAAGTCAGTTTTTCATCTGGCTCAGAAAATAAAGTAGGGAATCTGTTAACGAGTGAAAATATAGCATCTTTTTGGGAAGGTTCCATGTGATCATTTTTGATGTTTAGCGAATTTACAGCTTGTGATACTTGTTGTTTTATTCTGATTTTAATACCATTCCGAATTTCCATATAATTATGTTTTGTATGGATTACGGCCGATAGCTCTTTCAGACTATCATTACCCAATATTGCGTGAAAAGATTTTAATGATGGCAAGAGGAAAAATTTAATTTTGTGGTCTTTTAAACCAAAGAGGTTTGTTTCGACATGGTGACTGATTCTTATACTGCCACCTACTGAATCTGCGTAGAAGCAATTGTCATTTGGAATCGGGTTCTCTACTAAATGTGGTTGAATGTAATTTCTGTTTGATCCTGTGTCTATCAATATTTTTAGGAGCTCTCCACTCTTCGTCCTACTCTCAAAGTAAGGTAACGAAGAGGAAGTTAACCTAAAAAATGGATGTCGGTGAAATCTGTGACCTCATCGACATTCGTATTGGTAGTATCGTCGGATTCTTCAAATGGCTGAAGATACTCATCAAGAGTTTGCTCATAATTGCAATCTTCGGACTGCAAGACTTGGTCGTATCCGGAGTCAATGTGGTAATTTTGTTGAGGCTTTGGTGGTGGTACCCGCTGTGAGAACTGTTGGGTTCTAGCTTGAGCACTTTGTCCATACTGTGGTTCTGTTTTAAATTGTTTATTGGTGTCAAAATGAGGTTGTTGTCGTGGGACAAACTGTTGACTGGGATTAAATTTTGGTTGATATTGATTAGAATTAAGTTGTGGTCTTGGGACAAACTGTTGACGGGGATTAAATTGGGATTGATATTGATTAAAATTAGGTTGCGGTCTGGGACCAAATTGTTGATTTAAAGGTAAACCGCTTGTCCGGGGATAAAAATGTTGTCTGTTCTGAGGATATGTAGGGTTATGTTGTATATTTTTTCGCAGAGGCTGTGGATGTGGAATATGGTTAGGTTGTCTGTTGTGTTGACTATATGTATGATTGGTTCTATAGACCTGGTTCTCCAACTTGAGGCACAAGTGGAGTGCCTGAGGCAAATCAAGAGGCTCGCGTATTCCTAATAATCGCGGAAGATCACCTTTCAACCCTCTTATAAAGGTATCTAATGCCTTGTTTCTATAAGTCTGAGTCAGTAATTGTATTGCTTCCTGGGAGACCTCCATGCATGCGATCTTGTTAAGGATAAGGGAGAGATGGCTGTAAACCTTCTGGTAAAACTCGGTTATTGTCTTGTTACCTTGTATAAGGGACGCCATTTGGTACTCTAGAGTACCTAAGTCGCGCTTGTCAGCATAATGTGTGACAAGGCACCTGGAGATGTTTTCCCAGTTTAATGGAGTATTGTATGACTCCAGGACTACATCTGCGTCTCCTATAATCTTATTTCGGATAACACTCAAAATACCATAGTATTTTGGTGTCCCTCGGATCGGTTCGTAAATTTGGAATATGCGGTCAACGCTCTTCTTCCAGGAGCTAAATTCTCCTGGATCGCCTGCGAAGTTTCTGAGGCAACGGACCACATCTGGGGTTCTGTCCAGATCCTCTAAACGGTCTTGGAATTTAGCGGCGATTGGTTGATCAACGCCAGAGCAGTAGTCTGTATTTGGGTTGAGGATATTATGGATTATGTCTCGTCCTTGATTCTCGAGAACTCGACAGACAATAGATGATATCACGGACTCGAATTCTACAGTCGACCTAACTTCTTGTGCATGTCTGGGTGAGTTATTGGGGCCTTCGGGCACAGGTGTTACGGCTCTAGCGCTTGTGGAAGGTTTAAGAGAAGGGTTACTGGGAGGTGGTCTGCTAGTTGAGGGATTACTGGTTGGTGGGCTGTTAATTGAGAGATTGTTGGTTGGTGGATCATTAGTTGAGGGGTCAGAGGATTTTCCCGACCGTAAATCAGGCATTTTAATTTTTTTTTTCCGAATTTAATTTCTAAAATTTAATTTATTTTAATTTTAATTTTAAATTTTTTTTCTGTAACTTTCTTAATATTTGGCTTTCTGTTCTTAAATTTAGCTTACAATAGTAGGAACATTCCCCCGCTGGTGTCTTGGATGGGTTCCTTTTTGTCCGCTGGGGCGGTGACTCGGGATCTTTAACACACGAACACTGCTGCTTTTCAAGGAGACGGGTTTGCGTGAGAATTTTTTCCGCTGGACCGTATATTGTAATGAAGTTGTGCTCAAAAATTAGCAAATCACTGGAACTACTTTAGGTTACTGGATTTGAAGTTGTGCTCAAAAATCGCAAATCACTGGAGCTACTTTAGGTCACTGGATTTATTTACCGGGTCACTGGAACTACTTAAGGTCACTGTACCGCGGATCGATTTTATACGCACTCGCACACGCACTTTACTACTAACGGTCCACCTGCTCGGGCGCCAATTAATTAAAACTTTATTTAATTCTTTTAAAAAAATATTTTTTTATTCGAGGAGAAGCCTCTTTCTTTATTGAATACAAAACTAAAACTAAACTCTCTTCTCATTACACTATCTTATAATACCTTACATCTAACGGAGGCAGACATCCGTTGACAGCGTGTTTGCATTCCCACCGGTGTTCTCGCGTTTCGGAGCACTACGTGATGGAATGCAAGTCCAATGATGTTGGCGGCTTCCAGCCAGACGTAGTGTCAGCAGATTCTTTCGTTTGCCGTTGCTTATGCGGTGGGATACGTGATTTTGAAGGAGTCATATTCCGTACGCCCAGTTGTGAGAACTTATTGTAGTTGTTAATTTATTTGTCGTTAACTTGTACAAACTTCTTCCGCCATACGAATAGTGTAAATAGTCGTAAACTCTACACTCATTGGGTCGTTATGTTTCCTGACTTTTTGTATGCGCCATTGACCTTCTTTGAAGCCGAGTTGTTCTCAATCATTCCTTAGATTCGACGGGAAGAGTACGTCCATTAAATAGAAGTGGAAATGCCTTAAGCAGAATGAGCACTTTTAACTGAGTGGAATATACCATTTATCCCCGTGATGATCAAGGCACTCACCCGTCGATGAGTCAGTTAACATGTTGCTTGATATACTTTGATCCTTGAAAGTCTTTACTGTTTCGTGTGCGTAAGTTGGATGCTTGGCACGTGTGGACATTCAAAATACTTCCGTGATCAACTTGTGAGGCATCCTGTGGATCTGGAGACCGTCAGATGATGTGAGGGGCAATAGCAGGAATGGTTTGCTTCTCTTAACCTTATGACTTTGTTCATTATGAAAAGGTGAGAGGAATCTTGTTTGGCTTGTTTAAGTAACCTATGACTCACTTAACAGTGATCAATTTCGAGTGTAAAAAGATTGTTTTCGGAAGACATCTCCTATTAAAATGGGGGTTCTCGGCTTACCATGACCCCATCCTGATAAAAGCATGAATCTAAGTCGTTTCCTTTGCGACTTAGATGTCTTTTCGTGGATAGTTGGCTTTGGCTTTTCAGTCTACTCGATACCACTTTAAATTAGACACAAAATAAACTCTCATTTGGAAATCGCACTTAGTCCCGATGTGATAAATAGTCGAATAATGCCATCGAGTATTTTTGAAAATCGTATTCTCTTTTTTGTGACAAAGAAGTTCCAAAAATGCTTTGAAAGGGACCTCTTTGAGATATTTCCTTCGTGCTCTCCAATAATTTATTTAAATCACTCCTTGTGAGCAAAGGCGGATTTATAGGTTAAAAATTATACAGATTCGCAGGGAAGAGTGGTACCACAGCAAAAGCCAGTCGGGATAGCTCATAAAAAGGCTTTGATAACTTGTAAATTCTGCGAGTACTTATGCTTTATTAAGACTCGAATGTTTCAAAAATCAGGTGCGGCAGATCCATTACTACTGAAATAAGTCTTGTAATGATTTATAATGTCGACAACATTTCTAAGAACGGTTTTTCATTTAGTTTTATGAAATAATTTATTTTATCATAACAAACAAGCTCGTTTTGGTGGTTGTTGAGTATTTAAAAGTTCAAACCGATTACCAGGTTCCTGGAGCTGGGGCGACATTGATGGAAGCAGCTGACTTGATGTGTCCAGCCAATGGAGCAGTGTGTACGGATCCACGGGTCTTGGCTACATAAGTGGCACCAAGCCCTGAGATGGGAGCAGCAACAGCAACTTGTGGGGCAACAGCAACTTGAGCGTAAGCTGGGCTAGCGACAACATTCACGGCAGCTGGGATTTGGGCAGCATAGTTGACAGATGGAGCACTCACGTATGCAGCCTGTTGAACCAAAGGTTGAGCATAAGCCAGAGAAGCAGCACCAAGTCCAAGATTGTTCACTCCATATCCAAGACCGCTGACACCATAACCAGCTCCGTTAACGAGTCCAAGGTTAGAAACTCCCAAACCAAGTCCGTTCAATCCAACGATGGATGATTGCACTCCCATGGCGACGGCCAACACGACTACGGCAGCAATGACGAACTGAAAAGGACATTTAAAACTTAGTCCCGTACTTTCTGAATACTTTTATCCTTGCAGGTCTTACCTTCATGTTTAGTATTGAATAACGAACGAACGAACGAATTAAGTAATTCTGATTTGATAACCAAAGCTCATTCAACTTTTATACTAATTTATGATTGAGGCTGGTCCGTGCAGTGTGCTACTTTCACCTTGGATTCGTTTTGATTGCCAGTTTATTGCCCAAATTTGCTTGCGCTTGACTACAAGACAATGACAATGACATTGGAGAAACAAGTGTAATGACATGTTCCGCACATGTTGCAGGAACTTTCCTTTTTTTCGTGTTGACCTTACAAATTTGAAGTGATCAGTCAAAGAATTCTCCAGCTGTATGGACCACACGTGGGGTAAATCGAAGATCTAACATTTTTGTTCATAATTCCATTTGTTTGTGTCTAGATTTAGGGTAATGAACAATTCACATTAAGGCGGTTTCTCTACAAATTTGTGTTCGATTAACTTGCTAAATTAAACCGTCAATAAACTTTTGATATCGGCTTTAGGGGGACTTATTTACTCAACCTATTCTCGAACTTCCTAGCAAATTTTCTTTACCGACATGAAGGGTTCCGCACCACCGTAAAATATGCAATGTTTTGCATTTATTAATGTTACATTTTTTTAATTATAATGTTCTTGCGCTATTATGATGCATGTGGCACAGAGCGAGCAGAAAAATAAGGGAATAAATGAAAAGATTGTGTTGTGTATGAAACGCAGATATATTTGGTTTTAACTAATGTATGAAGCCTATTCATTGCATACAGCCTCCTTATAAATGTCAACTTTAGTTTTCTTAACAACCCCGACCATCATATGTCTATCGACGAAGCGCTTACTATTTTCTGTAATGAAATCATCGAATGCTTCATTCACTCAGTCCCCTACTTGCCCCAAAAAACGCATCCTCGTCTTCTCGAAGCTTCGTTCACGTCGAAATAAAAGAAATAAACTTTGGAAGTCTTATATTAGAACTCGATCTAACTCCATCTATATGCTCTATCAAAACGCATAAACTGAATTCTCCTACCTCTGCAAATCTCCTTACATGGACTACGTGAACCATATAGAATCGAGCTTAATATCTGACCCCAAGCGATTCTACAAATTCAGCAAAGTAAAAAGTAAATCAGACGGCTAATTTCGTCGAAATTACACCGGAACTGGTAGCAAAGAAGATCTCAAAACTTAAGGATGATTTTTCCCCGTGCCCTGACGGTTTGCCCGCTATAGTATTCAAAAAATGCACCGATCTCCTCGTTCACCCCTTACTTCACTTTTCCAACTCTCCATCTCACAAGCCATTTTCCCTATAATCTGGAAAAACTCTTACATAATCCCAATTCATAAGAAAGGTCCAAAAAATGATGTTGCAAACTACAGAGCAATCGCGAAATTTTCGTCCATTCCTTAACTTTTCGACGACGCTATACTTATCCACTGCAAATCCATCATATGTCTTAACCAACACGGATTTCTGAGAGAATGATCGACAACTACTAACCTAGTGGAATTTTTATCTCTCGAACTCTATGTGCCTTGGAGGAAGGTAAACAAATTGATGTTGTCGCCACCGACTTCAGTAAGGCCTTCGATAAAATATCACACAAGATTATTCTACTCAAGCGCAATGCTCTTGGTTTCCCCGTAACTTTTATTGAATGGATTAAGTCTTACCTTGAAAACCGTCAATACGTTGTTATTTTGAGATCCTCCAAATCTAATCCATTTATTGCCACCTCAGGTGTCGCTCAAGGGAGCCACGTTGGTCCTATTATTTTCATCCTAACTATTAATGATGTCGACCTTATTATCCGCAACTCGTACATATCTATATACGCTGATGAAATAAAATTATATACGCCCATTTCGTCTGCCGTCGACCACCTCCTTCTTCAAGATGATCTGAGCAAGTTTTCAATTTGGTGCCCAAAAACTTTCTAGATCACAACATCAGCAACAGAGATGTAAAAGATTTAAATCTTTTGACTTTTAAAATCAATTGACTTCATATCTCTGACTCTTTGATTCATTAATTAACTCTGCGAACCAGACTTCAGTACTGAAATCATCATTCTCTTTGATGTCTTGATTGGATCAATCTTTACGACCAGTCTTTTGATTTGAAATCAATTGAATGCAAGTCTATCGACTGACAGTGCATTCACTGAAGTCACTTTGAAGTCTTTACCATTCTCTTGAAGTCTCCCGCATTCATTTGAAGTCTTTGGGACTTCAACAGATTTTCATTGCAGTCTTTGGGACTTCAACAAATTTTCATTGCAGTCTTTGGGACTTCAAAGTTTTTTGTTGCAGTCTTTGGGATTTCAGCGTGTGAGTGAGTTTGAACAAGTCAGAAAGAATCACGAATCACACTTTTATATGGGGTACAGGTTTAGACGAAGAGGAGAACGCTGTGTTCACGTAGGCAGAGGGGGATGGGGATGAGGATGGAGTCGTACTATTACAAAAGAGTAATAAATATAATGAAAATAAATGAATTAAATTTATTTCATTTACGATTTTTCATATTTTATAAGACATAGTTAATAATTTTCCAAACAATTAACTTTCAGAAGCAACAATTGGTACAATGGTACATTCATTTTGTTACAATATTAAAACCTTGATCACAACAAATTGAAATAAGTATAAAACTTTCGCGTCAGGGAACTTAACCAACTGATAACGATATGAGTAGCAAGACTACCTGTTATTTGTTTATGCAATTAGGCTTCCAAAGAAGAAAACAATTTTTTATAATGTTTTCGCGTACATCTTGTGTGAACAGCATACACATGGTGCGGGGGCTCGCTCTCCCATGCACTTCGATCACCAGCTTCATCTCCTAGAAAAAATAGACCTGAAGTGTTTGCTTAATATGAGGAGGTGAGTCACAGTCGGGAAATAATTAAGAACGAGAGAAGTCGAGCCTGTCTTGAGTGAATCTAAATAGCTGTTTACAAAAGTCATAAAGTTGGTGAAATTTAAATTAAACTAATTGTTATTTTTTTAATAAGCAAGTTTTATTAGATAATTATTTGGAAATGGATAGTGAATTTTCATCCGATGATTGTGAAACTGATCCTACATTTGTACTTGGACCAGAAGTTTCAAATCGAAAAAGGGCCTTCTCATTTGATAAAGCATCTGTAAGCCACAAGCGGCGCAAAACCGATTCAGCATTTTCAAGCATCGAAATTAATGAAAGTGAAGCAGAATCACAATTATCGCAAACATCAGCAAATAGTGAGAATAAGCTTATTCTATCCGGTAGATTTTTCAAAATCATAAAGCAGGTATATTCATTTCTTAACATATTAAACATTTTATGTCTGTCTGTCTTAATCAAAGTGGATTTTTGAGGATTTATTTAATCTTTAATTCGGAGAATAATCTAACAATGAAAAGAGTTCCAAATTTTCCAGACTTACTTCCTGCAGTTATAAAATCTGCCTTCCGGTGCCGTGAAATAAACGCCGAATTCCAGAATTTCAAAATTCGGCGTTATTTCACTTTATGAATGTGAAATAAGACCGAAATTTAATGTTCGGCCATTGCAACATACGTACCTCTTTCCCAAGGAAGAACCCCCATTCTCCCTCCATTAATCTCTCAAAGTTTTTATATAACGCCCTTAGGTTGCCTTTATTGTTCAAAGCGTTATACCGTCTACTAGACTTGGTCAAGATAAATTGTTTAATTTAATCATAAAATAAACAGGTTTTATCTCTTACAATTATTTTACTCGTCAATAGCTGAACGATACTGAATTCCAGCGTAAGAGGAATGGTGTTCTGGTTGAGTGTTGCTGTTGCCAGATACGATTGCAAGGATCCATGCAAGTAACATCAAATTTTATAAGGCATTTGAGGAAAAAACATCCGAAGGAATTCGACGAGTATATACAACTTAAGGCCACAAATGTCAATACTACGAGGTCCAGGCAAGAGCAATTTCAGCAGTTGATTGTTAGCTTTATTGCAAATAATTTGCTGCCAATTTCGATTGTGGAAGACGAATCGTTTAGAAAGCTTTTGCGATTTGCTAATAGCAATCTTAAAGTCATGAGCCGCCCAACAACCGTGAAGCTTATAGACGACGCATTCGTTTCCATGATCGAAAAATTGAAGTCTTCAATTTCAAGACAGAAATATGTTTGTACAACCGCTGATGTGTGGTCAACGAAACACCGGAGTTTTTTTGGCAACACATGTCATTGGATAGACGAAGACTTCAATAGGCAATCAGTTGCTCTTGCTTGCAAGCGATTTTCGGGATCGCATTCATATGACCGGATTAATGACCTTATTCTCGAAGTTCATGCTCGGTTCGGACTCAATTGCAATAACGTTGTGGCAACAGTCACTGACAATGGTTCCAACTTCATAAAAGCATTCAAGGAATTTGGGATAGAAACATACCAACAATGACGAAAACACTGACAGTTCAGAAGAAACTGAAATGGAAACAACTGAGTTAACGAATGTTGCATTTGAGAATTTGTTACCGAAACATATTAAATGTGCAACACATACGCTTAACTTAGTTGCTTCCACCGATTTTGCGCGCATCTTGCGCGAACATAGTTTGCACTACAAACAGCACCAAAAAGTAAGTAGACATAACAAATCTTGGATTATAACGTTAATGTTTCTTTTTTTTCATAAAGATAATTCAAAAATGCTCAATCTTTGGTCGAAGGTTAACAGACCAAAAACATCAGAGCAAATTCTCGCTGTCCTGGGCTGTCAGTTAAAATATCCGGTCCCGACAAGATGGAATTCTTTATATGATTCGGTCAGAGACATCATTAAACATAAAGAAAAGATCAATGAACTCTGCAAAAGGCTGGAAGTACAACCATTTTTCGAACCGGATATTTTATATCTACAAGACTACGTTCACCTCCTACGACCAATCGCTGAAGCCCTAGATTTCCTTCAAGGAGAAAAAGGAATGCTTTATGGTTACTTGCTGCCCACCTTAGCAACAATCAGAGTGTCGTATAAGACGATATTTAACGAAAATCCATTAAAGGTTTTACCAATGGATTTTGTTAATAAAATCGAAGAATCGCTTGTTAGACGATTTCACTCATACTTCCATTTAACGAGTGACGTGGAGGATGCGATTGTTGCCTCGGTTCTTTGCCCGTTGGCAAAACTCAATTGGGTGTCAGCACTAAATCCAAAGTTTAATGACACCAAAATTACGGAATTAAGTTCTCTAGTCAGAAGAAGAATTGCTTCCGAAAACGATCAAAGCCCTGAAAATGCAAAAACAAACAGTGAACGTAAAATTCCATATTTTAATTTCGGCAATGCAGGTAACAAAATCAAAGCAACCATTTACAAAGACTTTAATTACTTCACATTCCAGATCAGCTATTAGAATCATCTAATAACTGCTGTTCATCTGTTGACAACGAATACTATGCGTATCTAGCCCATTCGTCGACATCCACAGAACTCCTCTGTCAATATCCAGCCCTGAAAAAAACATTTGTAAGGTACAACACTCCACTACCTGCCTCAGCAGCTGTGGAAAGGCTGTTTTCAGTTGCTGATCTGCTAAATACTCCTCGGCGAGGAGCCCTTTCAGACTCCAATTTTAAAAAATTGTTGCTTCTGAAAGTTAATTGCTAGGAAAAACTTAAACTATCTTTTATAAAATATGAAAAATCGTTAATGAAATAAATTTAATTTATTTATTATTATTATATTAATTACTCTTTTTGTAATAGTACGACTCCATCCTCATCCCCATCCCCTTCTCCCTATGTGAACACAGCGTACTCCTCTTCGTCTAAACCTGAAAGCCCATTATACTCCATATAAAAGTGTGATTCGTGATTCTTTCTGACTTGTTCAAACTCACTCACACGCTGAAATCCCAAAGACTGCAACAAAAAACTTTGAAGTCCCAAAGACTGCAATGAAAATTTGTTGAAGTCCCAAAGACTGCAATGAAAATCTGTTGAAGTCCCAAAGACTTCAAATGAATGCGGGAGACTTCAAGAGAATGGTAAAGACTTCAAAGTGACTTCAGTGAATGCACTGTCAGTCGATAGACTTGCATTCAATTGATTTCAAATCAAAAGACTGGTCGTAAAGATTGATCCAATCAAGACTTCAAAGAGAATGAAAGATTTCAATGCTGAAATCTAGATCATCAAGTAAATTGAATTGATTTAATCAGAAGTTATGAAATTCTTTTCAAGAATTCAGGGATTGCATTACAAAAGATTGCAGTCTTTTACAGCTCTGATCAGCAAATGCCAAGCCATAACATACTCACGTAAGCGTCTTCCACAGCCCTCCAGGACATGCTATACTTCATCCTTAATCAACCTGTTCCGTTAGTCTCTTCTCTCTCCGTGATTTGGTTATTATCTGTGATAAAGAACTCAATTTTCGCACACACATGGACTCAATCATTAGTCGAGCTAACTGCGCCCTTGGCTGCGTTAAGCGATGGTCCAAAGAATTCTCAATTTCTTTTCCGGTATCATTGATTGTCCAACGTTGCTTCAATGGATCTCTTTATTTACAAACCTCCGTAACCTCAGATCAGTTCATTTATTCCGCTTAGATCCACACCGCACCAATTACGGTTCTCATGAACCTATATCCCGAATGTTGTCTTTAATTATCACCTTAACCACCCTTAAAAACATCCTCTGGTCTCACCTCTCTCATCCACCAAATCAATAGTTAAAAGTTTGTTTGCTTGTATTAAGTTAAGTCCGGGGTATACCCCGGCAATAAATAAATGTAGTTATTTGACAAATTTTTAACATTTCAAGCATACATTTAAATTCCCGTCTTTAAGGTGTGAAAATACTATTACTATTTAAATGAAAACGGTTTTTGTATGGGGTGCCTTAAATATTTAAATTTATATCGTTTTTGATATTTGCTGTTATAGCAGCCATAGTAGCACACACTCTGTGAAGATTCCAAGCGTCTCCCTATTATGATTGAGACGATAAATCTCTGTGACAGACGGATTGACAGACGTACGGACGGGCGGACGGACTGACAGCGGAGGCTTAGTAATACGGTTAAGTTGGCATCCTTCGGGTATGGAACCCTAAAAAATAGTTGCATTAAGGTTATTGAGCGCATCCTCAGACTTTTTATTTCAACTTTTATTCAAGCGTCTCTTTGGGAAGAAATCTCCTCATAGAATTTTACGCCTGTTTTTCACTTGTTTTACCATTCTTCACTATTGAACCATTGTCTTAGACTGTGATACAAGTCCATTGCCTTAATTGTCTATAGTCTTTAGAGCCATTTTTCAGGTCGAATGAAATGCATTTTATTGATTGAAAATTTCTTGCTCTCAAGGGATTCTGGCAAGCATATAAGAAAACGGATTGAAAGCTTCCATAATGTAAAGATGGAGCCTTATTAAACACTTGTTCGCTTTAGCTCAAAATTCGTAGTATCTTCAAAGTGCAAGGATATTATTTCATAATAATTATTTTTTTAGATGTCAAATTGGACCTTTAACCTTTTTTTATCTAACTTTTTTAAGTCATGGCATCCTTTTTTGATGAGTCTTTGAGTTCTCTTTACTGCACTCCGCACCATAAATTCTCTTAAAAAGAGATTCAAAATCAGAAGGCCGTTAGTAAAAAAAATCTTAAACAAAAAGGTCTATTGCACTTGAATCGAGGAATCGAATCGGTCGCCAAATAAGGTCCAAAATACATCCTTCAAAATGTTTCCAGTCCGTATCGGTTATAAATCACAGGCACCGTGTCAAACGTGACGCCAGTCTTCGACGAAATTAGGCTCAATGACACCTCCGGTGGAAAAAGTGCGTTGTGCAGTGACTTTCAGTGAATATTATGGTTCTCATGCTCATTTGCTGTTTGCTTATATATCCAATAATCTAGCGAGGGAGGATTAAAAGCTTCAATTGGAGGTTGTATGTACTTTCACTATAGAAAAAAAACAACAAAAGATTTGTAAAGAAACAGAATCATTGCCAAAGAAAACAACTAACCGTCTCTGTGTGGACTTATGAAGGCTACCCCGAAATAATTTCTGCTGATTTCTGCACATATTTTCTGTTTCGAAAACAATAATGATCGCCTTTGAACTATTAAGGTCATCAGATAAACATCCTTAAACGGGCACCAAATTTTTCTTTCCTTTAATCTAATTTCATGACCAAAAGTTAGGCTTAGTTTCCCCAAACAGAGGTATGTGCTGATCAATATAGACCTTGAAGGACAATTCACTGATAATAAATCAATTCAAAAACCAATTTTAAAATATTATAAGATTTTAATATTATTCTTTGAAATTTAAACTCATAAACTGGGACAGGTGGGTTTGAGTATCCAACTTTTGTTCCAATTACCAGGTACCTGGAGCTGGGGCAACATTGATGGAAGCAGCAGACTTGATGTGTCCGGCCAATGGAGCGGTGTGTACAGACCCACGGGTCTTGGCTACATAAGTGGCACCAAGTCCTGAGATGGGAGCAGCAACAGCAACTTGAGCGTAAGCTGGGCTAGCAACAACGTTCACGGCAGCTGGGATTTGGGCAGCATAGTTGACAGATGGAGCACTGACATATTTGGCTTGTTGAACCAAAGGTTGAGCATAAGCCAAAGAAGCAGCACCAAGTCCAAGAGTGTTCACACCGTATCCCAGACCGCTCACACTAAGTCCAAGACCGTTGACACCATAACCAGCTCCGTTAACGAGTCCGAGGTTGGAAACTCCCAAACCAAGTCCGTTCAATCCAACGATGGATGATTGCACTCCCATGGCGACGGCCAACACGACTACGGCAGCAATGACGAACTGAAAAGGAATTTAAAAAGTTAGCTCCTTCTTTTCCAGATCCTTTTAACTTTGCAGAGTTTTACCTTCATGTTTAGTTTTGAATTATTGTTCAGTGAACGAATTAAGTAATTCTGATTTGTTAACCGAAATGCAATCAACTTTTATACTAACCTACAACTGAGTCTGGTCGAGGTTTTCACTCTGTCTTTGACATTGAGTGAAATTTAATTGTTCAGGTTTGATTGTGTTTGGATTCAAGGCAGTGACACTTGAAAGGGAAATTTAATGTGTTGCTGAATTTCGAAGAACCAAATTAAGTTGTATTAAGACGTTTGTTAAGCTTTAAACACTTCCTTTCTGATATGCTTAAAAAACAGAATACTTGCATAAAAGTTGAAAGAGTGTTCAGTGGGCAAGTCTGAGTCTTGAAATCGAATTAAAACTTCAATATTTGCTCGAACAAATAAAAGTTTAATAATTTTTTCAAGATAACATCTGCCTAAATATGACTTCTCTTTCATGGTAAGATAGACTCTAGCATTCTTAATTATGTGGAAATAAGGCGTAGATGTATAACCTAAAGAAGGATAACAAAACGAAAAAAAATGTATGGTTTGAAATCTAGCGAATGACGAGGTCAGGAAATGACTCAGTATTTGCTCGAAAAAATAGAACGATTTTTATCTGAAATGAAGTCCCTAGAGAAATTATGGCACGTACGAGTAGGTACTTTCATTTTGGAGCAGTGTTTTTGATAATCAAAACTGTCAATTTTCGAGATGACAATACCAGAGAAATCGACAAGAAAAGGGACATCAAGTTTATTTAAATCCTTTTTGTCAAGCTAGAAACTTGAAATTTAACAAATCGACAAAAATTCGTGAAACTGTAAAAGTGAGAGCAAGTTCTCAAAAGAAAATTGTTTTGGGTGCGATGTGGCCTGCCCACAGATATTCGCTGGTGTATCCAACTGCTGTAAAGGAACTATACTCTACACAAAACCGAATCGGGTATCTTATGAAAAGGTACTATAATCGAAAACACGCGAACGTTTGAACTATGAACATCCGAATCGTTCCAGACATGTACAAAATTCCAGCGCTGTCATGGCGTTAACATAGGAGCCAAAACATTTTCAAGTCATTTCCACTAATTGGTTACGCACAAGATCTCGAGATTATCGCTCACCCCTTAAGTTCATTCATCGAAGCTTTCACGGCGATTGTCGGTAAAAAAAATCAATTCGTCGAATACCAGCTGGGACAAAATATCACATCTGCCATTTATGAAATTTAGGTAGTGATCAAGGTCATCCGTCCTGAGACATAAATAAACTCCATTAACGATATTTTCATCTTACCAGTTCTCCTTCATGGAGCCAAATTTTGAACTAAATACAAGCAATTCAGCAGAAATGATTTCGCTTGTCGAAAGAACAATTCTCTGTCGAATATGCAAGTTCTGCAAGGATAACTAGGAGCAAATTCAAAGAACTGAGCAAAGATGTAAATCTAGTCTGAAAGGTGAAAATTCGTCGACTTCAGAGGTTCAGTCACATTGGCGAAGAAAATAATGCGAATTATCTGAATGCAAATGAGTCGATATTCAATGTTCCATCTCAAATCGAAACCTTTGCAAGGATCAATAGCAATAAACATAGATCTGAGTTTCAGACTGCTATACAATCTTTCAATTATCTTTATCTTTCTGCGCAAAAGCTTTATCAAGAAATCATAATCCATAGAGAACGAGCAAAATGTATGGAAGATTATGCGCCAGCTGAGAGTGTCGTCTTCTTCAAATCACAGCCAGCAGAAAAAAAGTAAGACCGGATATCCGGTTAGAAGATGAACAAATAGTGGATGCCGGCAAGCTTGGCAGAACCAATAGAAGGCAGCTGTGAGAGATGTAAACCAATTTTTGCTTACATGTGTCTCCAATCCGTCCGTTTAATGCGTTGATGACTGTAGCTCTCCTTTTGCCTATACAATTATCTTCGGAATTAGTACCAAGGGAGTTTCTTATTTTTTCAAATGACAAACGAAGCAAATTTTATTAGAAACCTTAGATTTGTATGAAATTAAATCCATTGGAAGCCATGTGCACATTTGTCATTTACGGTCATCATTTATCTTCAGGAGATCTGTCTAAGGGTTGAATTCCGCAGCCTTTTGCTTTTCGTAAAAACAAGTCAAGTCAATGAAGAAATCTCTTAGTACCGGATTTCTTTATTTTTGAAATTGTTTGTATCAAAGGCAGGTTCACAGAAACTTTACAGAAAAGCTTTCAACAAAAACAATAATTCGTGCCTCTTCGGGGTATTGCCAGGCTCTAGCCGTCAAATGGGTATGGCTTAATAATATGTTCTTTGCAAAAGCCAGCCAACAAATAAGATTTTAAATTAAAACACAGGTGATGCCCGTAAATCAGATAAGGATGACTTGTAAAAAATTATCGATAGTGTTTTAAAGCACGATTAGTCAAATAGATCTGTTTTTGTTTTGTTTAATATTTTATTTTCTCATAATTGTCTTATTCATTTTGGTCCGGTTTGACTCTTTAAAAGTTCAAACGGTTTAATAGTTTACCAGGTTCCTGGAGCTGGGGCGACATTGATGGAAGCAGCTGACTTGATGTGTCCAGCCAATGGAGCAGTGTGTATGGATCCACGGGTCTTGGCTACATAAGTGGCACCAAGTCCTGAGATGGGATCAGCAACAGCAACTTGTGGGGCAACAGCAACTTGAGCGTAAGCTGGGCTAGCGACAACATTCACGGCAGCTGGGATCTGGGCAGCATAGTTGACAGCAACTGGAGCACTGACATATACAGCTTTTTGGACCACAGGTTGAGCATAACCCAAAGAAACAGCACCAAGTCCAAGGGTGTTAGCACCGTCGCCAAGACCACTTTCTCCAAGACCAAGACCGCTTACACCATAACCAGCTCCGTTAACGAGTCCAAGGTTGGAAACTCCCAAACCAAGTCCGTTTAATCCAACGATGGATGATTGCACTCCCATGGCGACGGCCAACACGACTACGGCAGCAATGACAAACTGAAAAGGACATTTAAAACTTAGTTCACTCCTTCCTGAATATTTTTATCCTTGCAGGTCTTACCTTCATGTTTAGTATTGAGTAATTGTTTAGTGAACGAATTGAGTAATTCTGAATTGGTAACCGAAATTCGTTCAACTTTTATACCAACCAACAACAGAGTTTGATCGAGTTATTTTTTTGCTTTCTCTCTGACTTTGACATTGAGTGCAATTTTATTGCTCAGGTTTGATTGAGACTCGCCACGAGGTAAATGACAACGAAAGTTTCAATAACCTTACTATCTTACTAGCTTAATGAAGATTGTTGACGTTAAGAGATTTGTAGCTTCTTTCGGTTAATTTGCAGAACTTTCTAGCCCTTTTAGCTGTAGCACTAAATTATGTATCAGCAGTGTTAATTACAAAAGTAGATTCCAAGAGGCTTCGGAGTGTTATCAGTTTGACCTCACAGAATAATTTCGTGCATAGCTTGACGAATATATTTGTTAAGCAGCTGAGTCTTTGTCGGCCAACAGATGGTATTTTTCGATTGAATCGAATTTGTATGATTAGTTTCAGTGATTGTCTTATTGTTCACTACTTGGTCTGAGTAATTTATCATCTCCATTTTATAAAATTATCGAATGGGATCAATATGATGGAACCAGCTCCAGTTCCAGTTGCTGCAATGATTCTTTTAGGTTTAGCAGGACATCTGCTGGCTGCATAATGATTTTAAATACACGTATCTCATATCCATCACATCTAATGAAAGAAAAAAAAAACTCTTTTAGATGACATCTCAGCTCGTAGTGAAATGGTTTCTCCAAGCTGTTTTTGCAACTAAAGTCGAGCACAAAAATATATTCTGGATAAGTATTTTACAAAAATAAAAACCAAAAACAAAGATATCAACTCTATTGAGTCTTTCTATGAACTACATAGACGAGAATTTGCTTTGTCGAATCACATTAATGAAGTTTTTTTTATTTAATTCATTTTGTGTAACGAGTATAAACCTCAAAGATGCACTTTTAAATTCGCCACATTCATTCGGAAATCATCTGTCATCGGAAGAGTACGGGATCAATACAACTATGGCATACGAGACGTCCTACGACATAGGCTTGAGACCATTCAAACATGATAGGGATCGCGGTAGATGGAATTCACCGAAGGATTTCCTGTTCGCCTGCATAAGTCACGGTTTCAAACTAGATTCAATTTTTATATTATTCACGGTTTTATTCGAAGATGCTGGAAGTGAGTTTAAATGATAAAACAGAAATGGATTATTAGTCGTAAGAAAACAAGTGGTTGTATTGTGAAAAACATGTGAATGTGTAGCCTCTGGCTCATGGTTCGAAATATGCAACAATGACTTGAAAAAAATTAGAACCAAGTCAAAATTCAAATTGTTTCTCATAAAGACAAACAAATTTTAAGTAAAAGATAAAGTGATTTTCAGTGAGTTCAAACAGTTTTAATGTTGTGAAGCAATCAGATCCAGAAACTTAACCTTTGAGACTTTTAAGATAAAACGGCCGGAATAAAACAGCACAATATAAAAAGTGGTCAGAAATACTTGCAATACAGTTCTCCGGCACAATTGTGATTTTCTCTTCTGATTTTTCTACGAAACAACAAAAATTGGGGCAAAAAGTCCTTCAATGTCACAAAGATGGCACATAAAGAATAAAACCTCACCTTCAATCCCGTCCTTAGTCTTAAACGGCCTTGCATACGTAAATTCTTAAGATATAGCTCAAAGGATGTCCCGTTAATTCAGCAGCATGTCTTTCTAAGTTCAAATCAAGCCACCGAGCTTTTGAGGATCTGAGCTTGACTTCAAAGCTGCTTTCCATAAAGTTACATACAGTAACCTGTCTACTAAGACCGTATTCACTTCAAAAATGCCTCCGTTAAAATAAATAACCATGCGTTTTTTTGGAAGCTTGACTGGGCTTATAAAGGCTTATGTTTATTGAGCATGCTTTCGGGCAAAGTGAAAAATCGTTTTCGTCTAGATTCTCAATTTTATAGAAACTGAGCATAAAGAAGCGTCCCAGTGCGAGTTAAACACTCAGCTTTAAATTTTTCATAGCCTAATTCTCGGCGTAAAATTGAGTTTCGACTTTAAAAAAACCTTTTGGGTTTTTATTTATTTTTTAATTTTTTTTGTTAAGTATTCATCTTTCACGGTTCAGGAGATACAGCTTTATTGCAGAAAGATGGACGGACAGCTAAGCTCTAGTAAAAGGTTTTAGTTGGCAATCTTTGGGTACGGAAACCTAAAAAATAAAAGTTTTGCCTTTTATCACGACTAGTTTTTGAAATCCTTTTGCGTAAAACTATCTACAGACGGATAACTAATCATGTTTTTAAAGCTATATTTTTTTCGAAACAAAATAAAAATAATAATAGTTAACCTCTTTGTTTAACCATGCAAAATGCGAATCATTAAAATACTTGGAAAAATTGGAATAATTGCCCGGAATGCTAGCAGCCGGAATTCATGGAATGTGTTGGAATATATGTGTCGTGATTTCTGGCGTTCACCTTGCCGTTGAAGCTGATGATGTGCCCCGTGCGGCATATGGACATAACGTGTTGAAGATGAAATCAAAACAACAACAATATGAACATTGTCAAAACTACCCAAACATGAAGGCTTCATCAACTCTTTGTAATTTTTTTGACAATTTTCTGAACAAGCATGCCCATCCTTCTGCAAAAGTTCTTGCGTCATCTGGCTGGGTTTTTGTAATAAAATTATTTAATTTCTTCAACGGCAGTTTTTAAGATTTTATTTTTTCATCCAACCGACTTCTGCAATGCACGTCATATTCGTCAAAAAACACGCAGATACGCGGATTACAAAAAGGCGGTAGAGCACCCTGAAAAAAAAAATGAATTGAACCGCAGTCAAAATCAAAACTTGTAGAATCAATAGTTTTGTTGCTGATTTCGCTGCACACATTCAAACTGGTTGGAGAAAACGGTTAACACAAACCGAAAAATCAAAATATTTTGATTTTTCAACGACTGTGAAAGATTTGATATCTTAATGCACGGAGTCTTAACACAGCCAAATTAGACTACATAAGTCATATTTTCTTCAACACGGGAGTTGATGTAATTTGTGTTACAGAGACATGGTTCTGGCCTTATTTGGAAGATCGGCTTTATAAGATTTCGGGATATAAAATTATTCGGAACGACTGAATAACATGTACGATTGGTGGAGGAGTAGCAATTTATTGCAAAGCATCCCTTAACTGTAAGATTTTTAATAAATCCTAAGCGATTGCTACCGAGTTTTTGTTTGCTAGAACTTACTGATGGTAATACGAAATGTAATGTGGGTATCGCTTACAATCCAGACAGATGTTGTTCTACTTTACCATTTTTTTCTGCGCTACAAGAGCTTTCTGCACCTTACGAGCATTATTTATGTGCGGTGACTTCAACGCTGATCTTCTTACATACGACAGAAGACCTTGCCAGTTTCTTGACTGTGTGGCTGCATTTGGTTTGAATGTTATCAACAGTTTTGAAACGCGTTTTGCATCCGAGCATTCTCGATATTTTTTTTTGTATCTGATCACTCTAATGTCCTACTTCAGGATCAGTCGTCTGTTTTTTGTTTTCTGCAGGTTTTTCGGAGCACGACTTAATTTTCTGTAAATTTAGGGACTTTGCGGATATTGACAATATGGCTTTACAATTAGATGCAAGCCTTCTCCCATGGAATGATTGCTATTATGCCTCTGATGTGAACACTAAAGTAGATCATTTACAATCCTTAGTACAATCTCATTTTTACAAACATGTTCCATTAAAAACTGTTGAGGTGCAGAAAAGAAGTTGTCCGTGCTTCACATCTGAGGTCCGTTACTCTATTAGGGTTCGCAGAAAATTGTATTCAAGATGGAAGCATTGTCCAACAACTATCAACTGGGAGCTGTTTTATCGTGCTCGTAATCACGCATCATTTTGGACACGCAAGGCTGAAACAAGATATTTCTTATCAAAGCATACCACCAAGCAAACTTCTTAGAAACTTTGGAATAACCTCTTTTGGAGTTGTTAAAAATAACGTTTCTGACAGTATACCTTATGTCAATGATCTTAATAAGGCCTTTCTATCTAGCCGAGTAGACAATGTGTTCTTTGTCCCTGATGAGCAATTTATTTTCGAACCAGGAACTGAGTTTGACTGAAATTAAAGTTGTAAAAAATATTCAGTGTCTTAATTCAGATGCCTCTTAAATTTATCAAACGTAGCTGGAATGTAGCCAGCCCTAGCCGCCGACTTCCGTCCGGTAAGCATTTTCCGTGTCTATCAAAAGTTTTGGGAAAGATTCTCGCGAGGCAGATATCTAGTTAGCTGTATCAACATAACTTGCTGTCAAAGGTTCAATCAGGTTTTCATGCAAACCATAGCTCGATAAAATAGGCTTAAGTATATCTAGACCCAGGGGATTATTCGAGGACTTTGCGTTCAGGATCAATGAAGATCTGTCCGCAATATATGACTGGTCGCAGCGAAATGGGCTGATATTTAATCGTAAAAAGTCTCTGCTAATTTTAATATCGAGCGGCAACTATGATACTAGCGAGTTCCCACCAATCTATCTCAATAACATTCAGGTTCAGTTCTTGAATTCAGTAAATAATCCAGGTTTTAGGATAAATCGCAATCTTTCTGCTGTAGATTATATTAACTATACTGTTGGTCGAATTTATACTGGGCAACGCAAACTTTGGCTATTCTTAGGTCTTATCCCAATTGATACGAGAATGTGACTTTTTAAAACTTAACTTTTGCCTATTTTTGAAAATGCATTTCAACAGTTTTTGAACCTAAGGTGTTGTTTTTTCCTGCACAAAATGATTCGCAGTAGATCGCTCCATACCCTTTCAACAAATTTAGATTTGTGAAGTTAACCAGAACACAATAATTTGTACTCCATCGTTTTAAATATTTGCATTCATCAAATCTATTCGTCATTCATGCTGTCAGACTTTGGAACGCTTTAGAGCATTTTATCAAATATCAGCAACTACGATCTTTCTCATATTCCTTTCCTCCATTTTCTAAAAACTGTCTTTAATTATAATATTTTTTTTTGTTTTTGTATATAAAGGGTCCGCCAAATAACTTTTTTTTTGAAAATGCTATAAAAAAACTGCTTTTTTTATTTGAAAGTACAATCCTTTCGGTTAATAATGGAAAATAACTTCATTCAAATGGCTGCCTCGGCTGGCCATACAGTAGCCTTCACGTTCGGTTCAATTTTTAAGCACATTATCAATTGTGTGCAGCTGTATTTCACTAATGGCTTCACGAATTTTGTCCTTTAATGCCTCAATTGTCTCTGGCTTGTCGGCGTAACACTTATCTTTGAGGGCACCCCACAAGTAATAGTCCAACGGTGTCAAATCGCAGCTCCGAGGTGGACAAACGACATCAGCTCTGCAGCTGATAATGCGATCTTCAAAAACAGGGCGCAAAACATCGAGTGTAGCTTCGGCTGTGTGGCACGTAGCGCCGTCCTGTTGAAACCAAATGTTGCCAATATCCCCCTCTTCAATTTTTGTGAACAAAAATTCGTTCAATATGGCCGGAAAACGATCGCCATTGACTGTAACCGCCATTCCTTGCTCATTTTCGAAGAAAAATGGCCCAATTATGCCTCTGGACCAAAATCCGCACCAAACAGTGACTCGTTTTGGGTGAATCGGCTTTTCAATGTATGCGTGCGACTTTTCTGTGCCCCAAATGCGACAATTTTGCTTGTTTACATACCCGCCAAGATCTAAATGAGCTTCATCTGAAAAGATGATTTTTTTGGCAAAATCGGCATCTTCTGTAAGTCGATCGCAGGCCTACTTAGTGAAACGAAAACGCATTGGATGGTCAGTTGGCTTCAACTCCTGAACCAATTGGATTTTGTATGGCGTCATACCAAGGTCTTTATGCAAAATTCGTATCAATGATGTATCCGAAATGTTCAATTGTTGAGAACGACCGTGAATTGATGTTGATGGCGCTTCACGCACACTTTCTGCCATAGCAGCAATATCCTCGGGTATACGCACTGTTTTTGGCTTTTCACGCTTTGGTTTATCGATGAGGATGCCAGTTTCTTTCACTTTTTTCACAAGATAACGAACATACGGAACTGACGGTGCTTCTCTTCTTCCAAAATCCGTACGCAATTTTCGCACACATTCTGCAACATTACAATGATTTTCAAAGTAATGTCGCAATATTTCCCAGCGTTGTTGAAGCATATACACAACCATATTCGTTCAGCGGAAGGATAAAACTAATTATCTGTCAAATCAGACATGAGCTAAGTGTTACCATTCACGAAATAAGCACTAGTTGAAAAAAAAAGTTAGATGGCGGACCCGTTACTAGTTCTTATACTTTAATTATTTCTTTCCTAATAAAAATTTTAACTTTAAATGTACTATACTATTAAGGACAACATCTTATTTGTACAATGTTTAAATAAACAAAATTGAAACTAAACGAAATTGACTGGTTGGCAAATTAGATGAAATCGTTCAACTTGTCGTCAGACTTGCCTACACACGGGTTATTTGCAACCAGTCAGTCAACCAGATGGCCGATTGGTTGATAGTCTGAAGATATCAGATATCAGAAAATGAAAGACAATTTTTTCATGCAACGAAATAACTTTATTCTGTAATGTATTGCCCATTTTGAACAATGACCTTTTGCCATCTTTCAGGCAGCATCATAATTCCACGTGCATAAGACGTTTTTATCAGCAAAAAACTGAACCAGGTACGATTTGACATCATCATTATTATTGAAATTTTCAACCATTCAAGGAGTTTTGCAAAGATCGAAATAAAAAGTAATCAGATGGTGCAAGGTCAGGACTATATGGTGGATGTGGCAAAACATCCCAACCAAGCTCCAATAATTTTTGCCGAGTGACCAAAGATGTGTGTGGTCTTGTTACAACAACACCTTTTCGATTTGTCAATTTGGGCCGCTTTTCTTCAACTGCATTGTTCAATTTTTTAGTTGTTCAATGTAGACATCTGAATTGATCGTTCGGTTGAGTGGTAAGAGTTGAAAGTAGACAATTGCTTTGTAATCCCACCAAACTGATAACATGACTTCATATTTTGATGTTGTTTAAGCTGGTACAGCTGGCTTGCTCCACGATCTTTTCCGATTGACATTGTTTTAAACAACCCATTTTTCATCACCAGTTATCAATCGTTTAAAAAATGGATCATTTTTATTACGTTTCTTTAACAAATCACAGATGTTAATGCGTTGTGTTAAATGATTTTCTTTTAGTTCATGAGGAACCCATGTATCGAGTTTTCGTACATGGCATGGTCCTCTGCACCCTCACATGCTGTACTGTGAAGATCCGAATCGACTATTGCTTTGATTTGGTCGTCATCAACTTCAACTGGACGACCAGATCGTTTTTCATCTTGGAGTGAAAAATCACCAGAACGAAATTTGGCAAACCAATTTTAACACCGCCGTTCTTTTAAAGCTTCGTCACCATGAACAGCACATAACTTTTTGTGAGCTTGCGATGCGTTTTTTTCTTTCCGGAAATAAAAAAGCAAAATATGACGTAAATGTGCGTTTTGATTTTCCATTTTTAAACAGACGCCAAACAAAAACAAAAAAAAATTTACAGATTGACACTTAAAGTACTAACTATCAAATAACAAAATGTGTTTGACATTTCGATTACGTCTGCAAACCTAAAAACTCAACTAAAGCCATCAATGAGCGTAATCCGCATTTACTAAGCTGCCAACCCAATAGTTTAAGGGTTGCTTAAAATTCCCTCAATTGTGCATGAGGGATAGAGTCCTTCGATAGCACTTGGTCTTCACGTTTATTTTTGGAAGTGAACTGTTGTATCTTTTCAGTATTTATGTTCTTTGACAGTGGGAACGCAAGGCTACTGTATTTGATCGCATTTAAGTTGACTACTATTTGCATATGTTTGAGGTCCTCTGACGACTTCTAGCAAACGCAAAAAAAAACCTTTTTGCTACTATTTGATACTTATTCACTTCTCCTTTCAGTTTTGATATTTATTCCCTACTTCATAACTCTGGCGCTGTGCATCGTTCCAATCGTTTTCCTTCAATCATTTCTTGGACAATTCTCAAATACAGGATTCATTTCGGTCTTTCGAATAGCTCCACTTTTTAAAGGTAATTTATTTTCCATGTAATTAAATTAAGATTAAATTTCATACTTGTCGCAGGCATTGGATATGTATCGTTGGCAATTAATTTAATAACTCTTAGCTACTATAGCGTTTTCGGTGCAATACCTTTATTTTACTTATTCCATTCCCTAAGGCCAACGATACCATGGAGCTGTGAGGGCTCTACAGATTGGTTGCATCTAAGCGAAAACATGACCTCGGTGAGTAAACTGTGGACAATATCTCACTCAAACTCTCGAGTTGGTCATTTATCGATTTCCCTTCTTTGCAGATCTGCGATAGAAACACGACATACGATCATCATTCTAAAATAAATATACCATCCGTAGAATTTTTTAAGTAAGTCTGGTCTTGAAGATATAATTAGTAAGGTAATGAGACCATCTCTCCGTAGGTATCAACTGAATCCAATGACCTATCTTCATCGAGACATCCCGGAAGGGACATTCTCGTGGTTACTTTTGACTTGTACATTCATTATTTGGTCGATTGTTGGCACTCTTCTTTTAAGGCCTATCGAAATGGTAAAGTTCCTCGTATTCAACTTATCTGAATGACTATAACTTTTTTTTTCGATAGATAGGACGTTTTATGCGATATTCCTGCATAGCAGTACTTAGCATACTTGGTCTCTGTGTTCTTCGATTCGCTTTTCTTCCATATGCATTCGTGGGCATCATGAAGTTCTTCGATTTTGATGGCATGTATGACGTTTGGATCACGGTACCACTTGTGACCTTTGCTGCCCTCGGTCCAGGTTGGGGCTCAATTCTTACAATGGCAAGTTATAATAATTTTAAGACCAATATATTGCAATACAGCTGGCTCATGTGTACAGTACAATTTGCTTTAATGCTCGGTATTTCATTGATATCAATATCGGTGACCAACTTCATGACCCGTAAGTTTAGTAGAAAAACCGAATACGGTCTTTTTAAGCATTTTAACTTCTCAGGAGGCAAGTCATATTATCTGTATAATCAGTATATTTACACACAATGGATAGAGTTCTTGATCCCGCCTTCGGCATTAACCTTTCTGGAAGTTCCACACGTTTGGTCTATTTTGTATTTCGGTATGTTAGTTCTGGGGTGCCTCAATCTTTTGGTAAGCTTACATTCCCCCAAGTATCTTAACTATAATTTTTTTATCTTCTTCAGATTGTACAACTTGTTTCCGTGATGACATCTCTATTTGATGAATTCGAACTGTTGCGACAGTTCAAGAGGGAACTGACCTTAGCCGTGGTAGCCGCTCTAGCTTTAAGTTCCATATACTTCTGTTCAAACGTATGAAAACGATGTTGTATTGAGTTCTTTTCAAAATAGGTTTTTTCTTTTTTTTTGTTTTAGCATGGAATGGTTTTCTTCGAAAACCTCATTAAAGCATCCATAGTGACACAAATGCTGCTCAATCTACTGCTGCTGCTTGTGGTCCTTTGGGTTTATGGACGAGAACGTTTCCAAAAGGATCTACGTTTCATGACGAACCGCACGTATCCTACCTGGATGGTGAACATAATAAGATTTGTTGCGCCGCTTTTCGTTATATTCGGTTTGGTAAGAAGTTTCTGAGAAATCATTTGTCGAGATTTTTTTGTGACTCTTAGTTTTTTAGTACTTTGGATATATGGTTTCGATAAAGTCACTTTTTTCTAAAAACTCAACTTGGTTCATGCTGCTATTGAGTGTTATCATTGTTATGATGCCGTGGTTTGCTGTTCCAGGATACTGCGTCTATAGATTAATTCGGAGTAGCGGCATGCTAAAAGAACGTTTTAATCGTTGCGTAAGGCCCGTCGACTGGTATCCCTCTGAAACTGAAGAACGACACAAGTATGAGGCGTCTTTCAGTTCGACGGAAATTTCCCATCAATTGACAGCAGATTCATTTGGATAAATTGATTAAATATTAGTTTTTTATTTCAAATATTCGGAATAAATTAAACAATACAATATAAAATTGATTTTCTTTCGGATTTTGATACGGTTTTCGCAAATCTTAAACTTTTGTATAAATTGGCTGAAATATGAATAAGATTGTAACCCGAGGCATCAAAAATTTGTCTTTTAAAGTCATTATTTGGCGAAAGCTAATAACGATCCATAAACTTAAGGACACGTTATTGCCCACAAAACAGTAAGTGAAACGCGGCTTTTTACGTTAAATAAAATGAGACCATCGTTTTCAGAATTTTATACTAATCTATGTTTATATAAATAAATGCAAAAGCAACCTTGTCTGTCTGTCTGTGACGTTTTCATTCACAACCTGCTGGCCCAATTTTGAAGAATTTTGGTCACTGATCGAAAGAAATGGCACTGTAGAATTTTGAATCAAATATCGTGCGTTACCAATTGGTTACAATATTGTTGTATGCATCATTTTTTTCCAATTAAATTGGAGGTAGTCAACAATTCGGATTTTATCGAATCGATGAAGTTTTTAAAGGAAATCGAATTTCAATACAATTTCATTTTGATAGAAATATTACACCCTCATGCAAGAAGGTCCTCGGTCCCAAATGAGGAATGAAACCGAGATTGATGCACTGGATGTATACAGCTATTGTCAGACGAATCCTAACATATGGTATCCTCGTATGGTTGCCAGCAACTTCGTTCCACATCTTCAATCGCCATGGTAATTATGCTACAACTGCTTCCGATGGACGTATACGGGAAATTGACAGCTACCAAGGCAGCGATTAGGTTGACTGAGTGTAACCACTGGAGCAGATTACATAGCCCAGGTCATACGGAAATAATAAAGAATGCGAGAATTCCGACACATACAGACTATATCACACCTATCCTAGACTTTGAATTGGGATACAAAATACTGATTCCAGATAGGGATGACTGGACGAAAGATATAGTCAGAAAATCTTCCAATCTGGAATGTTTACACGGACGGTTCTAAAACGAACGAAGGCACCGGACTCGGAGTATCTGCGATCTCGTCGAAGATCTTTTTCTCTCCGTCCCTTCGATTGCCCAACCACTGTTGTGTATTCCAGGCAGAAGTTAAAGCTATCCAAGAGGCTACGCGCTTACTGTCAATGAATCCGATAGACGGGTTATCTATCGTCATAAACATAGTCAGTCAGGGGGCCATCAAGGCTCTGGACACACCATCAATTAAATCCAAGATGGTAAAAATTTGCCGTCAGATGTAACCTTACCCTATGCTGGGTCACTGGCCAAAGTGGTATTCCAGGCAATGAAAGAGCCGACGAGCTAGCTAGAATAGGAGGTGAGCTTGCCACTGTCAATAAGTCAGGAGGCCCCTTACAATTCAAGCAATAAACACCATGCTAAATACAAATGCCATAAAGAAGTAAAAAGCGTACTACACTTCGTAGGCACCTGTCCTGCCCTCGCAAAAACGAGGAAAAGCACGCTAGGAAGCTACTCATTCGGCAACCTAGAAGAAATGTCAGACAAAAAGATTCTTAACAAAGCAAAATTCATTAAGAAATCAAACTGGTTATAACCGGTAATAAAGTGGACAATATCTACAGAGACCACTTAGACACCAATCAGGTATTTCTAAGGTATCAGTTAGTCCCCTGGCCAACGAGGAATCGGTTTATAAATCACCGGTAAGTTACAACACAATGCATGGATCCAAACAGGATCTTAGTGTGTCACAACTATTTCAGATGTGACAATCCTACCTACCTAACCTAAACGTTCAGTTTTTGACTTCTTTGAAATAGCACGATTAAGACTTTTTGTGGCAAGCAACTGACGACCGAAACGGAGGCATTTTCTTCATCGAATTTGTGCATATGTTGAATGATGGGACTGCGTGTTCATTTTCTTTCTTCATCGAATTTGTGCATATGTTGAATGATGAGACTGCGTGTTCATACGAAGGAAATATTTTTATTCTGACCAAAAGTATAAATAAATCTGTTTCCGTTTGACACGTAAATTTTTTTTTTCTATATTTTCCTCTTTTGTTAATTGGATTTCTATTTTTTTTATTACCTGTTTACAAATCAATAGGAGATTGAGTATTAAAAAATTAAAAAGAAGCTATCAAAATCAGAAGGAGTTACAGACTTACGTTGTGCGAATATTGTTTCTTAACCTGTAATCGAAAATTCGAATATGCTTATCGAAATTGCGAACATCAAAAAAACGTTTACTAAACTCATGCCAGGATAGGATTACTTTTGTGTGGTCAGCTTGTCATAAATAGATTGATCTTAAAAATGTATCTTTTGTTAAAGACCGAAGAAAGAATAACCTTCTTCTATTTCGATGCGTACAGGCTTATCCATCTTGCTGTTCCAAAAAAAAAAATAAATAAAAAGCTTCCCATCAGGAAGTTCTAGTTATGAATGAAATATAGCATCGTTCAAACGTCCTCCATGGGAATTCTGTGAGGACTTGATTTTGATCGATGTCGCTATAACTTAAACTTGATTTCAATTGTACTATCAATTTATGGACCCATCTTATGCTGAAAATTATTTGAAGCTCCGAAGGAACTATGTATAGCCATAGGTTCGAAATACTTATGCTATTTATATAAAAAGTCATCCCACCATAACCGAGGTTATGTCAAATATACCTAATACCCTAAGTATACTTTGAATTCCATATTCTACACTTTCTTCATCGATTAGATAAATATAACACTAGAAAGAGAAAAAGTGACACTGCAAAATATGAAATAAACCTCCTTCAACATTGAATTTGAAAGAAAGTTTTGAAAATATCGAACTACTAACGTTGTGCGATCTTTCGGAGCCAAACCATACTGTGTTCTTTGCGGTAAAGACGGTCACCCAGCCAACTATAAGGGATGCTCCGCGTACAAAAAGGTAGCAGCAGCGAAAAAAGAAAAGGATCAACAACGGCAAGATCGCAAGGTAGCAGTGTTGACGTCGGTAAAATCTGCCCTGATTGAAGGTAAGTCTTTTGCTGATATGTTTAAAACTAATAATACAAATCCAAATCCTGCTAAGAAAGCCCCAGTAGCGAAACCTGTACCCCAACCTAAAATACAAACTCCTGATGTGACACAAAAACAAACACCAAGTGCATGCAAATCATAAAATAAGACAAAAACGTCAAATAGTTCCTTTCTGAATGACTCCCAACGACTTTTTGGTTGTGACTTCTCAACGCTGATGTCAAAAATTACTTCTTTTATTCCTCTGTACGAGGCATGCCCAGACGATATGGGCAAGAAGCACATGTACCTTGAGTTCTGCTTTAAACTATGTCTAGGACAATAGACAAGCTGAATATAATAAGCTACAATGTCAATTCATTAATATCCCATCCTAAACGGATTTCTCTAGAAAGTTTTCTCCACCGGAATAACCCTGATGCTGTCTTACTTTCTGAGACAAGGATAAGTCGAAGACACCGTCTTCACTTTGAACGCTATACTCTTTTCCGAACGGACAGAGATGTATTCGGAACTGGCACGGCCATTCTTATCCGTTCAGCATTTAAATGTCAGCAAATTAGGCTTCAAGGACTAAAAACATTTGAAACAACGTGCATAACCATATCCCTTGAAAACAGCACACCGATTCTTTTGTTTTCTCTCTACAATCAGTGTGGAGCTACCAAAAATGACCTTAACCACGACCTCACCACACTTCACGAGTTTTGTAAGGATTTCCCGAAATTCATCATTGGGGGCGATTTCAACGCTCGTCATCCACTTTGGATGGACTCTGATACTTCCAACCAAGGAAAATCAATTGCAGAATGGCTTTCCTCCAACTCCCATACACACCAATTTGAAATTGTATCGCAACCAAACCCAACCTTTCCTCTCACGCACTCAACTCTGGATTTCTTCATCTGCTCACCAAGTCTCGTATGTAAAATACCATCTCTAACAAATTACAAATGTGAAACTATTCCTTCCGACTCTGACCACTTCGCGGTCAAACTCAGCTTAAAACTATATAATAGCCTGAAAATTCTCATACCCCAGAACAAAGAATTTATCGACTTCCGCAAGATGAACTGGGAGTCTTTTGAGGGATCTTTGACGGAGAAACTCATAGACAACATCCCCAACTCCACTTCGAATCTGAGTAACGCAGAAATCGACACTGCTATTGAAAAAATAGAAAGATCGATTGCCGCGACTATTTCGGAACAATCGGAGTCAAAAAACTTTAAATCAAAATACCAGAACCTCCCTGACCATATAATTAAAATGTATGAATATAAGCAAAAGCTTCGTAAAATTCTGCAAAGAATCTTCCACCGTACGTTTAACACTCGCAACAGTGAGTACCAATCCGTACAATCACAAATCAACTGCTTGAATTCCCTGATACAGCAAAATACTCAAGATTTTGTGAACACTGAGTTTAGGAAAAGACTCAGTAAAATCAAACCAGGCCCTGATACTTTTAAAAAAATCAATAAACTAGTTGGCAAAAGATCCCCAATTGTGGACCAACTTCAACATGGTACTCACTTTCTATCATCTAACGATGAAAAAGCTAACGCCTTTGCAAATCAATTTGCCAATAGCTTCCGTCCAAATCTTCCATCCCACCTTCCACAATTTCTGCACGAAGTTAACGCGGAAGTATCGTCTCTACCCGTTGACAACGTGCCACATATAACCCAATTTACGGAAACGAATTCCTCAGTCTCGCCGATATCCCCAGATGAGTTCACTAATCCATCCGATCTCTCTTTCGAGATTCGCAGCGGACACGCCAAGAAATCCTCCGGACCCGATAAAATTTCCAACTTTATTATTAAAAAACTACCTGCCACTGCTATCATATTTCTTACAATTATATTGAATAATTGCGTGAATAACAGCTATTTCCCTAATAGATGGAAGATAGCTGAAATCTTTCCCATCCCCAAAAAGCCAAGCGCAAACTGCATATCACAATTCAGGCCGATCTCACTCCTTCCAAACTTCAGCAAACTTCTGGAAATGCTGATACTAAGGAAATTCGAATCGGTCTGTGAAACGATTGGTGTAATCCAACAAAATCAATTTGGGTTCAAACTAACCCACTCTACTTTTCACCCGTTGTTGAAACTTCATACAGACACAACGATAGGCCTTAACAAAAAGGAGATCACAGTTGCCTGCCTTCTTGATATAGAGAAGGCATTCGATTCAGTATGGATCAATGGTTTGGTATACAAACTAATGAGACTGAATTTTCCCCATACTACTATTAAAATCATACACAGTTTCCTTACGGGTCGTAGATTCTACGTTCGTGTAGGAACATCTACTTCACCGGTCTTTGAAACTCAAGCAGGAGTAGCGCAAGGCACAAAACTTGGTCCGCCCCTATTCAATTTCCATACCCATGACCAACCACGAAATTGTGAGAAAACAACAACACTGCTATTCGCGGATGACTCAGTCACGTATTCTTCTTCCAGAACGCCCTCTGTAGCTCTCCGCAATGTTGAGGAACATATCCTTAAACTCTGGGACTACTATCGAAAATGCGGAATTAAAATAAACACGACCAAAACTGAACTTATCTGCTTCAGGACTGCCTCATACAATGGTTCAGCCAGCAAGTGCAAAAACCTTGCCTTGACCATGCCAGATAACTCGATCATTCGACCAAAACAAAAAGTCAAATACCTAGGAATTCACTTCGAAGAAAGATTCAGGTTCAATTCCCATGCGACAGCCACTCTAAAAAAGGCCAACCATGCGCTATCCCTAATCCTCCCACTGATGAGAATAAGGAACGGTTTGGATACAAGAACCAAACTCTTGCTATACAAGCAACTAATCCGTCCCATCGTGACATATTGTTTCCCAATATGGTTCACGATAAGTCCAAGCCTAATGAAGAAAATTCAAATCTTCGAGCGAAAAGCACTTCGTTACTGCACAGGTCTGCACCGAAATCCAGAAACCCGTCACTTCTATAGTAATGAAATACTATACGGCACGGCAAACATGCCACCTATAGAAAAGTATCTATGCGTAAAGTCCTCGAAGATACTACGCAAAATCCCTTCCCACTCCAACAATATTATTAATATAATTACAGGTAGCCCATGTATTGAAAATCGCTATCTCAATGTCCCTTCCATGATGGACCCGGGGTATAGAATAGCAAATGAAGAAGGATTCATAGACGACTTTGACAAGAGTAAGCAGAATCACCCCAACTATCACCGGGGATGACACCAAGGAACTAGAAGCATTCTCGCCATCATCAACATAATCATCATCATCATCATCATCATCATCATCATCATCATCATCATCATCATCATCATCTTCAACATCATCATCATCATAGACCGTCGGCGCTGCTCACGCACGGCGTTTAATTAAGACAGTATATACGTATATATACACAAAACAAATTTAATTTCTAGAAAAAATTTAATTATTTTAAGCCTTTAGGCCAACGCAGAGCCCTATGCGCTCGCAGAAATCTATTTAAACTAGTTATAAGTCAAAAATTATTGGAAAAAAAAAAAATTGTACATCAAAAATATATCTGAGCAATAAAGATTAAATTGTAAAAATTGATCTTTCGGAGCTAATAGATCACCTTCATTGGAAAATATCAAGAAGATGATAGTATCTTGATGTGTGATTTGTAATTTCGATGAAAATGATGTTGAATTTTATTCAATTACGAATGGTATTTTATTTATAAGGTACAAGCACAGACAATAAGATAATAATTAAAATGAATAATTGACCGATAAACCTTCTAAGAAATTAATAATTGACAGTTGGCGCTTATGTTTTTTTTTTCATTTTCGAAGTGGCAAATTCAAAAAAATTGTACACTTTGTTTGGATATAAACTAGGAGTCACTTAGCTTACAGAACCGGCACAAGTTAAATTATTTTAATTTTCAGAGAATATTTTTTTTCTGCATGCGAACTTTTTTTAAACTACTTGACAATTTATTATTTTTTATCTATGGGTGCTTTAAATATTTTACGGTTCCTTTGAAACTATTTTTACACACCCTATTTTAACTTTAAATCGACTTTACGAAAAAAAAAATCAATTATGTATATTTTGAAACGAATGAAAATATTTAGATGAGATATTTGTAAGGCAATATTTGAAAAACTCGGCTGCCCATCCAGTACAAATCCATCCAAACCTACTCGACAATCAAATAAGAAAAACAAACAAATAATTAGTTTGAAATTCGATTTTCATTATCGCGCTGCAGTGAATTTGAACTTGACACAACACTATAGACACAGACTCATTTTGATGACATCCCCACTCTCTCACTTAAATAGTTTCCCCAAGTTATTATTGCAATTAAATTTTCTATTATCTTACACAAACGTCAATTAAAAAGAAACAAAAAAAAAACATTGATATCAAATCTCTAGTGGCTTTCAATGAATTAGATAAGAACAAGCTTAATCGAATCAAAATTACGGAGTTTGTTTTGTTTAATTCGAGTGTTGTTTTTATTTCGGAAATATTGCGGGGGAAACATTTTGTTTAATGAGGATGAGACCCAAAGATGAACGCTCAGTTCATTGTCTGCCTAGAGAAGCATACGGGTCGTTATTATTTTACTGCCAGATTAATAAGCTAATTCTGGTTAATACAAGCAACAATGGCATACGAGACTTCATACGACACAGGTCTAAAGCCATTCAAACATGATAAGGATCGCGGAAAATGGTCGTCACCGATGGACTTCCTATTCGCCTGCATAAGTCACGGTTTCAAACTTGATGCAATTTATATCATATCGAATGTTATTTTCGAAGAAGCTGGAAGTGAGTCAAAAGTAAATTGTTATTTCTTTTTAATAATGTGTATGTGTCGCTATTGCAACTCGGTTAACAAATTATTAAAGGAAAAACAAAACCCTGGTCTAAATCTATACCACAGTTCAAGCGTCAAATGATAAGATCCAATTTGATTTTAAAAATTTACTTCAGTGCTATCCGCCCTTCAAACATTATCAACTTTTTGCGGTTTTTTTTACGTGTCCAACGAAAAATCTTCTCCTGACGATACAGATGAATTGCCTTATCAATAAATAACAATTTCAATGTTTTATGATGGAAACAAAAAATATTATTAGTTTTTATTAACCGAAAAATATCTCGCGAGTGAGTGGAAATCCCCTGAGGTCTACGTATGCAAATTAAAAGCTTCAACGTACGTTCATAGTCGGCAATAAACCACAGCATATGACACTTTTTTAAAAGGGTGATTGATGTCAGCACATTGTCATTACATTGTCATTACATTGTGAATCCATGGTTACTTTAAGGTGCGATCACTTATTAGCTCCCATTCATGAGCTATTACATAGATTTCGAAACTGATTCAGTCACCATTTGCCGTAAGGATAAAATTGTCGATGTTGAAGCGGCGATAGTATTTTGATTTGTGGGTGGATGTGTTGCTGTGATTAATGTGATCTATTGTCGCTACTCTGCTATGTAAGCACAACACCCAACGCAGATGAATGACTCGCTTCAGGGAAATTTGAGTCTCGCTTTTAATGACATACTTTATTTTTATTTCTTCCAGCAAATAATCTATGAATAGCAAAGGACTAACGACAAACCGCTGGTGTGCACTTACTTTGTACTCAACTCTTCAGTGGATCTCAATAGCCCTTTTGTCTGAACATTGTATTATTCCATGACTCATCGTTGTCTTTTTGTTACGGTTTTTCAAAATCTACTACACGTAGATTGATATGTTATTTTATCATAATCTTTCAAATGAATCTGTTGTTGATTTACATCATATGAGTCTGTTAATACGCACCATTTTTCGATTTTGGATTTCTTATATCCGCTTAACGACCTTCACGGTATGTGACGTTTGCTGACAGGCAAGCAAATTTTCGCAGCATCCCCCTTTCAATTGCTGCTGCAATAGAAGAAGATAATGTTATTTTCACTCGAATGATACTCTATTTCTAAACACCTCTCTCTTGCTTCATATTGGTGGTGTCATGTTCTAGAATTTTTTATCTGCAACTTGAATGCGAAACGACGATGGTGTTGGACGCTCATATCTCGCAGCATCACTATGCTGTCTTTAATCCGGGGTCTCATGTCCTATATAAGAGAGTATGATTTACGCACATTAAGGATGTTTTCACCAGGAGTTTTTCTCGTGCCGTATTCTAGTCTGCCGACAATTCTCAAACCACTGCATTAATCTGTTCTTCTTCTCATTATTTCGCTCTAATGAATTTGAAGAATCACTTGTAGTATTGAAAACCTCACCTTGCATCAAAAACTTGAGAGACATCAAGCAGCAGCTGAACTAAATTGTCTTCACATTCCCAAGAAGCTTTAACGGAGTTCTGCTTTTGCCGCTACAACAACAAATAAAGAAAATAGCATAAAGTTTAAAATAAATGGAGATCACAATACAAAGAATGAGTTTCATGAAATCGCAACTCAACTTAGCGCCTAACAGCAGACATTTAGAGTCATGGAGCAACTTAATAACTTTCAAAATTATGCAATCATTTCGTTCATCCATTACAATGTAAGGGATCGAATTCCAATAAAAAAAAAAAAAATTTTGCAACTTGTGGAACGAATGCAACTTATGATACAGTAGAAAATCAGACTTCGCATAACACTTTGTTTCAAAGTCATAATCATAGATTAATACATTTCTGCATCAAATAATCTTTTAATCTTGTGATTGTTTTAAGACCTAATTGGTTTAAACTTTTTAATTTCCCATCTGGAAGTAAACCGATATCGAGCTTTTACTTTGCCTGGCCTACTCATACATATTTATGGGTGGTTCAATGAAAAGATATAGCGATGCATACTCATGGGAGGGGCGGAACCCGTGTAAGAGTCAGCTCTCACGTAGCATTGCATTTTTACCATCATTTCTTCCAGCTTGTACTTGCGACAGCTCATACTTAACTTTTATATAAGCCTCGACATTATTTTGCTGGATTCGGGCTTTTATTCTGCTTTTCCTTAAGCTTTTATTTCTGCTAAAATAAAATTATGTATTTTAAAATTGTTTTTTTTCTGTAAATGAATTCAAAATATTCAATTCGGTGCGATTTCTTTATAAACGAAAGTTAATAAAAAAATAAAAAAAAAAAACAAGTGAGAGTTGACTCTCAAACGAAAGGTTCTGCCCCGATGCAATGATATGTTTCTTAATTTAAGATTTATCATGGCATCGCCTACAAATATACAAGATCAAATCAGATAACGAGAAAGCTCGGCATCAGTTTATTTGTGATTCCAATAAGAAGAAGAAATCAGATGGGAAATTGAAAGATTTGAACAAATAAGGATTTAAAAAACTATTACAAGTTTAAAAGATTTTTTGATGCAGACTTACTGTATATGTGAATATGTAATTTATTTTTGGCAAATTCTTGCAAGGAATTCATCTCAAACCGATTGAAAATTCGTCCGAAAATCGTCGATGAACTTCATATTATTGTGGTGTTTGTGCGTGATTTGTTATCCCAACAATTTTTATGGTTTTTTCTGAAAAATAAATTATGAAAAACTAGTTCAAGATGTGATTCTGGAGCGTGTTTAAGCTCCAATTGTCAACGTAATAATATAAATCAACATTGAATATCCTTGTGTGCTTCAAATGCGTAATCAACACACACAATGTCATTCAATGCTTTCATTTTATTTCCTTTTGCAATTGTACGTTTCCAGTGATTTATTGAAATGTTTGGACAATCAGAACTCAAACACACATCAAAATCACCTAAAACACTTTTTTTACAATTTTTTTTTTTTTTAAATGACATTGTGATTCATTTTTCGGATTGAGAAAAATGCCAACACGAAGCAAAACACGTTAATATGGATGTTAGACTTCGTTGGGTTGGGCAGAAACATTTTGACATTCGTTCCACAAGTCGCAATCGTTGCAAATTTTTTCCACAAGTTGCAAATTTTTTTTTCTCATTGGAATTCGTCATGGATGGATGAAATGATTGCATACTTTAAGAAGTTATTGAATTGCTCCATGACTCTGATTGTCTGCTTTTAGGCGCTTAGTTGATTTGCGATTTCATGAAATATTTTCTTTGTTTGGTGACCCCCATTTTTTTTTAACTCTATATGATTTTTATTTTTATTGTTGTAGTATATGTCCCTTTAACAGTTTAGGAGCTGGAGTGTCAAAGAGACTGACGGCCGGACAGCGGAGGCTTACTAGGTTCTTTTGGACCTTTTGGGAACGGACCCCTAAAAAGTGTCATTTATATTTATATTTTTATTTATAACATTACATAACATTAACATATTAACATAACATAACATTATCGAGCTTAATGAATGTTTTCGAAGCCAGCATTTCATTTAAAACTTTATTCAAATACTTTGGAATCGAATTATAAGCATATTGGGCACATAAAAAGACATCGAACAAAATAAAATGTTCCGCCCCGATTAGAATATTTCCAAAAAATTATTTTTTTTTTCAAAGACAATTCTAGATGAACTGTGCTTCTTTTATAATTAATGGTTGAAACTGAACCCGTTTTCACAATTTGTACAATTTGTACAAGAAAACTACTTAATACAAAAATGCAAAAAAGAAAATTTAACTGACAGAATATCAAAAAAACAAAACAAAAAATTTAAGTCCATTCAGAAAAATGACTCCAACCACATTTTGCTATTCACCCGCATACTGAAAAGCTATGACCTGAGCATTTGCGCTTGGGAGAGAATCGAGACTGTGATAAATGTTGATACTAATAGTGCCTGACAGGGTTTATGCATTTATTTATTAAGAACCACCGGTTTCTCAGTCAATAAATGTTGTGCAATGGAGCAACGCATTTTATCAAAACTAAATCGATATATATTCAGCCTTTTGCTTATTACTGTCTGCAGCTCCTCAGTGGATCTATACATTTTTAAAAGTTCTTTTATTATAGCAATATTTTGATACTCTTATAAATTACTGCACTTCTCCTTTCTTTTTTGAGTTTTCATATTGGTTCCTTACTTCATAACTCTGGCGGTGTGCATTGTTCCAATTGTTTTTCTTCAGTCATTTCTTGGACAATTCTCCAGCACAGGATTCATTTCAGTATTTCGGATTTCTCCGCTTTTTAAAGGTGACTTCATTTTAAATTATTCAATAAACATTTAATTTGTTGCAAAATTGTTTACAGGCATTGGATATGTATCGTTGGCTGTTAACATAATAACCCTAAGCTACTTTAGCATTTTTGGTGCCATTCCTTTGTTTTATTTGTTCCATTCATTGAGGCCAACGATACCATGGAGCTGTGAGGGACTAACACACTGGATGGATCTAAGCGATAACATAACCACGGTGCGTAAACTGATAAATGGATGGAATGATATTCAAAAGCTTTTTTCTTTAGTTGATCATTGATTGATATAACATCTTTGTAGATCTGCGACAGGAACTTAACCGTCGATGAGTCTGAAAGAGTCAAAATACCATCAGTGGAGTTTTTCAAGTAAGTCCAGTCTCGAAAGATAAAACTTATCAGTAAACGTCCATCCGTATGAAGGTTTCAATTGGACCCCATTACCTGGCGTAATAGCGACTACCCGGAGGCAAGCTTTTCGTGGCTACTTATGGTTTGTTCATTCATTATTTGGTTGATAGTCGGTGCCGTACTTGTAAGACCCATCGAAACGGTAAGATTACTCGTATTCGCATTATTCTAAATGAGTTGAGTTGAGATCTATTTTGACAGATAGGACGCTTTTTGCGATATATCTGCATAGCAGTACTTAGCATACTCGGTCTCTGTGTTCTTCGATTTGCTTTCCTTCCTCATGCACTTGATGGCATCAATAAGTTTTTTGAATTTCCTTCTTTTGGAAAAATTGACAGTTGGATAATGATACCTCTTCTAGCGTTTGCTGCCCTCGGTCCCGGCTGGGGCACAGTACTCACCATGGCAAGTTATAACAATTTCAAGACCAACATATTCCAATACAGCTGGCTTCTGTGTGCAGCACAATTTGGACTTATGTTTGGGCTTTCGTTGATATCAATATCTGTATGCAACTTCATGACACGTAAGTTTATTGCGAGCAACCCGAAGATGGTTTTCTGTTCTATTTTATGTTTTTAGAGGGCAATACGCATTATTTTTACTTTCAATTTACTCATACCCAATGGTTGGAGTTTCTGATTCCGCCTTCGGCATTAACCTTTTTGGAAGCTCCACGATTTTGGTCAATACTGTATTTCGGTATGTTAGTCCTGGGGTGCCTCAGCCTTCTGGTAAGATTGTGTTTTCCTCTTTATCTTAACCCCTATTGATGAATCTTCAGATTGTGCAACTTGTTTCCGTTATGACGTCCCTGTTCGATGAATTTGAGCTATTGCGACAGTTCAAGAAAATACTAAACGTAGCTGTGGTAGCCGTTCTAGCTTTGAGCTCGATTTACTTCTGCTCAAACGTATGACGACGAATAAAGAATGAAGTCCTTCTTGACAAAATCTATTTTCTAGCATGGAATTGTGTTCTTCGAAAGCCTCATCAAAGCCTCTATAGTGACACAGATGCTGCTCAATCTACTGTTGCTGCTTGTGGTTCTTTGGGTCTATGGACGAGAACGTTTCCAAAAGGATCTACGTTTCATGACGAACCGCACGTATCCTACCTGGATGGTGAACATTGTAAGATTTGTTGCGCCGCTTTTCCTGCTGTTCGGTTTGGTAAGAAATATCTGAGGAGTATTTTGTCGAATTTTCTTTTGTTGTGACTATGAGTTTTTTAGTTCTTTGGATTGATTGTCTCGATAGCTATGCTCTTGTATATTGATTTTACATGGTCCATGGTGCTTGTGAGTGTTATAATTGTTTTGACGCCGTGGTGTGCTGTTCCTGGATATTGCATCTATAGATTAATTCATACCAGTGGCATGATAAAAATACGCTTAAAGCGTTGCGTAAGGCCAACGGATTGGTATCCCGCTGACGCTGAAGATCGACAGAAGTATGAGGAGGCTTTCAGCGAGACGGATATTTCTCATCAGTTGACAACAGATACTTGTGGAGAAATCAATTAGATTATTATAACAAACTAAGGAAATACATATTTTTTGTGAAATGTGTGTTTTATTAAAAGCTTTAAATATATTTTTATGTTAGAAGGAGAAGGAAGATAATAATGCAACTAGTTTGAAACGTCATAAGAAGATTTGAACGTGTTTAAATTTTGTTAACAATTAGGAATTGTTAAAGATAAAATTGTATCTTATTGGATCCGAGTACTTATCAACAATTTTAGTTTTAAAAATATTCCTTATTTTACAGGCGTGTCATAGTTAAACCTTTATTCATGAGCCTCGCAGGCACCATCAGTTGATTACACACTTAAAGCACATGGGTGAAAGGCATGTGAGATACATATGCTTGTGAATAATTCTATAGTCAACTCTCTGCTCCTGCTCTCTCAAAACATAATCTGTTGTACGTAGCAATGGACTATAAGGGTCAGCCTATTCATGATTTTAAAATCAGAAATCAGTATCAATTGATAAACGATACAAATTCTGTGCTGTGGAATGGGCCAGGTTTTCTCTGTATGCATTCTGTTAATGATCCTTTTGCCTTTTTAATGAACATGTCGCACTGAAAAAAATGGTTATCAGAAGTAATACACCTTCTTGGCTGCACGGGGACATTCTGATGTTAATGCAACAACGAAAAACTTCTGGAAAGCAAAAAGCAAAACCGAAAATTCCTGAGATTATAAACTATTCAATATTAAGTTTGTTCGCATACTGAAAAAAAAATCGTCCTGTATTTGTGCCGTCGCCTTAATACGTTTGGTTTCGCTTGATTATCTGACGAGGAAGTTGTGGAGGTAATGCTGTCGATTTAGTCAAATGAAACAGGCGTTGATGGAGTCGGATCAAAGCTCATAAGATTGCTTACGCCCCACAATTTTCTTATCCTGACTTTTGTTTTTAATACCATTGTTACTACTTCGGATAACACATTGAATAGAAAAAATGCAAACAAAATTCCCATTCCAATTAAACAAAATGAAAATGAAACATTATATAGACCCATTGCCATAATACCGTTCTAAGCAAGATTTTTGAAAAAACGATACTCAAGCAAATGCAAGCCTACCTCTAAGTTAAGAGACTATTAAACGCTAGCCACTCTGTCTTTCGCTCAAAGCATAGAGAGGCTGCTCTCAGTTGTCGATGATATTAGAAAATCTGTGGACAAAAGATATATTTCCGTCCTTATTATATTCAATTTTCCGAAAGCATACGACACGGTAAACCATGAACTTCAAAAAGTTTATAAAATCTCAAAAGAATCAAGATAAACTAATTTTTTCTTGTCTTGTGGACAGAAAGCAATGTTTTGTTGCCACTAATAAGCTCTCGCCTTTTATTGCAGTAAGAAGTGGTGTTCCGCAAGATTGTATTATTGGACCAATGCTCTTCTTTTTATATATTACATAAATGAACTTTCTTAATATTTATAATCCCACACTGCTCGCTACATGTGTGCCGATGACGCCCAGCTTCTCTTGATTTGCCCTATGAATCAATAAGAGTAGGCAAGAATGCTTATCAATGACGATTTACTTGATATCGTCTTGTTTTCACAAAAAAACTTTCGATGCTTAAATCCTGCAAGGTCCAAGGTAGCCATAAACATAACAATTCCTCAAATTAAAAAGAGCTCTTTAAAGGTAAGCCCGACTGGACTGATCATATCAACGCAACTCCTTTGGTCCTCTGGTAAAAAATGGGAACCAAAAAGGAAGATAGTACCCCCTCCAACCGTCCCATGCGTATTGTTTTGTTATCTTCTCGATCTAGTACCAGTGAAGAGTAGGTATCTTTTTTTAAAACCCATATTGCTATATTTGCTATTTTTGGAGTAAGATCTTTGTCAATATATTTTCATTGATGAGATAAAAATTATGAATCCAATTCCAATCAGTAAAAAATATATTTAATATTGTTTAAAAATTTTAATGCTCTAATGAATCTGTCGCAACAAAGTAAACGCTACAAATGTACACATATTAGTTCGCTCCAAAATGGTTTGGTACACTAACACAAACGTACGTTAATTACTACCAAAACAAAAAACCATGCTGCCACTGAATTTGATAACAAACAACTTCGTATGAAGTTCACAATAAAAAAAATAAAGTTAATGTTGTCTCCATTTCGAAATGAATACGGGGAAGCATTCAATACTGAAGATGAACCTCAACGAACAGCGTTCAGTACAACATTCATTCCGAGATTGTCTGCGTTAGGAAGAGTGCGGGTCGTTGTTGCTTTTTTGGATAAATAAAATTATAAATAAATAAATAAAATTTTGTGATAGCTTAAAAATAGACTCGCTCGTAATAAAAAAAAAATCCGGTTTACAGAGGCAGCTATGGCGTATGACACGTTATACGACACAGGCCTGATGCCATTCAAACATGACAAGAATCGCGGCAGGTGGTCGTCATCGATTGATTTCCTATTCGCCTGCGTTAGTCACGGTTTCAAACTTGATGCGATTTTTATCATACCGACGGTGCTATTTGCAGAGATTGGAAGTGAGTTTCAGTGATAACCTTTAAACGTTTTTGGAATACAGATTTATTTAAAGAAACCACAAACTTTTTTGTAATTATTTAAGTTCCCCGACGCGTGCTAACAAATTTATACGTGTAAATATTATCAAAACAAAATGATTTGTTTACAAACTATTTTTGACTAATGTCAGATACGACTCATTTTATTCGAATTCTACCGCAGGTTCTCAGAGAGCTTTACTTCGATTGTGCGGCCAAGTTCGAGTCGGATTTGCGCACCGAGGGTTCCGTACAAACCTGTAGGTTTATAAGTAAAAATTCACCCACCACGACTATCGAGTCATAGTTATAGTATTTTTAAGGACAAAGGTCTCTTTATCGTTTCAGTAATCCTTTATTTAATATTAACACTTATCATTTATTTCATATTATAACTAAAATACTTGCAAAATAAAATATTGTAAGAACAATACAAGCGAGCTGTCTGAAAGCTGTTTGAAAAATGAAAAATGAAAAGATAAGTCGCGGTCATTGCTGTGACACAATTATGTCTATAATCACAATTTAAATTAAGGTTTTGATTTCCTTGCGATTTCAAAATATGCGGTATAAATGGTTGTACCTTTTCGTTTCTGCCTTGACTTAGAAATTCGTTTTATTTTCAGAGCTTAAAGGAAATTAGACCTTAGTATTTGATTTCAATGTCATATCTCTAGTTTCAATTTAATACCTCTACGCGTTCATGACGAAAGGGGTTTTAAGTTCAAAATTACTAAAAATATTTCAATTACATGATGTGACTAAAAATTTATGGTTTTCGCATTTTTTCCTTTATCTGTGTTATAAGACGTTTCGTAGCAAATTTCAATATTCTTAGTTCACGGGAAGTACTCTGTAGGTTTTGATTCCCTTGCGAGTGTCGAAAATTTTTGGCATAAACGGCTGATATTTTCACGGCTCCAAATGAGTGTAGACCTGAGTATTTGATACAAATTCCAGCTTGATACCTCCACGCTTTCCTGAGAAATAGGGTATTGACAGACAGACAACAAAGTTTTTTCCGCGTGCAGATCAACAGTAAAATCAATTCTTTAAAACAAAAAAATTTTAATTAAAAAAAAGTATTGCTTAGGTTTTCTATGCGCTTATATGGTAAGAATCCATTGAACTGTTTTTTTTTCTATTTATGTGCAATTTGCGAATTTTATTTTCAATTTTTCGAAATACCAAAAACAAATAAAGAGCACTTTCCGCATCATGTGTTCTACGTGATTTTTCTAGATTCAAATCAATCTTGGAAACACACGATTTTAGATCCGGTCTGGATTTCCAAAGAATTGGGTCACATCGTCAAGACTACTCATTCTGGACGAAATGATTGGCATGATTCTAAAGATAATTTAAAGAAATGGATTTACATCAAATGTCATCTTTAAGTAATAAACATACACTGCCTTAAGGCATGAGATCAGCATGTAAGCATGTGCTAGATAAATAAGCCCATTCGGGCTTGGTGATTTTAATGAAGTTTGGTTTAGTTGAACTCCTTCGACTTCTATTAATCAAATAGAGTTTATCAAGTGTCCCCGGTTCTGTGGTTGATGTATCGGCTGCTGAGTGAAAGATTCAAATCTGGGATCGAGAGTTTCACATGCACCTCTCGTTTTTAATGGCAATCCTCCGAAGAGTACAACTGTAGTCTGGAAGGATTTGAACAAACTAAATTATCTGGATAGCCTCAGTGATGATTTTGTCCCCCGGGTTGGTTTTTCTTTAAAGGGATAGAGTTTCCAGTATATCAGCTTTCTTACTGGCAGATTATACGAAATGCTGTAGATGGATTTACGTATATCAACTCATACTTTCCGTACCAAATAGTAATCGGCTGTGAAGAGTTGAGGGCATCCAACTTCGCCACACGGCGCAGACATGTAAGACCAAGCTTGGTGTTTACTCGCGTGAGAACGCTCTATTTCAGTAATTGACGTTTATAACCACCATATTTTGCTGACTAGGCTAGACTAGTTCTATTTTAGTTTTACGGCAAGGACAACCATGACAATTAGCATTGTGTCAGAATTAAACGCAAATATAAAATGTGCTGTTTGGTGTAAATGGTGGAGCGCCTGCCTTTCCCAAAGTGATCTTAATATTCGAATCTGGTCAAGTCACAAATTGTCATTGGGACCAAATTTATGGCCCTTTTACTGGATTGTCGACCAGCGATATTAGTTTGACTGATGAGTGGCATTGTTTTTGTGGATGCTGTATTGGCTGTTTGAATCTAAATGAAGTGATTTGTATCGATGATGTTTAGATGGCTGTGAAGGCAGAAAACTGACAGCGTGTTGAGCTTATCTTCCAAACTTATCAGGTTTATCAAACTTATGTTTTAAAAAATGCTTGAGAATGCCATTTTAAGCTCCATCCACAGAATTGAAACCAAATACATCTGACTTTTAAGACCACTACGACACAATTGTAGGCTGTTAACAAGCCTTTCCTTGGATTACGGGTATATTCATTCTTTTATAGTCCTTTGACTACCCAATGCACCGACGAAACGCCGCCTTGTTTGGCAGTTCGAAGCGTTGCGGCCGTTCTTCTGAAGTATGATATTACGGCACTCACTGCCATCGGAGAGCTGTAGAAACGAAGTACTCGTTAATTTTTGCACAAGCGGTTACTATCTATTAAGTTTTGAAGGTTAAGTAAACCTATTCATCAGTAGCATATGGTATCTGCCTTATTTTAAAAGTGAAGGCTAATCATGTATGAACAAACAGAAAAGAAGTGGCCCAAGGATGGATCCTTGTAGTAACCCCAAAATAAAATTGGAATGAAGAACAAATATACTACGAAAAGAAGAAATCACTAGATAAACCAGGATAATTGCTTTACAAATGGAAGCCAGATCAGGTGACGTGAAGTATTTCTTGCTATGCTAATGGAAACCTTAATATTTTGCACACTTTTTGGTGTACCTCTAGATCAACAATCGTACCTTAAAGAAGCAGAGAGTAAACCGACTTTTTGTCGGTTATCGAAAAAGTATCTTTCGAATGATGAAAATTTATTTGAAAGGAGCTCATTTGCACTTTAACACGTTATGTCTTTTTTCAGTTTTCATATTGATTCCGTATTTCATAACCCTGGCGGTGTGCATCGTTCCAATTGTTTTTCTTCAGTCATTTCTTGGACAATTCTCCAGCACAGGATTCATTTCAGTATTTCGAATTGCGCCACTTTTTAAAGGTGATTTCTTCTTACATTATTCACTTAACATTTAATTTGTAGCACAATATTTTACAGGCATTGGATATGTTTCGTTGGCTGTTAACATAATAACTCTAAGCTACTTTAGCATTTTTGGTGCCATTCCTTTGTTTTATTTATTCCATTCATTAAGGCCAACGATACCATGGAGCTGTGGGGGCTCCTTGGAGTGGTTGCATCTAAGTGATAATATGAAGTCGGTAAGTAACTGATATTTTAATACTGTTGAACATATATTTATTTCGGATGTTAACAGATATGCGACAAGAACATAACAGTTGAAATATCAACAATTATAAAAATACCATCTGTGGAGTTTTTCAGGTAAGTCTAGTCTAGAAAGACTTAATGAGTCAGCAAATGACCATTTTTGTCTAGGTGTCAAATGGATCCAATAACCATGGACCATAATGACTTCCCGGTACCAAAGTTTTCGTGGCTACTTATAGTTTGTTCATTTATTATTTGGTCGATGGTCGGCACCATTCTTGTAAGGCCTATCGAAACGGTAAGGTTTTAAGAAGTAGATTATCCTAAATAACTCTGGATCTTTCCGGACAGATCGGACGCTTCATACGATATTCCTGCATAGCAGTACTAAGCATTCTTGGCCTATGCCTGCTTCGATTCGCTTTCCTCCCTCATGCCTTCGAGGGCTTCAAGAGGTTCTTTAGTTTGCCGGATCACGCCTACTTTGAGGAATGGCTGATGATACCGCTTTTGGCCTTTGCTGCCCTCGGTCCCGGCTGGGGTTCAATTCTCACGATGGCAAGTTATAACAACTTCAAGACCAACATATTCGGATACAGTTGGCTCCTGTGTGCTGCGCAATTGGGTTTAATGATCGGTCTTGCATTGATATCTATAACTTTGACGAGCTTCATGGCCGGTGAGTTTTTAGCTCCTTTCTCAAATACGAGTTAAGATTTTATTTTTACATTACAGAAGGTAATACATTACGTTATCCTTCACTTCACACACAATGGATGCACTTTTTGATTCCGGGTTCGGCGCTGACCCTTTTGGAAGCTCCACACTTTTGGTCCGTACTGTATTTCGCGATATTAGTACTGGGGTGCCTTAACCTAATGGTAAGAAAACATAACCTTCTTTATGTAAACCTTTCTGATGGTAAACGGCATCTTCAGATTGTTCAACTCGTTTCTGTGATGACATCTCTATTCGATGAATTCGAGGTATTGCGACAGTTCAAAAAATTACTGACCGTAGCTGCGGTAGCCGTTCTAGCTTTGAGCTCGATTTACTTCTGTTCCAACGTAATATAATTTTAAGACGAAAGGCGTATTTTCTAGTTGAATTTCTCTGTTTATCTTTTTTTCAGCACGGTATGGCGTTCTTCGAAAACCTCATTAAAGCCTCCATGGTAACACAGATGCTTCTCAATTTACTGTTGCTGCTTGTGGTCCTTTGGGTCTATGGACGAGAACGTTTCCAAAAGGATCTACGATTCATGACGAACCGCACGTATTCTACCTGGATGGTGAACATTGTGAGATTTGTTGCACCGCTTTTTCTGCTCTTCGGTTTGGTAAGAAATTTCTAATAAGTCTTATGTCGAACTGTGTTACCGTGACATTATGTTTTTCAGTTCAGTGTTATTTTAGGCTCATTAAGTTTTGTTTTTTATAAAAGCTATACTTGGTTCATGCTGCTATTGAGTGTTATAATTGTTATGATGCCATGGTGTTTTGTTCCAGGATATTGCATTTATAGATTAATTAAAACTAGCGGTATGATCAGGATTCGTTTTAAACGATCTGTTCGGCCAACGGACTGGTATCCTTCTGAAGCTGACGATAGACAAAGGTATGAAGAGGCTTTCAATAAGACTGAAACTTGCCATCAATTGACATTAGATACTCTTGAATAAATTGTCCTTGGATGGACATCTTTTTTTATTATTTAAATCCAATGTCGAAAAATTGCTTAAGTTTTGACATGAAGACACTCTGCTGTCTTAAGTTGTTTTTTTTTTTCAATAAATAATAATTAATAAATATACTATACTATCGTTGTTGGGTGTTGACATAAGGTGGAAAGAAAAAGTAATTCCATTGTTCCTGAGTTGAATAAAATTATCATGAGCGGGAGTTTAAAAATGAATTTTGTTACGTAAAAGCGTATTCACAGCTAAGTTTTTCAATGGCACAAGGGTGAGTATTCTTTCCGAGTCTGGTTTAACGTTCATTCCGCTGATGCAATGACAGCACCGGAGTTCAGGTTGTTGATCGATATCATTGTTCTTGGGATAAACTTTGTGAGAAAATTATCAACATTGATAGCATTATGTGCTATCAAATTCCGAATATATGACGAGATCCTCGCTGCGGTGAACAATTAACCCGTGCTCATAAATGAGGTTTGAGTCAGCAGCTGAAGCGAAAGGGAGGCCTATTTGAGTCCTTGCTCTGTAAATTGAATTCAATGGCCGCTGCTTTGAATTCATAAAAGATCATTTGAAAAATTCCCTTTTATCCTTTCTCTTATAAGAATGTATTATGTGTCGGATGTAACGAGGCTTCCGAGACCCCAAAAAAAGTCACTGTGTAATGCGGTTTCCATTCCGGAGCCCAAATTGACCTGTATTTTTTTTTTTTCAAATCTTCTGATGGGGCCATCATTGCTGTCAATAGCAATTCCTGTGTGATAGCAATCGTGTAAGGAGTAAGCCATCATTTTATTGGAACACATATTTCATGACCGACACGACCGCCTTTTTTTCGTGATTTGACTCTTTTGGACAACTTTCTTAAATCGGACCGACTTTGCGATCTAATAAATCCAAGATATTTGTCACTCTATTCCTTTGTCTGTCTTTCGAAAACCAAGAGACAAACGACATCAAGTTTCCAGCTGCGTTGATAACAAACAACTTGATGCGGAGTTGGCAAACAGAAAAAAAAACTGAATTTTCTTTTTTGTTTTTCAAAATTTTGTTTTAATTTTTGAAAGAACACCGCGAATAATTTCTTTGAGCAATCATTATGAACGTAAGAAACAGCGTTCAGTTTCACAAAATTCATTCGGAAATCGTCTGTATTTTTTAAAAGAGTGTGTGTTTTGTAAAAAATTTGTCTGAGCCTAAATTTAAACAAATTCTGGTGTAAAGAGGCGACAATGACGCACAAGACATCATTCGACACAGACATGAGGTCATCCAAAACTGATTAGAACCGCGGGTGGTGGTCATCACCGATTCCTATTCGCCTGAGTAAGTCACGAATTTTATCATACCCACGGTAAAAGGGATTACTTGTGACGGCATAATTATGTGGTTTCTATTGGAAAAAAAGATCAATCAACTTCGATGCATTTCATGGGTTGTGAGAAATCTTATATCTGAACAAACCACCACGTAAGAAGTTTGAAAACAGCTTCTTCCGAGTATAAAGAACACTCAACATGCTGAATTTCCATTAAAATACATATGTTTGTTGAAAATACTGACTGTGTCAAAAAGAACCTTAATTTAAATCTATTGAAAAATGTTCTACACTCAAAAATTGTTCTTAGCAACTTCAACTTTTCTTACTAAAAAAAAAAATCAAATTGATAAGCCTTGTTCAGTATAAGTCTATCCGGGCAAAAATATACTCAGAGTGAGACAGCAGATTGGGGACATTGGAAGCAGGAACCCTCTGGCCTCTCGGATTTAACGTTTTACGTTATCTGTTTTTGTTATTGTTAGGATTTGACGCTAATCCAATGATGCACACAAAAATTACTGGGATGTCTTTCGTTATCATGTAAGGGTCAACAAAATCTCAGTTCCTATACATGCCGGCGGAAATGAGACAAAATTCTGCAATTGCCTTGAACTGATCATGCCGCGGTGATGACAGTACTTTCAATATTAATTCTAGCGAAGCTTCACTTTGATTCGAGTGTTATTGATTTATGTATAAAAATCATAGAACAGAAGAATGTATAAATAGGGAAAAAACACCCATGATACTAAACACTCTAGTCGTCCAAAATTGACAGCTGTTTCGGAAGTTAGTTTTGGGTGATCGTAAGCTGAAGTTGCGTCAAATAGCTGACACTTTAAAGATTACACAAAGAAGAGTGTTTTTAGAAGAGAATGCCGCGTTCAAAAACAAAAACGCGTTGACGATCCAGAGTACTGGAGTTTTTCAAGTGAGATAAAAAGGATTGCAACGAATGAAACGTGGATCCTCTACAAAACAACTGAATCAAAAAGATAGTGAACAGCAGAATGTCCAAGTGAAAGTCGTCGAACACGGATAGAAATTCAAAAGTCAGCTGGCAATGCTATCACATCCGTATTTTGGGACGCATATAATATTTTGTGTAAATACTCTCTTAAGAAAGGTATCCGAGCAAGTGAAAGCTCTACATCCAATAAGACCAAGAACTTCCAGATGGAAAATTAAAAGGTTTGAACAAATATGGATTTAAAACGGTAACAAGATTTAAAAATGATTATTTGATGCAGACTTGCTGTAAAAATATGTGAATCTATGATTCTGATTTTTTTTTGTTGGTAAATTCGTGCAAGGAATTCATCTCAATCCGAGTGAAAATTCGTTCGGAATTCGTTGATGAAAGTCAAATGAAAGGGGTATTAATGCGAACCTCTATTACCCACCCTTACGAGTGTCAATACCGCGTACGTGTTTTGCTTAACTAAAGATATTGATTATAATGGTATTTTCTTGAAAACTAATAATTAAAGCCAATCGTATCTGGAGCGTGTTTAGTTTTCAACGTATTCAAGCAATTGCTCTAAAGAAGAGAGAGAGAAGAGAGAAGAGAGATAAGAAAAGATGTATCTAAACATTAATCTCTATTTTTACTCGCTATCAGTACTGCTTATAAAACAAGCATTGTAAGTGACAGTGTTACTCATAGAGTAATACCCCATCTTGTCAAAGTGACCAGCAGGCATACAGCGGACGGTAAGTTCCTTTTGGAACGGAACCCTAAAAAATCGGCTTCATAAAAGAATGAATAAGATTTCTGTTTCACGAAGACAATGCACCTTGCCTGCCAAAATGATGATTGAATTGAATTGATCATTCTTTTTGTTCCTTTTGGAACGGAACCCTAAAAAATCGGCTTCATAAAAGAATGAATAAGATTTCTGTTTCACGAAGACAATGCACCTTGCCTGCCAAAATGATGATTGAATTGAATTGATCATTCTTCAATTTGTTGAAACGAGCATCGATTTCATTAATCTTGAAGAAGACTGAGGAGAAAATGCTTTCTTTTATTAATTCAGAAACGTATTAACCGATTTGATACGTTACAAATTTTCATTTTAAAAATTCAAAAAATTGACACTTCTATCCTGATGTTTGCCCTTTGCTCACTCCTTAATGGGTACATTATCTTTGCGACGTTGTAATGCTTAAATTTTCTTTTAATAATCCATCCTAGCCATGACGAAAATTAATGAGTTAGGTGTATCATTTGAAGCTGTTTCTTTTTCAACTGTACATATTTATTCTTTTCATTCTAAGGCACACGATAAGATGGAGCTAGGAGGGCTCCTTCGAGTGGATGGGTCTGAGCTATAATATGACTAAGGTGAGTAAGTGATATTTAAACACCATTTATTGATATTATTTTTTTGCAGATATGCGACAGGAACATATCTTATCTTGCAGACCAGAAATGACATCCGTAGAGTTTTTCCAGTAAGTTTTGTCTTCAAAGACAGAATAAGCTATGGAACGATTTTCTCTTCGCAGGTATCAATTCGGTTCCGCGAGCTCAGTTGAAAGTGGTCATCCAAGGCTTTATAGTAACACGGATGTTTCTCAATCTACTCTTGATACTCGTGGTCTTTTGGGTTTATGGTCGAGAACATTTCCAAAAAGATCTACCATATGTGGCGCCGCTTTTTCTACTGTTCGGTGTGTTGAAAATTCTTGAAAATCTTTTGTCGTATTGAGTTACATTAACAATCTTTATTTCAGTACTGTGAAATTATTTTTCATTTTTTATGGAAGCTCCACTTGGATGATGTTGTTGGTGAGTCTCATGATTGTTATGCTACCGTGGTGCTTTGCTACAGGATTAGTATCCTTCTGAAGCTGGAGATCGACCGAACTATGCTTTCAGTGCAACAGAAACTGCTCATCAATTGACATTTGTGTCTTGTGAATAAACTGATTCAATGCCCACAATATACGAAGAAAAATTATTACGAAGTCACTAGACCAACTTCAATATCGAGTCTCTTGTCTCTCCCTCTTTTGTAGCTTCTTTCATAAATTATTTTAATCCTTTGACATTTTCCACGCACACCTATTTTACTATTTTTCTCGCTCTCAAGGGATTAAGACTTCCCTAATAATATTTTTCTTCGCAAAGTGAGCAAATGGATTCGGAGGTGAATTGAACGATTGTGCGGTGGTTTTAAGCCCTGATATATTTTGGTTTCAATTTTTCCATGGATGAAACATTGGCTAATTTGCATTTGCATAATTCACAGTATTTTATTTTATTAACATAAGTTAATATTCTAGAAAAACCACTAAAAATATTACTACTGTGTCCAAAAAATAAGGTGACATATGAATTTAAACTGCGCGCGTCGAAGGATTTGGAAATTTTTCTTTCTTTTTAGGTTGGTAGTACTGTCAGTGACATCTATGTGAAATTTCATGTCAAAAAATATTCATAGTGTTTGAGATACGCGTCGTTTTGTGAGCTGCTAAAAGTGAGTTTTTCGTTTTTTGCGATGTCGAAATTTATTGAGCAAAGAATTTGCATTAAATTTTGTTTGCAGAATCAATTTTCTGCTGCGGATACGTTGAGGATGGTGCAGAAAGCCTTTGATGATAAGGCTATGTCTAAAAAAAATGTTTACAAGTGGTATAGTGATTTCCAAGCCGGCCGTGAACGTGTCGAAGACGAAGAGCGTTCTGGGCGACCATCAACCTCAACCGATGAAGCTCACGTCCAACAAATCAAAGATTTGGTGTTGAAAAACCATCGATTAACGATTAGAGACCTTGCTGATGAAGTTGGCTTATCGAAAGGCTCAGTCAATACCATTTTGAAGGATGCTTTGGGCCTCAAGCGCGTCAAATCTCGGCTGGTACCAAAAACATTGAATTTTTTGGAAAAAAGGCGTCGCGTTGAAGTGTGTGAAACAATGCTTTCCGACTACCAGGATGTCATGAAACGCATTATAACTGGCGATGAGTCTATGCTTACGATCCCGAAATAACCGATCAATCGAGCGAATATCGTGCCAAAGGAGAGCCGAGACCAGAAAAACCGCGCCAAAGTCGCTCAAAAATCAAGGTCATGTTTTCTGTTTTCTTCGATTATCGTGGTGTTGTGCTTTATGAATTCCTTCCAACCGGCCAAACAGTCAACAAGGAATATTATTTGAACGTTATGCGTCGTTTGCGTAACGCTATCCGCCTAAAAAGGCAGGAATTGTGGAAAGACAATTCTTGGTTTTTACACCACCATAATGCACCATCCCATACCGCACTCGTAATTCGTGATCATTTCACCAAAAACTCAACCCATATCGTTCCGCAACCACCGTATTCACCTGATCTGGCGCCGTGCGACTTCTGGCTGTTCGACAAGCTCAAAAGACCGCTCCGGGGACTAGGTTTTGATACGATAGAGGAGATTCAAGCCGCAGCGAAGACGGAACGGAAGGCCATCCCGGAAAGTGACTACAACCAGTGTTTCAAAGATTGGAAAATCCGTTGGCATAAGTGCATTGCATCGGGAGGGGATTACTTTGAAGGGGATGAAATTGATTTGGAAGAAAAAATAAAGAATTTTCAAAATAAATACAATGTCACCTTATTTTTTGGACACAGTAGTATACCTATACAGCATAGCCAATTTCGAAGACACGAACTAGCATGAAGGATGTTGGCTCTTCTAAGTGCATTGAATTCTCAAGTGTTCTCGTAGGGAAACAAAACATTTCTTCAAGGATTGCATTATTGCAACTTAAACTCGATAGCAACTGGAACATGTTATGTTTCCAAGTTTGTTTCTTCAAAATAGAGCAGCATTCACATTCTATCATTCAGTGCTTAGTAGTTTCAAAAAAGTCTAATAAGACTTGCAAGTAAATGGAATATTAAAACAGAACACATGTGCACTGCTTGCGAAATTAAATTTTTCCTAGGCCCATCCCTCGCATCATCGTGAGGCACGAACTCCTACTGCCCCAGAATACACCGTGTAACAAATTAATTGATGCATTTAATAGATAATACGAGTAAACACACACAAAACAAAAACAACCACACTGATACCAAATTACTTTGGTAATGATAATGGAACACACATATAGTAGCAGAATTTAAATTTATTTATTTATTTACAGGAAAAATAAAAAAAATAAAAACAAAATAACAACAACACAGAGCGGGATAACCTTCATAGACTCTCACGATCAGTATAAGTGCGATCAGCCGCTGGTTGTGACCTGCACATATAGTATAGTCGGGTTGTTCTAAATTTTCCACATTTCATTTTTGAGATAATTTTGGAAATTGTTACATTTTCTTCACTCTAGTTGAGTGTGTTGCGCGCTTGTGTTTGCGTCGCGTCGAAAGTGTTTTATTTACGCTTAGTGTTTGATTTTTGAAAATCGCTTTTTTTTTTGTGCTTTGTGATGTCTTACGAGACTTCGTATGACTCGGGCTTGAAACCCTTTAGACACGATGCCAGCCGGGGTAGTTGGTCGTCGCCGAAGGACTTTCTCTTCGCTTGCATTGGACATGCTTTCAAGGCGGATGTTGTGCTCATCATGCCATCGATTGTGTTTGAAGAACTTGGAAGTGAGTTTGTGCAACAAGTGTCTAATTTTGACACATATTCGACATCTAAATTGGAAATTGTTATCTATTTTTGAATACCTACTTGTATATGACAATGAAAATGGAAAACCATAATAAGAGGGCGTTTTAACGCATGCACAGTTGTTGATGCCAGTCATTGACGCTCTTGCCTTGTGATGTTCTCAAGCTCAATGCCGCCAACAAGTTATTTGCATTTGATTATAAGCCGAACGAGATTTTGTTAGTGTCTCGCGATAACAAACGTAACATGTGCCGCAGGCGATTGAATTTTAATTGTATTGAATCAAGAAAGAATTAAATGAGTAGAAGGTGGGACAAAAGTAATGCCATGTGAATTGAAATGTGTAAAATATCTGGTTCCGAATTGGTGATTTTTTTTTGTATTTGTATTTATTTTACTATTCATTCAAATCAATTTTAGCTTTATCTTGTAAATTTCAAATGCTTTTCATACATAAATAGATACATTCTTTAGATTGCTAAATAAGTTTCAAATTTATCTAGTCAACCAGCTTAAACATAGTACAAAAATATACATATTTAAATAATGTGGTAGAGTTAAACGAGAAGTAAACGGCCACTTCTTGATTTCCATAGTGAAAGAAAAAGTATTCCGAAAGTGCGATCTGATCGATTAATTTTTTGTTTAAGGCTAAAATTTAATAAGAGGTGTGTTATGTGTGAAGGAATATAATGAAGAGGTAAAAGGTATTCGGACCATGATTAAAAGAGCACCCGCTTCTTAAAAAAAAAATGTTTTTCTAGACTTAATAAAGCAGAGATGTCTGAGATTTGATTAGCTTCAAAATAAAGGCATTCTACCTCTATTTCAAGAGCAGAAAACGTTAAAGAAAAAGTTAAAGACTCCATTTGTTCATTTGATCCAGATTATTTTAGGAACATTTTATTTTAGGAGCATTTTATTTTTTTGATTATTATACAAATAATTAATTGCTAAACATCTAATTGTATTGAATTGTTGTGCCTTAGTGTTACAATTACCTAAGAGTGTAATCACCTTTGCTGTAAGCTCCTTTTTCGCTTCCAGAGAAAATAATTGGTTCGCAGCTGACGGTACTGGTCCTGGTGCACTGGTGTTGTTGTTTTTGGTCCCTGCATTTCGACTTAAGTTTCTGACTGCAGTTGTTGAATTGCTCGTTACAGCTGGTGTCTGCAAAGTGTTTCTGTTTTGCAGTGACCTAAGTGGAGGAAAATTGGCGAGAATAGTTTCAAATCGCCGTTCTCATAGACCTCACCTCAGGAGCCGTTCCCTCACATTGAAATAATTTTGTCTAAACATGCATGCTATATCTGTAGACTTGTGGCTGCCGTTGCACATTTGGTGGTGTTAGATGTGCAGTTTTTTTGTATCGTGATTATCTGAACAAGAAGCACAGTGGGTCTTGACATGACAATTTTTTTACACGTGCTCAAACAGCTGGCAGTTGTGACACTGTATAACTCTTTCTTTTGTGCCGCCGTGCAAAATCCCATTTGATCTGCGTTGTAAGAACTGAGCGAATATTGTTTATCATTTCCTTCAATTTAATAGAACAACTGTCAAGAGATACAAGATAAAAAACTTCTATATATTTCTCGAAATGTTAGGGCGGGTTTCCAAAAAGGGAAATTCGCTAAAATTATTTTTTTTTTTTTGAAGTGTAAAAAGCCTATATAGCTTAAAAAAAATATACTATAAACAAAAATCTTTTGTTCCTTATTGTTGTGTCTTAAATCGTGTTTCTCTTACTTAATAGTGTTGACAGTTTTAATTAACTTTTATTGAAATTGAAAATTCTATCGAAATTTATTAGCTCCTCAAGAGGATCTTTTTTAATTTTTTTTTTACAGTCTCCTCCACTGATACTCAAATATCCAATCAATGGAATTATTTGAATAGTTGTTGAATAGAGAGTGTGTTCCTTTGGGGGCCACGAACGGATTATCAGGATCGCGGTGATTGACTTTTTTGTGCACGAACCCGTGCGTGCTCAGGCAATCATATGCCTTCCAATAATCCCTGTGAGTTCTTGTCTCTCGATGTACGTGCTCCTCAATAAGGTGAATTAGCACATCTGCGTTTCGAATATTTTCTGCACACACACTTTATAGTACATTTCATTTGGAAAAAGCAAATCAAATAACACCTTCGTGGTATTTCCAATTGTAAAAAAAGAACTAAAGATTCTTCAGATCCTTCGAACTTTAGGCCAATTAGCGTGCTAAATCAGAATCAATTTGGATTTAAAAGAAATCACTCTGCAGTGCACGCCGTTACAGAACTAGTATCTAATATAAACTGGCACCTTAATGGCAAAAAAAAGTACAAGTGCCTGCCTAGTGGATATCGAGAAAGCCTTTGACACGGTTTGGATGAACTGGCTTATTTAAAAACTAATCAAATAGTTTCCCCATCATTTTACAGTGACAATCGTATCTATGATACGCGAGGAGAGATTCGTTGTAACACGTGGAAAGTACAAGACTGAAAAAATGCTTGATTCCATTAATGGTCTGCTACAAGGCACAGTATCGGCACCAATACTCTTTAATATTGACGTTTCTAAAAGTTGGATGGCTCAATAGCATTCGCCGACGACGTCATTTTGTATGCTTATGGTTAAAAAATTTTGCGAAATTAAAAACGAACTCCAACTGAAGTTTGATACACTCGAAAAATTCTGTGAGGATTAGAAACTAAAAAAAAACGATTCTAAATGCGAAACCATACTGTTCCGCGCTCCGAGTAGGACAGATCAATAAAGACTTTCGACGCAATTGGAGAAATTTGGTTATAACAACTTCAAATGGACTTCGAATCGAATCAATACTGTCGTGAGGTATTTAGAAGTTTACTTAGATAAATTCCTATATTATAAAGATCATGATCCAATTAAAAAAAAAGCAAGGGCAGCATTTATGTCGCTGAAAGAAACTTTTTTATTCCAACTATTTGAGATCAGATGTAAAGGTCAGTTGTGTTGCTTTTGTGCGTCCAATTTTGACTTGTGTGAGTCCAGTGTGGTGGAACATTAGCTCATCGTATATTGAGAAGTAGAGAATTTTTCAGAGGAAATGCCTGCGAGTATGCACGGGAATGTACAGAAGAGCTTATTCCGATTTTTATCTTGCGGCGTGTCTAGAATTGACAATGTCATTGAAGACCTTGCGAGAAAACATTCTGCGCGGTCGACTTATGTTATTGAGAATGAATTCATATCGGGTTTATTTTATCCTAACCCGGGGTATTTTAGAAATTCATTGATTAGTGGACGTATACTACCTGAAGCATTTCTTAATTCGAGTAATGCGTTTATCTTGGCTCTCCTTAAATAAAGATAAAAAAAACGTCCTTTAGAATAATTGAGTTTGAGTGCAGTCATTAAGGAAGCTAAAATATTTAAAATCAGGTCCTTAGATATGGTGAGAAAAAGATTCACTAATAGCATCAGTAAGGGTTTACTCAATTCTATACCCAGCTAGGTTAAGAATTGAAATAAAATTCAAATGAGTTCTAAAATTGAGCAGTGCTCGGCGACTTGATTCGCACTTCTTTTCTAACATCGATAAAAAATGTAACTTGTAAGATTGAGAGCTGGTGTATCTACTTATCCTTATTATTTTATGTAACACTTTTTCCACAGTATATGCATTGATTCCGCACATGATTGTCCTGGCTCTTTGCGTTGTTCCGTTTGTGTTCATTCAGTCATTTCTGGGACAATTCTCTAGCACAGGTTTTATATCTGTCTTCAGGATTGCGCCATTATTTAAAGGTTTGCCCAATCGAAAATATTTTTACAAGCACTTGATTGCTCTTTTTTGTTTTACGCAGGAATAGGCTACGTATCGCTGGCTATCAACCTTACAACCCTTACCTACTTCAGTATGTTCTGTGCCATACCACTTTTCTATTTCTTTAATTCAATGAGACCAACGATACCATGGAGCTGTGAAGGCGCTAGTGAGTGGATGGTTCTAAAAGAAAATAAGACTTCGGTAAGCAAAGCTCATGTGATATACTATATGTATACTTTGAGCAAGCAGTGTCTGCCTTTATTTTTCAACAGCCTTGCATAAAAAACATTTCAGTCTTCGAATACAGTGAGTTGGAGTTTCCTTCAGTGGAGTACTTTAAGTGAGTAAGAGATGAGCAAAGTTTTGGAAAAATTTAGTGATTTCTTCATAGGAACCATCTGAACACCATAGATATCGAAGATAACATCTCTTCAGTTCCTGACTATACCTTCTCGTGGTCATTAATGTGCTGCACATTGTGCGTTTGGGTGCTGGCAGGTGTCGTACTTTTAAAACCGACCGAAATGGTGAAAAGGCTTTCATTCGATGCTCGTAAATAATATTCTATCAAAAATCACTTTTTTAGATAGGACGATTTTTGCGTTACTCGTTTATGATTTTGGTGGGACTCATGGTTGTTTGCTTGCTTCGGTTTAGTTTTCTTCCTGGATCACTGTGGATCTACGAACGTTTTTTTATGCCACAACACATCCTCTTCGTGGAATCGTGGATTATGTTGCCAAATCTTGCTCTAGCCGCCCTGGGACCTGGCTGGGGATCTATTCTTACCATGGCTAGTTATAATAATTTCAAGACCAATATATACAAGTATAGCTGGTTGTTGTGTCTAGGGCAGGTTGGCATCATGATTGGTCTGGCATTACTGATGAACCTTATGGAGTCTTTCATCCAATGTAAGATTGATATAAAACTTTTGCGAGTTCAGATAAAAATGAAATTTTTGTGTTTAAGCTTACAATACCGAGATCGCGTTTTTCTCATTTCATCAAACTCAGTGGAGAGAGTTTTTGGCAATACCTACAGGCTTGACATTTCTGGAGCTACCGCATCTCTGGTCGCTGCTGTTTTTTGGAATGCTCGTGTTGGGATCTTTTAATTTATTGGTATGTTTTTGTGAATCTATTATCCGTCTTGAAGAGACTATAAAAGTATGTGTTTAGATTGTTCAACTATTTTCAGTTTTAACATCGGTCTTTGATGAATATGAACAGCTGCGGGAGATGAAGCGTGAGGTGACTCTGGGAACTGTTGGAGTTCTTGCATTTATTTCAATTTACTTTTGCACAAATGTAAGACTACCACTCAATGGATTTGGCCTCTATTCGAACTCATCTGTATTTTTTTTTTAGCATGGAGTGTCCTTCTTTGACATGTTGACGAACTTCTCAATCGTCACACAGATGGTTCTCAATTTGTTGCTATTGCTAATTGTCCTCTGGATCTATGGCCGCGAGCGGTTTCAACGGGATGTGAATTTCATGACAAGCCGGGTGTATCCCACTTTCATGGTGTATATTGTGAGGTTTATTTCACCGCTTTTCTTGCTGCTTGGATTGGTAAGTTCTATCATTTCGTTGGAAGTTGTAATATCTATTTTTTTTTGTTACTTTCAGTTGCTTGGTTTTGTTTTAAGCATAAGCTCTGAATTTCACGTGCCCACCTTGGTGCTGTTAATTTTTGGAATTTCGATTGCCGTATTACCATGGTGCTTGATTCCAGGGTATTGTATCTTCAAGATGATGCAGACGAGCGGTGTATTGGGAATGCGGTTTAGAAGATGCGTTAGACCAACAGATTGGTATCCTCGAGATCCTATATTCAAGCAAAGATATGAAGAAACATTCAGCAATGTGGAAATATCGCAAAATCTTACTACGACAGCTACCGATGGCGAGCCATAAGAAATGGAGATTTTTTTACTTTGTTTTTTATTTGTTTTTATGCTAGCAAATATTTTTATTGTTTAAAGTTTATGACTTTTCGCTTTAATTAATTAACGAAAGGCACAGTATATAGCTTGACGCAAAACGCGTTCCATGTAAAAGAAAAGGAGCAGCGTCAGAATATCAACAGCAAACACCGACACATGTATGAATTGGAAGCCTGAGCTTCGGGAAGATTCAAGTCCTGAGCTGTTAAAGTGTAAAATGGTAAGAAGGTTATGTACTCACTGCCAGCTAGGTAGGAACCTATAAGATGCAATATGGAAGTACTCTAAAGTAGGTTTTTTGTGGGAACTCCGGTCGCGGCGCAAATTATCGCGGCTTACTTATGTTTCAAAATATTTAAAAAAAATTCATATGACCTCGTGGTAGCGAGAAGTTCGGAAGACACAAGCTAACATTCCCCAATGACCTTGGCATAGACACTTTCTCATGCCTCAGGGTCTAAGTATGTCGTTTATCGAACTCAAGCTTTTTAACAAAATGCATTTGCGATGAGAAAAAATAGGGTCTAAAATTGATCATGGGATAAATTTGTCGACCGTGTTCACTATTTATACAAAGCGTCATGGTCATGTACAAGGCAAGTTGACTGTAAGCCTTTTAAAATAGCGTTATTTCGAGTATTGGAAGTTGAAGATCGGTCTTCAAAGGAGTGAAATCATTTTGCTAATGATGACTTATCAAATGTTAGCGCTTGCTTTCAGTAAAAGAGAACTTTATACACGAAAGTCTATTCTGAAAAAGAAAGAAAGCTTACTTACAGTGCATAACTTTCCGATTAAGCTTATTTTGAGACACAAGATCTGCTTGCAGTGGAATCTCATTGCCAAAGCTATTTCTTTGCACAGCAACGTGATCATGTATTCTTATTTGTTGTATTTGTAAATGGGTTTATTTCGATTATGACATTCCTTCAGTAAAAGTTTGGTTAAGAATAGATTAGTGATTGTAATTGTCTTCCACGTCGCCCGGAAATCAATGGTAAGACTGTGCAGCTAAGATCGGAATGCCACACATGCGAGAAGCTTATAGAATATTCTCCAGCTTAGTTTGACATTTTTCAACCTGGATATGTATGTCGATGGCGACCTCGTCACATTCCCAAGTCATAAATATGAATTCAATATCAAAACTTAGACTTATTATCCGTATACAACTTATTCGTTATTGATTCATTTGCGGAAGCTCCACCATACACAGTGGATTAATCTGCAAAAGGCCTGACGAACTGTTCAATTCCATGTTGTGAATTGTTTTCTCATTATCCTTATACTGAAATAATGATCGGAGAACACAAACTAACGTTTGTTGGGATTTTCACTGCTGAGCCTCCGTTTTGTTCCTCACGTTAACAATTAAAACACTAATAATTTGGATATATTTCCAAACCCTCATCTTGGAAATACTCGTAAATTGCTTTTAGACTCGTCGGGCTACTATTTTGTGCATCAATCACAGCACTGAAGATCCACCTCCAAAAAGAACACCTCAGAAAAAAAACTTTATATTTTTTAAACTCTTCTACTGACAAATTATTTCAGAAATCGATTTTTCGATGCCGCCGCCTGAAGTAATTCTCCTTGACATGAAACCTTATAATCCAAACAAAATTAAAAGTACCAGAATCCGTGTTGCGACTCGAGCTTCAACGAGGCTTTTAAATTGAAATTCTTAAGCCAACCCAAATAAGAAAAATTAAAAAAAGGATATTACGGTGCCGTAAAGATAACAAAAATAAAATATTAAAAACTGTGCCTTATGTAAACTCGTTGGTATTGATGTCACTGTAAGTTACGCGCGCTTTTTCTTCCCGATATAATAGGGGATAAAATCAGGTGATAGTTGTTGGAACTCTAGAAGTTAAACTCCTGAAATAAAGTTTTTTTGGGAAAGACTTAAAATTAATACATCCGAATCCATCGCTTTTACAAGTAGAATGCAAGCCACCGTTAATGAAAGACGCTTACATAACTGAAACCGAAAAGATTTATAATTCTCAAGCCCTCAAGGTATTGTGAATATCTCTATAATGCATTATGTATTTGGATGGAGTCCAAATGCTCCTGGCAAACTTGATGTCGACTTATTTGCATTCGTATAATTCACAGCATTTTATTTGATTGGTATGCAATCAAGTGCGATTTTTGTGATTTCGGGACATTGCATCAATTTTCTGTGGAAAATTCCTTTCACAAATCGAATAATTATGTTCACAACACGAACTATAGGTTGACTTCTATCGCTGGTAGATCACTTTCGGGGAAGCACGATTTATTTGATCCCAACGACAAGTGAGGATTATTACTCTTCCGTTATATGATAACATTTGGTAGCAAGATTACGTCGACACGACGTCAGAAATTATTTTTAAAGCGATGCATGAATTTTTTTTCCTCATCTAATGTGGCTAGTTATAGGGTTCCATACCTTTGATTTGGAAGCTTGAATTTTTTACAGTTGTAGTATTTGGTATAAATATCTTGATACCGTGATACTTTCACGCATTCGTGAAACAAACGGCGAGTGACAGACACACGGACAACAAAGTAATCCTATAATAATTCCGTTTTTTCTTTTGAGGTACCGAACCCTAAAAGTGAGCAAATAAAGAAATTGGTTCACTTGTTCATACCTTTGCGCGGAGATGCGAAACCCTTCATGTGAGAGTCAAAGTCGTCCGGGAAGGTGCACCACACCAACCTGCATCGCTAGTAACTATGAAAGATCGTCTTTAGTCTTTAGAAAGTCGTTGCTTTCGTAAAGAGTGTTCCAGCTGCATTCCGCCTATCAAACCGCGTTAATTTGGGATTCTTTTGTTATCTAAACAAAAAAGCATACCCAAAAAAGCATACACAGTTCCTCATGGGAGACTCCTTTAACATAGCCGTAGTGAGGTGTCATACCTGTCTTATGATTCATTCCGTTCGCGATATGTTAGCTCATTATAAGGGTTGTAAAAAACCCTTAGAAGGGCATGTCATAAAAAAACAAAACAAACAAAGCTGATGATGGCTTTCCACGTTTGATCTTTTAGGAATTGACTATTCTTTCATTATTATTTTATTACGAAATTCATTAAAACATTTTTCACTCCTTTGACAATGTTTGCAAGTTGTTATTAGTTTGTGAATTCTCACTATTTGCTTGGGATTCCGGTGAAACCTCTGAGCGATATACACCCACATATTGCTGACTGTCAGATAATTCGAGCGGATACCAACTCGCTGCCCTAACACAAGTCCTTACACGGGCTCTCAATGTTCCTCTTGTTTGCATCAACTTAAAGACGCAGTAGCCCGGAACCAAAAGCCACGGCAAAATTGCAATCACAATTATAGCTGACACCATCAGCCAATTCTTGTATCCAATGTGCCAGGAAATTACAAAACCAACAAACTATAAAGACGATAAAAATAATTGATACTTGATTTAAAAAAAACATGTAAAAAGTAACTTACGAAACTGAGGAATAAGAAGAGTGGTGCCACAAACTTTGCTATCTTCACCATCCAAGTTGGATTTCTACGGCCCGTCATAGAGTCTAAATCTTGGTGAAACCGTTCGCATCCATAAACCCAAAGGACTACCAGTAGAAGCAGTAAATTCAGGACTATTTGAGTCATCATGGAGAACTTCGCAAGCAATTCAGCGAAGGACATTCCGTACTGGAAGAATTTTAAAGTAAGCCTTTTATTTAATTAATCAGTTGAGGACTTCTTACATTGGAACACATGTATGTTGAAGAAAAGGCTAAAAGAAACAAAGCCATAAGAGTAACTTCTTTCTTCTTTGCTCGCAAACTCTCGAACTCGTCGAAGAGTGAAATCAGCACTGAAAAAAGTTGAACTATCTAATCGTGATTCAGTGATATCTCTGCGAATAATGCAATGTTACATGTGCTCTTACCAACAGATTCAAGGATCCTAGAAGCATCATGCTTAGGAAAATCACCGTCCAAAAATGTGGCATCTCTAGAAACGTCAAGGCGGTTGGAGTTATCAAAAATTCCATCCACTGAGTGTGCAAATAATAAAAATGTATATTGTCCGGATCAGCTCCTGAAAGACAGCAAGTATACTCGAAGCCTCTTATGCAAAGTTTTAAGACCTACTTTGCAAGAAGCTAGTCACAAAGATGGTCATCAAACCTAAGCCAAATAACACGCCTAGTTGTGCCAAACAAAGCATCCAACTATATCGATAAATATTGGTTTCGGATTTGTTTAAGCTTGCCATGGTAAGAACTGAGCCCCAACCAGGTCCCAATGCAGTTAACGCCAAAAGAGGTAGTGCTGCCCACGTGTCTATGAAATCCAGCCGATCCGGCATAAAAAGTTCTCTCAGTGCTACAGTTGCACCAGGAAGAAAAGCAAATCGAAGCACACAGAGGCACATGATTCCAACAACCGCCAAACAGGAGTATCGAATAAAACGAGCTATCTAAAATGGAACAAAACTCTAAATTGCGAATATCTCACAGAATGCTTGAAGTCTTACCACGTCAAGCTGTTTACTTAAAACAATCCCCACTGCGATCCAAATAAGAAGAGTACAAATAACTAGGGACCATAAAAATGTACCCTCTGGATGTTCCCGAGTGTGCAAGTCCATCGGTCTAAAGTAAGCCCTGCAATAAGGTCAATCGAAACTCAAATGAGGTTTGAAGAAAACAAAAATATATCTTACTTGAAGAATTCCAAAGATGGGACTTGCATTAAGGTGTAAGTATCGATAGAAACATTTCCAAAGCAGGGCTGAAAAGAAAGGTTTAAATAAAAGGATGCGTTGGAAGGAAAATAGTTCTTTTCACTGAAGTTGCATTTGCTGTGTAGTGAATCCAATCAGAGGCGCCCTCACAGCTCCAAGGCAGGATAAGTCTCAAGGAATGGAACAAATAAAACAGCGGGATAGCTGCGTATATACTGTAATAAGTTAAAGTTGTTAAGTTGAGTGCCAGAGCGACATAGCCGATGCCTGGGTGAATACAAACTAATATACTGATGATTGATTATGGGGCAAGGCAAACCTTTGAAGATCGGCGATATTCTGAAAGCCGATATAAATCCACTTTTCGAGTATTGTCCCAGGAATGACTGAATCAAGACAATCGGTATAACACACAGCAGCAGCACAACCAAATGGGGTATGAGTCCGTAAACTGGAAAAAAAAAAGAAAAGAAAATGTAAAATAAAACCGTCTTCATAAAGATGGTTAAAGTCGGACAGAACGCCCATGGCTTGAAAGCCTTGGTTTTTAACTCAATTCTTTCAATAAGCACTTTTATTGCTCATAAGTAAAAGTCATAGGAACGGGATAACGGCAAAAAACGCATCTTTTTTATGTTAAGGATGAGGTTGTGCTGAATTTTATTAAGGCAGATCGGACCACTGCCTTCTTCAAATGTATATTTGTAAGCAAATTGTGCAAAATAGAGGGAGTTGTCCAAGAACAATGTTTCCAATTGAATTAAATATAATTTCGATATCTATCGTGGTAAAAGCACTCTTCTCTGACCACTTGGAAAATTCAGTTTGTACATTATACTCGATTTCCCCATCCACATCCTTCCTCATCTTTCGACTGAGGGCTTTAGCGCTGGGCTTCACACGGGAATTCGAATATAGTTTCTCTCGCAGCTGGAGTTATCGTAAGAACACCGTTTGCAGCTGTGTTTGTCTTCATGCCTTCTAAACAAGTGGGTTGTAATTTAATAAAATGGAACTCGAACTGGAAGCTGTCGGAAATAATCACAATGACTGGAACCCGCCTACAGGTCTGAGGAATATTTTAAAAACTAGGCCGCTACGATTTTTTTTTTCTAAGACTAGGAGAAGAAACATCCACTTTCTTCTGACACAAATCTCCATCAGGTGATTCAAATGGCGAAAGACTTGGCTTCTTGTCCAAGTTGATGACGAATGAAATTATTTCCAAGACGGCACTTACTCAAAAAAAAAACATGCTGAAGTTTAGATCGAGTATTCGAGTACGACCATCGTCCAAGAGCCACCGAATATGCCTAATTTAGTTTGGTGAATTTTTTACCAAAATCTAATTACAAAAAATATTTCAAGGATCTGCCTATGCGAAGTGCATTTCAGACAATGCAGAGTTCCTTGAAGATTCTAAAAAAATGCCTCATAAGGTTGGGTTTGAAAATCGCGCTTACACAAATATTGATTCCCATGAACACTACTGTTTGACTGTACATTTTTTTCCGCTGCTATCTTAAAAAACCGAATGGTCCAGTCTTGTCTCCACTCCAAAAACAAACCTAACAGTCACATGTTTAGCCTTCTTTTAGATATTGATTTTCCGAGTCCAAAATGTGCCAATTGTGTTTTTTTTATGTAGCCGTCGTTGAGATTTATACAATGATTTTTTTGAGCAAAGTTGTCCAAAAAGAGAAGCGAAATTGAAGCGTCTAGTCATTTTATTTCAATTCCTGATTCAATGGACCCTTTTCAAAATTAACCTGAGACTGGAAGGAATAATATTCTGTAGTTGAGATCTTTGTCTTAAAAAGTTCACGGATCTAGGCTCGCACTTTTTGCAGCAGATGCAATATTATCCGTTTAGGAACATGTTCAGTTATCAAATTTGCCTTCACAAGCTGCTGTTAGTGTATTATTTCGACCGTTTTTTTTTTTGTTGTTTATAATTCTCACTCGCTGGGTAAAGCACTATCGATTTACGAAATGACTTTTCAATATTTGTGAGCATTTTTCAAGCGTTTCACGAAAATATAATATTTAGTTTTGTCAATCAGTCTCATTGTCAAAATGATGTTTGAATAAAAAAGAAACCAAAAGATGGCCCACCCTTTAATTTAAGTTGTTTAAATAAAAAACAACTGTGTTATTGTAGTTGTGCTAGTAGGCTGTTAATAAAGTAGACTATTTACAATTTAAAGGTTTTCCCTTTTAAATTTATTATAAAAAAAACGACACATTTAAATTATTGGTTAAGAAATTTCGAACTTATGTTTTCCTTAAGTTTCCTTATTGTTAACCAGTGAACTACTACAAAACAATATGGGTGATTTAATGATTGTATTCCATTCCATTCCATAATTCACTCACTTCCAAATTCCCGGAATAAAACCGATGGCATTATAAAAATGGCATCGACTTTGAATGCGTGTCCTAAGCACGCATAAAAATAGTCTATTGGCGAAGACCATTTACCGCGTTGCTTATCATGGCCAAAGGGCTTCAAGACCGCGACATATGAAGCATCAATCACCATGTTCGTAAATAATTCACCAACTACCACGACACACACAAGTGTTAGATAAAAGTTTAAATTTTTCACTGACCAGAAACGAAGATTCCAAATCCGGACGAAGCGAAAATTTCTAAAAATACATGCCGCCTCTCGAAATTTACAACAAAAACAAGGGCGTATATTTGCGTTTGTTTTCCAAAACAATCAAACGGATACTGGGTGATTGCTTCACGAATACTTTGTCAAGTTAATAATCGGATACCAAATTAATTACAATTAACAAGTTTTATAGATGCAATATGCGCTTTCTCGTTATCGAATGTGACTGTGGAATGCAAACTGTTTGGTTCGTTTATTTGGGTGCCTATCAGTCGATTTTATTTAAGCAAAAATACTTTGCAAAATCAACTAATGAACTGAAACACATAAATTAAGATCAACAAGTTGATTAACTCGCTGAGCAATTACAAATGCATTGCATTCGAACATATTTTTAACACATGTTTGAAGCCTTGTAAAGATGTGGATGGTTTCGATGCTTTTTTAATTAAAACAAAAAAATAAAAAAAACACAGTTTTCTCATCGTCTTGTTTTCTGTCCTTTTAATCAGTTTGAGGGCATATTTTAATTTAAAGCAGCCGGCTTATCAAAGGCATAAAGGTACTCGTTGAAAATTTGCTGCTGTGATAGCAATAAATTAAGATTATTTAATCCAAACTATTTATGATTCATACTCTTTCTATTGTGATGTTTTCTTATTGAAAAATAATAAATTCAAAGCCGATTCTTTTCTAATTAATTCATATTTTTTTAAACATATTTTAAATTTGAGTTTTTGTATTGAACTTCAATAATTTTGGTATTTTTTAATTATTTTTTTATTTAAAATAGTTTTCGTATCAAAAAATTTAAAAATACAAGTAACTGGCCCTGCGACTTCGTTCGCATAGCAATCGTGAACATAAAAATGTTGTAAAACTCAGAAAGGTTAACATTCGCTGACATCGAAGCGTTCTATTTTTCAAAACAATTTTGCGTAAATGGAATAACATATAGCCAATGTTCATCTTGGGAGACTTTGTTAAAACTGGTGAAAAAAATTTTGAAATCGTAGTTTTTTTTAAATTATTTTTTCGCTCTTCAAGAGGATATTAATGATGCGTGAAGCACAGATCGAGCGGAAGAATTAGGAGGAGAATGAAAGATTTTGTAGAGGTTTGAGAAACTCATGTGTATTTGGTTTTAACTCTCTTCCGTGGGTGGAGCCCGAAACGGAACGGAGGATTTTGATATCGACCTATAAGCTTTCACCTAGTTCGCAGGACAGTTTAGTTTTGATATATGAACTTTGAAAGTTTGGAAGATTTAGCTAAACATGCCACTGTCAGTGTTATGCCTTCACAGCAGAGCCATCTACACACAATCTACACAAACCACTATTTTGAAAACACGAATAAGATAATAAGCCAATACAACTACCACTACAACAACGCCACCTATTAGTCAGACTACTCTCGCTGGTCGACCAATCCAGTGGAAGTGCCATTAACTTGATCCCAATGGAAAATGGTGAGTGGACCAGATTCGAAAAACTAGACCACTCTAGGAATTGAACCTGTGACCTATCAATTGAATCAATTGAAAGGCAGGCGCTCTACACTTGTATACTGCGTTGCATGATTTTGAATTTGAGTTTTTTTTGTGCTCTAGCCTTGTCTTTGATTTGTTTCGATTTTGGAATGTATTCAGTGTTGCTGATAACAATTGGATCTTTATTTTGCTTGAAGTTGACTTTGTCCTTGAAGTTTTCAAAAAATCAATTTTAGAAATAAATCTGTCGAAGCGTTTCCAATTTAATTCGAAATTTACACCGCGCACTCTGACCATTCACGGTACAAAGCAAGGAGAAGCAGGTGAGCAACTCAGCAAAGAAGGCCCGGATTTAGCAGCTGGAGATGTGACGGGCTCAGCATGAGCAGCAAGAAGAAGTGGAGGGATGTATTGGCAGGCATTGCCGATTAGCGGTTATTATTAACACATTTGTGTAAACACATAACAAAACTTTAAACGCGTTTTTCTCGAAAACACGTTTTTTTTAAAATGGCTGACATTCTCCTGACCGCTGTTATTAACATATCGAACGCACTCGGAAAGCTTAACTCGTTTCCTTTAATAAAAATAAAATGTAAGCACCTGAAATATGACACTCCAAGGACAAAGTCTCCCTAAAAAGCATGAAACCTGGTGGAGAAGTTTTTTCAAAAAGATGAGAAAAAGTATGAAATTTGCAAAATATGCAAAAACAAAGTTACATTTTTTGGTAACAAAACAAATTTAAGGCAACATCTTCTTTCTTCGATAACATCCTGTTCAATGGATGGATGAAACGGGTACTGAAGAACCTCAAATTACTGCGCTATTACCACATCAGAATGTCCCTTCAACAAGTGGACCTGTTTTTGGAACAAATTCCGCAAATGATCTGCTTCAAATGATGAAGCAACATCTTTCCCACTGGATAAAGTAAGTCACAAAAATAGCAAGCAAATGCGACTCTGTGGAATAAAGGAAAAGGAATTTTCGCAATGCGATTAAATGAAATTCAAACGGGTTAGTCGAAAATTCGGTATTTCAAAATGCTTCAACCCTTACACAATCCACCAAACAGAAGGTCTTTGACGAAGATCTCCAGAACTTGAATGAGGACATTGGGGAAAAAATAAGGAAAATCTTGTTGTCAACCAAAAATGTGGAGTACGGACAGTAACAAATCGTACTTTACTGTTACCTGTCATTTTAATTTTAATGTATTTAATTTGCTGTAGTCACTTATTCTTACAACAAGAGAAATGTATGGGTCGCAAGCAGGCGTCAATATTGCCTATATTTTAGAGAATTCCTTCCGCGAATGGTTCATTGCTGACAAAATTTCGAACATTGTTTCAGGCAACGCCGCAAATTTGAAAAAAATCACACCCCTTGCGTTGCACATACACTTAAATTAAGTATAAACGAAGCTTTTGGGGCCAACTTGAGATTCTCGGATTTGTTGAAAAAATTTAGGACACTTTCTCACCGAAAGCTGAGAAAAACGCAAGAAACCATGCCTCAAAATTAATTTTACAACAAGGTTACAATTGTGGATCCACTCTCAGTTGCAATAACTCATTTACCAAGGGCCACTGAGTTCTTATTTGCATCTGATTGGGAAACTATTCAGGGTTGCATTTCGTTAATGAAACCAAAACTGAAATAGGCCTTAGCACAGTTTATTACTCACTTTAGGAAAACTTTTCAGTGGTTTCGAAAGTAGCAAAATAACACTAATGGCCCGTGGACTTTTAGCTTAGATTAAAATGCTAAGATGAAAATGAGGTGAATCAAAGAGGAGCTTACAAGTCTTTTTTCGATTCCGATTTCAGAGACTTCACCCAATTTTGGAAACTACACAAAGACTCTTTGCCAGAACTTTAATAACTTCACTTGAAATATTCACGCCATACCAGCTACATCGGTACCTTCAGAAAGAGTTTTTTCCAAAGCAGGACTTGCCAATGAACGCCGAAACCGTCTGTTGGAAAAAAAAGATTAGATAATATAAAATCATATTTCTTAATAGATAATTTTCCAAAAGGGAACAATTTTATTTTAAATAATTTCTAAGATGCAGGAATCCATTTATTTTAATTTTTTATTTTTTGCTCTTAACTATTTTTTTAAAAAAATTAAAAAATGGTTTATGTATTTTTCATATAACTGATATCTTTCTAGTCTCCTTTATTCTTTATTTTAATACATAATGTTGTTTTAAATGTTCGCACATTTTATTTCTTCTTTTTTCCAATGATCATTCGATTTTTTAATTCACTCTAGTACTTGAATGTCGACCATTCGATTATGCCCTACACTAGACTCATATCTCCCCTTAAATACACTTGGACCAGCAGAATCCTCCTAATGCAGAAGCTGTGATGAGGAAGAGGAAAGTCTGGAGCACGTCCCCTGCCGCTGCGACGTAAAATACTGGGGTCAACACTGATACCAGATCTTTCGCACATGAAAGAAGTAGGGACCGGTGAGAACATGGAAAAGATTTCTACCATACAAATCAAGCCGCTCCATAAAATTCCCTCGATATCCCCCCTTTCACTACCCCTTTCACTACACCCCACTTAAAGTACACCCCACTTAAAGTAAATCTTTTCCAATCTTCACGTGTCCAATTAAAGGCCAAGGTGAAGTGCAAATAAAGCTCATCATGACCAACCAACCAAGCATTTTTTTCAAAATGAAGTATGAGCGATATTGGACAAGTGCTGATGTAGGTTTTAAACTTTCTTAAAAAACAATGGGGTGGATAAGGCTAAAAAGAGAATCCATATACTTGACTGTACGGCTAAAATTTGGCTTCAGGATGAGAATGAAATGAAAGGGGAAATAATTTATCTGGCTTGATCAATATAGCAAATAAAAAAGGGAACTTTAGTCTGGTTTTCGAATCTGGTCCAATCACCATTTGCCTTTGGTAAAAAATAAATGGCGCTATCACTGGGGTGCTCGACCAGCAATATGAATCTGTTCAAGAGGGTGGCCTTTCTATCGTGATTACTGTTTCGGTGTTTTCATGCTGGAATTCTAAGGTCGTGTTGTCAAAAATGATGGTTTTTGTAGATAAGGGTTTCCTTGACTCTGCTGTGATGAACCACTCTTTCAAAAGCACAGCTTTCTAGTTTCGCAATTGTTTATCAAGTTTTCCATTCAAATCAAATTAACAACAACTTTCAAATCACTTCACAAGCCTTCTACTCATCCGTTAATCCTTGTTCTTGCTCTGTGCAAAATGCATTATAAAAGTAGTCATAAGCGTTTCATAAGTTCTTGCTAGAAAGCTAGACGTTTAACAGCGTTTTTGGCAACATTTGTTATCTAGGCGTCCCATTTATAATTGTTCTTTAAGCTTATTTGATAGAGAGGAAGTTTTTCGGCTTCAGCATTGCAGCTACCATGCATGGTGAATTGCTAACAGTGATTCATTCATTATGACCATCGTTGATCGAGAGTAAGGCTATCAGCCAAGGAAAGATTTTGAAGACAAGAGACCATTCTTGAAATCTTAAAAGAAAATTGGATGCAGACCTAGATGCACGAGGCCATCTAGAACATCTTAAATTGAAAGGCCCAAAAAATAGTTTCATATTTTATGTAGATCAAAAGTTGGAGGACTTAGCTGATTTCCATCTACCCGGGAAGAGACCAAAAAAGGGATGAATGAAAAGTGATTTGCCAGTGAGCAAGAAGAGATTTTCAAGAGAAGCGGATTGCCAAGTCATTTAAAATTAAATTCGTCCCAAGGATTTTATGACGTGATCAAGTAGAGGAGGAGGCAAAGCAAACAGTGATCTTATGAGCCGCGAGAAGAATTCGTCTTTCCAAAAAGTTGACAGCTGCAGTATAAATGTTGACATGAGGTGAGTTGAAAAATTCGAACAAAATTTCTTGAGATATTAAAGCATTTTTTTGCTTCAATTCCTGTTTGACACGACGAATAACAGAGTTGCAATCATTTCTTGTCGCGACGAGCATTGATGCTCATGGCGGATTTATCAGTGGGAATAATAAGCATACAAGTCAGTTTAAGGGAAGAGGTTACGCAGTAAATGAATACTTCACTTGATAGCAAGGAACCTCAAACAACTGAAAGCATGCAACTTGATTCAGCTAGCCCCATGTGCACTCCTGACATCATCGTCATCGAAGTGAGTTTGTAAATAAAGAGGACTTAGTCATTCTATGTTTCATTCAATAATATTATATTTAAATATAATTTAATAATTATAACTGATTCATTTGAAAACATATGTTGGCGCAAAGCTGCAAGAACTCTGCTCGTTCTTCAACTTGACCCACATAATCATGAGGAAATCACAGCAGTAAACAGAACAGATTAGCCGTCTGACCTTCCATCTAACCGAATGTATCAAACTTTAAATTGGTAATTCAAAAAATAATCCTCCCCTCAATAAGACACCAGAATACATCAAAGCCCGAATACCACTCACCGCACAAGACAGCAAAAATTTAGCAATTAATCTGTAAACAAAAGTTCCAAAAAAAAAATCGGCATAGATTAGCTCCAATACTGAGATACTTCTTTCAGCTGTATTTATTACTTAATTTTTTTATAAGATTTATTTTTGGCCAGATAGACGACGGCGAGAAGACACTAGTCATGACTTAGATCAGTGCCGTTTGATACGCTGCGTTGGCTAAGCATCTATTTTTTCGTGAAATACTATAGCGCTCTCCTATTCATTTTAAATCGAGTTATTCGTGTGAATTTAATAAAACAAAAATATGTGAAAAGGAGTCTAATATTGATAAGTGAAGACTGTTTGTACATAGATTTCAGTGGAAACAAGTGTAAGCCAAAATGGCATACGAGTCATCATATGATGTTGGCTTGAAGCCCTTCAATCACGATAAGAAGCGTGGTAAATGGGCATCTCCAATGGACTTCTTGTTTGCATGCATTGGACATGCCTTTAAAATGGATACCATGTTTGCAGTTCCATCGATTGTATTTCGAGATACAGGCAGTAAGAGTCTCTTCTATTAATTGAAACGCAATTTATTTTAATTTTTTTGTCAATGACGTTGAAAAGTATTCGGACGCACGGTTGGTGTTCTATTTGCTATTTGCATATTTTCATTTTAGAGATGTTAATTTATTCAAATTTTTTGACTTCTGAAAATAAAATGTGCAATAAAATCTAAAGATAAGAAAAACATGTTTGGAAAAAAATACAACAAAGATCAAAGAGTCTTGAGTGAAAATTTGACAAAAATTTAAAAAAAAATTATTATTTGTTTATAAATAAATCCTCATGCATGTTAACGTTTGTTATCGATGTATTAAATAAAATCGAAATGTTTGAAAACCAAAACAAGGTACTGACTGACATTTTATCAATTTAACTTTACATGAAAAAGAAGGTGGAAAAGTTTCAGAAGTTTTCTTTCACTATTTCTACCAAAGGTGTCAAAAGACACCTTTTAAAACTTTGACTTGAAATTATTTTCTAAGTTGAATAATTTTTTTTCTAATTTTATTTTTTGACAATAGTTGTTCATTAAACTTAGTGGTATCATAATAATCGTACTCATCCTGAAACTCAAGATACGTACATGGAATACAGATCGTTTCAAATCACTATGCAATTGGAAAACTGTGCAGAGAGAGCATGGAAATATTTGCCACGCCTTTGCTGCCTTGTAAATGATGTTTAAAATTCTGCTGAACTTTCTCCATTTTCATTGCTATTTTATCATACCGATTTTTACTTACAGTACTCAATGGGTAAGCGTGGGTTTTTCCCGCGCGTTATTTTTTGGCAACATTTTTTTCCATTCTGTGTTAATGTATGGATTATAAAAAGAAACCCTTTTTTGTATGTTTTACCCAATAATTGCAGGAAGTAATTACGCTGAAATTTCCCTATTTTATGTCTGTATATATGTGGGTTAGGTAAACATAATATTTTATAACAATATTTGCATACATAAAAACGCGAACATGTACAAAAACTATGATTTAGCAAAAAGAAATATATAATGGACTGCTTAAAGCGAGGAAAGTCTTTAACACGCCAAGCAAAAGTGGTTATGCTGAAAATTTACAACCAAATTTGGATTTCACCATCAATCAACAAAATAGCGCACCTTTGGGGGCAGCTGTCGGACTTTCGCAAAGGGTTATCTACAAAATAATCAAAGAACATCAAACTGGAACACTACAATCACCGAAGAAGAAAATTCCTCATCGGCCATAAGAAGGATAATTTACTCCTTCCACCAATTTGACATAATACTCGTAACATTGAGGAGCCTTAAGCAAAAAATATGTGATGAACTTGAAATAAACATAAGCTAGACATCACTTTGGAGAGGTCCGAAAAGTAAAGGATTCATCTTTCACAAGACGGAAGACAATAGGAGAATCCACTATAGAAAGGACGGACATAAAAATTCAAAGGATAAGATATATCCGGCAAATCAGGAATTTCCGTGAAAGTGGATACCAAGTTATTTATAGCTCTCCCACAAAAGGAATGTCTTGGACTGATGGAAGTACGGAAGGAATAAAAAAGCCTATTGAAAAAGGATCACGGCTTATTATTGCACACGCTGGTGGATCAAATGGATTTGTCGATGGCGCTCTTCTCATATTCAATTCTGGATCGAAGTCTGGTGACTTCCATAATGAGATGAATTTTTGAAAATTTCTCCAAATGGTTAAGAGAACAGGTTCTGCAGCAGCTAGATGAACCGTCGGTTATTGTAATGGACAATGCTTCAAATCATAACAAATTAAAAAACCGTACGCCAACTTCATCAGCAACAAAATTTGAGTTAACTAACTGACTGGTAGAAAATAATATTGCACACAGCTCTTCAATGCTTAAAGTTAAACTATGTGATATAGTAAAACGAAACAAGACGGATCCGCAGCGTGAAATAGACGACTTGATAAGATCAGCAGGGCATAAAGTACTCAGGCTGCCACCATTTCATCCGGACTTAAACCTAATTGAGAATAGATGGGGTATTGTAAAATCAAGAGTGGCGGGTCGAAATATTACGTTTAATCTGGATGCCGTCAAGAAATTAGCAGAAAAAGAATTCGCAAAAACTACGGTCGAGGAGTGGAATAGTACCTGCGATAAAGCCATAAGGGCAGAAGACTATTATTTGGCATATGAACAGAGTTGGCATACCTTCACAGAAAGAATTGTCATAAGACCCGGTGAAATAGAAAGCTTCGGCGAGGATGATGATGATGATGATACCGGCGATGATTAACACAAAATAATAACTGAGAACTATAGATTTTTAACCATTCTTCGCTCAAATTGTCATTACTCACTTGACTAAAAGAATAATGAATGCATAGTCCGCACATTCTCCCTACACTTATTTTTCATATTTTTCACATTTGGCAACAGCAGCTTCTTATCTTCTGCATACCTTATCCACCAATCGTATTCAAGTTTTGATCAGTCAGCGTTGAGAATTCACGCAGTAAACCTCAATAGGGGGCTTTATCCGATTTTTTCTTCTGTTTTGTGTGGAATGACTGGAACAGAGAAAACATGCGAGAATTTACTGCATTTGAAACGATCTATACCTATTTCTACCATGTGGTGTCTTTTGACACCTAAAAGACTTTTCTACACTTTTCAATCATAAACTCTTTTTTCATAACCATTTGATTACAGTATTTGAATTATAATAAAACTTATGGTATCCCTACTTTAATTATAATAGAAAAAGGGATTATGATACTATTGTTCATTGAACACACAAGTTTTGAAGTATTTACTTCGACTAAAATTGGTACACTACCCTCACTATTTTGAAAACACGAATAAGAAACTAAGCCGATACAACAACCGCTACAACAACACGATTTAACTAACTCGCTCTAGCCTTTTGACGCATCTACTGCGGATCATCCTGTATATGCAAAGCTAAATACTAGAATTTTGAGTGTCGATGAAACTCCCATATTTACTCATAAAAATCTATTCTTTCGACTCTTCTTGACTTAAAAACTTATTTACTTGAGAATATTATTTAATTATGTATAATAATAAAAACAATAAATGTATTTCATTTTTACTAGTCTTAGGACTGCTGCTCTATCTAGTATCTTTGATGCTCTGTACAGTTCCAATTGTTTTTATACAATCATTTCTTGGACAATTCTCTAGTACTGGATTTATTTCGGTATTTCGAATATCACCAATTTTTAAAGGTAAGCCTTTTTTACAACATTGTAAACTTTGCTTGATTTTTAGTTAATTTTATTTTTTTTTAAAACACAAGGCATAGGATATGCTGCTTTAGCATTAAATGTGGCAACGTTGGCTTATTACAGCATTTTTGCGGCAATACCGATGTTTTTCTTCATTCATTCTATGAGGCCAACACTTCCATGGAGCTGTGAAGGATTGCATTGGTTTAAAGACCTAGAGAATAGGACGACGGTAAGTTTTCTTTATAATCATATGTAAGCTTAATATAAGCAAATAAACGGCTTTTTATTTACATCAATGATTGAACATCAAATTAGGCAACAGAAAACGTGAAGCTAAGAAAGTATATAACTGGGCTAAATTCCAATGGGATAACCCAGTGTTGGAATGAATGCATTGGAAGCAAGAGAGATAGTTTAAGTACTTGACAAGAAAGTCGAAAAGTTCTGTTAATCAATCGACGAGGCAGAAAAAGTCATGTGGCTTACGAAGTTTCTTCCCAAGGTAGCTAGCGTTCCGAGTAACATAACGAAAATTGACGCCACGTAGGCTGAAAGAGGTTTTAGAAACATTAGTAAGGCCGCACTTTCTGAGTTGTGATACGCCTGCAGACATCTCGGCCAATGCATCTTGAGTATCAGAAGTGAAGAGCTGTAAATAGTTGCAATGGCCCATCGAGCTTTACCCACCATTTGAATCTTCTAGTCAATATGCTCATGCAACGTTCCTGCCAAGTGAAATCTAAGTGAAATGAATAATGTCGTTTTCTTTAAAGACCCCTAATAAACAACAAAAGTGGTGATATCACCCAACCTTCGGGGGTTGTGATCTTTCTTGGCGAGCACTTTTTAATGCAAGAGTTCATTGTTCTACACTTAAGCGTTTCGCCAACCCAATTTGGCCCTTAATTTTGTTGTGGTTTTCCGTTGAATTTGCTCAATCGCGTGATTGTGCACTTTGAAACTCAGATATTGGTCAGAGATGCTATATATTTGGAATCCAAATTGTGGCGTAAAAATTGATTTCGATCTTTTTGCACTCACTTAATTCACCGTATTTTATTCAAAATTGGTTGATATACCAAAAAGTTGTTTTTTAGTGGATTGATTCATCACCCTGCTGTCAGTGTTGTGTATTTACAGCAGGTAAGATTAAAAAACATTAGCATTCTTATTGTTTAAGATTGATGTAGGATAAGTAAGTTTCTCCAGATTTTTAATTAAGGGTCATTATTTTTTACAAATATGATCTGCTTCAATTTCAGCCCTGCAATGTTGGCAAAGTTGACTTCGGATTATTTTCCTACACTCTTATGCGAATGCCATCCAAGACATTTTTCTTGTAGGTGCTTGAACAACAAAATACACAGTGACTTTCTAAATTTGTTTGCTTCGCAGAAACCATTTAAACGTTAGTGAATGGAATTCCGATACTACTAGTTTGCCAGATTTGACACAGTCTTGGTTGTTGACATTTTGCACTATTTTGATTTGGCTTGTGGTATGGGCTATTATACAAAAGCCTACAGAAGTTGTAAGAACTATAAGTTTCGTGGAGATGCAACTGGTTTACTGTTTGTCTTAGGTAGGACGAATCCTGCGATATCTGGGCATAGTTACTTTCGGAATTTTGGTGATATGCTTTGTTCGGTTTGCATTTTTGCCTGGAGCCTTTGCAAAGCTTGCAGATTTTACCAACATAGATAAATGGGTAAAATTGCACCATCAAATTTTTATACCTATTGTGGCTTTTGCTGGAATGGGTCCTGGATGGGGAACGATCCTCACCATGGCAAGTTATAATATTTTCAAAACGGATACCACAAAGTTCACTTGGATTCTGAGCTTAGGACAACTTGGAGTGGTTATACTGGCATCTTTGTCGTTCATTTTTATTGAGAGCTTTTTATGGGGTGAGTTTGTACGAGTATGCTTATACGAAGAACTAACCGTTTTAATTTATAGCTTCCAGACCTGCCAATCCATTTCTAGACAGCGACCATACACAGCTTTCCAAATTGTTATCGATACCAACGGGCCTTTCAATGTTGGAAATACCAAACTTCTGGTCACTCATCTTCTTTGGAATGGTCATGTTGGGAGTGTTAACCCTTTTGGTATGATCAAAACAATTCATTACCTGAACGTCGTGATCTTGAATGTCTTTTAGATTGTACAACTTCTTTCGATTCTGACGTCTCTATTTGATGAGTTCGAGCAACTGAGGAGCAGGAAAACTAAAGTCATTCGCACTTCCATTGCCATTTTCGGATTGACTTCGATCCTATTCTGCTCAAATGTAAATCATTTCGAGCTTTTCATATAACAAATAATATGTTTTCCGTTTTAGATAGGATACGAAGCTCTTCATACGTTGACGTTTTATTTCGTGATATGCCAGAGCTTCCTCAATCTTTTATTGTTGCTTGTTGTACTCTGGATGTATGGACGAGAACGATTTCAGCACGATTTGTATTTTATGACAAAGCGGAGACTTCCCACTTGGATGGTTTACGTATTCAGATTCATTACGCCGCTTCTTCTTATCTTTTCTGTACGATCCTGAACCTATCCTAATCAAACGAAAAGTTTAATGATAATATTTAAATTTTCAGTTTCATTTGCTCGTCGCAATGCTTTTTAATATACACACCCGTCTACGCTTCAGCATTGCCTTTGCTTATATAGTTTTCTTACCGTGGCTGATGGTTCCAGGATTTTGCATCTACAAGCTGCTCCAAACGAGAGGATCTTTTAAAAAGCGTTTCAAACAATGTACAAGGCCAGCTAATTGGTATCCTGCTGACACGGTCGATAGGCAGGCATATGTTGAGAATAGCAGAGAACCGCAGATATCGCATCAGCTTACAGCAGCTGTAGACAGTGTCTGACTTCTTCAAGGACTATTTGCAAATAAACATTTTTTAATGCATTCTGTTGAAAATTTTATCTTACAGCTTGGCGATAATTTAATACTAAATTTTTGTTCCACTTGCTATACAATTGATGAAAATTAAATCACCCTTCCTGTGGTGAAAAACCTTACACCTGCTTACCCCCAAAACCTAAAATCTTTTACTTCAAAAACCAATATGGTCATTGGTTTAATATCAACTAGCCAAACCTTGACGACGTCATTCTGCCTGTTCTTTCAGATTGTGCTTTAAAATTTGTAAAGCCTTTGTTGTTTTCCGATTAAGTTGATTATTCAATATGGCTGCCGCTGCAAGATGGTCGATTACTCTATTTCACGCCACTTATCATGGGTATCAAATGAAAGGGCTTGAAGAGTAAAAACGATACAGTAACTCTGGTGACAATACACTAATCCGGTCATGAAATTCTGGTCTCCACAGGAAAGCACTCTTCAACGGTTAATGACTTCATTTTCACTCTAACCTGATGTTAATAATAAAATTTTAAAACTTAAAAATAAAAAACAAAATAAAAATGAAATAAAAAAAAATTAAAACCAGCTTTTATTTAAAAAAGAAAGTGTACTAAAAAGAACAAAAAACGTTTCATTGGACCTACCATATAAAGCTGCTACGATTGCCTACAACTTGACGCCTATGGGAACTCGACGTAGATGATTATCTATAAAATTGACGTAATTGCATCTACCTATAAAAATTATTTGTACCAAAACAGAACAATATATCTTTTCTAAAAATTGTCTTTTTCCACATTACGACGGCATTCAAAATCAACATCAAATATTTGAACTCTTCCCGATTCCTTTTTATTTCCTTTTTTGGCTATGAAATTCTCTGCGACCACTCATTAAAGGAAAAATAAATACTGGCCTTTTTAGAAAATGAAGTCTGGTAAAATTAACCTCATTGCATGTAAAAACAAGAACTTCCTGATGGGAAGTTAAAAAGTCAAGTGAGAGTTGACTCTCGACTGAAGGGTTCCGCGCTCTCTACGAGTAAGCAACGCTAAGATTTCTCATAGCATCGCCCACAAATTTGCACGATTAAGTAAGAAAAAGTAAAAGCCCGACATTGGTTGCCTTGTAATTCCAATGAGAAGAAGATCTTCAATATGGAATATTGAAGAGTTTGAACAAAAAAGGATTTGAAACGGTCACAAGATTTAAATATTATTTGATGCAGACTTACTGCAGAAAATTGTGAATTTATTATTCTGACATTTTTTTGGCAAATTCAAGCGAGGAATTCATCTCAAACTGATCGAAATTGCGTTGGAACTCTAATTTTCCTACCTTATGCGTATCACATCCATGAAGGTGTGTTGAAAAATAAGAAGAAATGTGAGCCTTAAATGCGAAATCAATGCGTGCAACACATTATCAACTCTCTGTTTTAAGTGCTTTTTTAAAATGGTAGGACAATCAAAACTGCCATTTGGCTGTTTACAAATGGCATGAGGTTAGGAAAACTCAGCGTGAGTATATGGACAGCCAAATGGCAGAAGCTTCTCTCACCTGAACAATTCGTTGCTGGTGTGCATAAGGCCATACGAAAGGATGTGTCCAAGCTTGGATATACGTTCTGAAGACTCTGTTTTCGCAGAAACGAAGATAGACTCTCTAATGATGAAAAAGCTGGTTTTACAGTAAATGCTGTACGAATATATGTGGCTTCGAAAATGTATGCATTCTTGAACTAACTCAATCTCTAAATCATCAGGATATACTTCTTCTGGGTGCCGTGGCTTAGTGATAAGTGCGTCTGCTCCAGAGCGTGGAGACCCGGGTTCAAATCCGGGTAAGAACATCTGGCATTTTTCATGGCTCCACCTCTCGCGAGAGTCTGACAATCACTCCGATGAGTATAATCTGTCGAGAAAAGCTTCTGGGGCCGTCTGGACTCGGCAGCAAATTGTAGGTCGAACCCCCGCCATTTGTGAAAAATGTAAGGCACACATAAATGGTGAAGCTAGGCCCTAGCCCTCAACGGAGCTGTTGCGCCACTAATTTATTCTTGTAAGTGGTAAGGATAGCGCGTTCGCGCATTTTCTTAGAAGTATTGCAGGTAGTCCATCTGAACCTGGGGGATAGGCATCCTTTAGGCTATTAATCTTTTTAATCACATCAGAAAATGATATATCGATTGATACTAAGGATGTTGGTGAGCAGTTTTATATATTGGAGAAATAATTTGAATCTGAAGGAAGTACTATACGTGGCTAGTAGAAGTTAGCGAAGAGGTTAGCAATTATTTTTGGGTCTGGAGAAGATGTGTCCGAGTATTTAAGGGTATACGAGTAGCCATTAGTTTTTCGTTTTGAGTTAATAAACCGATAAAAGTGCTTAGGGTCGGAAAGAAAGCCGACCTACATTTGATCAAGATATTTATGGTTAAGAGCCTCACATAAATCGGAGAACCGAATATAAGCCTGCTGGTAGTTGTAATAGTCAGATTGAGATTGTGACCTCAGGAAGATATTCCATAGCTTATTTCTTTTATTGCGAAGTATGCGTAGTTTTTTATTGAACCAAGGCGGGGATGAAGGACTGTTTTTTTAAGTTCATACGGGTCCGATTGGGTAAAGCATTTAAAAATGTCGGTGTAGAAAAATACCACTGCATTATGGACAGGAGCATTTGGGTTGTTAACTTAGAAATGGTCTTAGTCTATTTGGCTTATAAGTCTTATAAGTTTAGCAAAGTTAGCTTTGCGAAAGTCGAAATGATAGGTACGCTCCGATACTGAGGGTGTACTAACAACGTCAAGATTTTTTGTTCTTTGGTTTTGAGATTTTTATAACTTTTTGCCCAGTGTTTGATTATGGCTCAGAAAACACAAGTCTGCTGACAATTCAAACTTAATTATGTCGCGACTCGAAAAGCTAAGTAGGTCGCGAGGGCCATCAAAATATTGCAAAAACAATTAATGCACAATAATTGTTTGTAGGGATACAGAAAAAAAAAACGAATAGAGGAAGCTACACGAGGCACGTCTGAGCTCGAAGATGAACTTCTGATCTTAGAGTTGCTCTACTTTTATTACCGATGTAGAAATAAAGTCGTGTTCAATTGGTTATTTTAAACATAAATATTAAAATTAAAAAATAAATACACGAACAAAAATTTGTATTCAAAAACAAGTTTTTATTCGTTGTTCATACAAATTAAATAAAAAGTTATAAAATTATTATTAATTAATTGAAAGGAAAGCGTGTTACCAGATGGAATAACATGCTCTAGTTTTTTTTTAAGTTTTAATTCTTTGCAACTTTATTATTATTATTTATTATTATTATTATTAGTTTTTATTTTGCCATTTTGGCCAGCAATGACTCCATTCTTTAAAATTGACCAAAAGCGTTCTAAAAAATGTCATGACTATTTTTTTTTCTCTTATTTTTAGCATTGCAACGTCACCAGCATGGACTTCACAAAACCGGATACATTTGAGATTGTTCATATGCCTTCATTAGACTTTTTCGAGTATACCTCAATAAAAGAAACATCTACGGGAGATTTTTTAATTATTTTTTTTTCCTTTGCAGAGAACATATTAATGTTAATCGCTGGAACTTTAGGTATGATCCAGATTTTACACACTCTTGGATATTAACGTTTTGCACTGTCGTGATTTGGCTCATTGTTTGGGCTGTTCTGGAGAAACCTACAGAAACGGTAGAATATAATAACATTTGAACATCAAATGGTTTCATTGTATCCCTCAGATTGGTCGAATACTGCGATATTCGGCCATCGTAGTTTTCGGAATTTTGGGCATCTGCTTTCTGCGGTTTATTTTTCTGCCAGGAGCACTTGGAAGGTTATTGGTTTTTGCAAATCCGAAATCTGTATGGCGATATCAAGTTTTCTTGTTGATACCTTCCGCTGCATTATCCGGATTAGGTCCTGGATGGGGTTCAATTTTAAGCATGGCAAGTTACAATAAATTCAAAACCGACGTTACGAAATACACTTGGCTATTGTGCCTGGGACAGCTTGGACTTGTAGCTTTGGTGTCTTTTTCTTTCATTTTCATTGAAAACTTCATCATAGGTGAGTAAATACTAAACATTGGAGTAAAACTTGCCTTGTAATTTTATATTATAGCGTCCAATTCAAAAAATCTACTGCTTGAGATAACCGAAAGCCTGTGGTATCAGATAGTATCGATTCCGACGGGACTTTCGTTGTTGGAAATGCCAAACTTCTGGTCGCTCATCTTTTTTGGAATGATCACCTTGGGAGTATTAACTCTTTTGGTATGCTGAATATAAAACATTATCTGAATAACTTAATTTTGATTGATTTGTAGGTAGTTCAACTCTTTTCATTGCTAACGTCTTTGTTCGATGAATTCGAACAGCTGAGGAATATGAAGACCAAAATAATTCGCATTTCTGTTGCCGTTTTCGGAGTGACTTCAATTTTGTTCTGCTCAAATGTAATTAAGTTTAACATTTTGCCATTTGTAATTCACGTAACTTCATGCTTCCTTTTTTAGACTGGACTCGGGGCTTTCCAGACTTTGACAACATATTCCGTGTTATCTCAAATATTTCTCAATCTTTTGTTGTTGCTTGTAGTACTGTGGATCTATGGGCGGGAACGGTTTCAGCACGATCTTAGCTTCATGACCAGTAGGAGATGCTCGACTTGGATGGTGAATGTGGTCAGATTTATTTCGCCAATATTTTTGCTATTTGCCGGGGTAAGCTTATTTGAGACATGTTAGTTAAAATTATTTAAAAAAATGTTTCGTTTAGTTATTAGGAGTGTTGTTAATGACGGTGATGATATTGGACTACGTTCTTCCGTTTATAATTGTCGGCGGCGTAGTTATTTTATTGCCTTGGCTGTTGGTTCCAGGATTTTGTATCTATAAACTTTTGCAGACTAGTGGATCCTTCTCGGCGCGATTTAAAAGATGTAGCAAACCTACTGATTGGTATCCCGCTGATCCTCTCGATAGGCAGGCATATGATGAGACATGCAATGCTTCGCAAATTTCATATCAGTTGACTACAACCGAAGACGAAGTTTAATATAATTTTTAATTATAAAAAAGATGCAAAAATGAATTAAAAATTATTATTAAAAAGATAAAAAGTTTCCTAAGCACAAAGCGATTGCCACACTGAAGTCGAAAAAACGGCCAAGTGCGAGTTTGGCTTTTTGTTGTCTTTTGTTTAAATGCTTTTTATTTTTTTCTTATTCGAACTTCTTTCAGACTAGAATAAAAGGGTTAAACTACACAATCTTGGACCATGGATAAGACTAATTTTTACCATTACACAGACATTTCGTGTGTGGAACAAACTTTGGAGCACGGGGGTGCGAGGCCTATATGTATGTTTTACTTTGCGGCATATTGGTAAAAATAACTGACACTATGAAAAAGCATGTCTATAGATCGTTTCAAATGAATATGCAGTAAGTTCGTGCATGTTTTCTCTTTACCAGTCATTCCACACAAAACAGAAGAAATTTTGGCACATAGCCTCCTTTTGATGTTTACTGAGTGAATTCTCAACGCTGACTGATCATTAATTGAATACGATGGGTGGATAAGGTAAACAGAAAATAAGAAGCTGCTGTTGCCAGATGAGAAAAATATGAAAAATTAGTGTAGAGATTCATTATTCTTTTAGTGAAGTGGGTAATGACAATTTGAGGGAATAATGGTTAAGGATCTATAGTTCTCAGTTATAGTGTTAAGAGGAAGAAGGAATGTTTTGACGCTTGGAAATATTTGTAATGAAAATTTGAAAAAGTTTATTTTCATAATATTTATTTATTTTTAATGCAATAGCACTTAATCATCGCCGGTATCATCATCATCATCATCCTCGCCTTAGCTTTTTTATTTCACTTGATGAGTATTCGCCGGGTCTTATGACAATTCTTTCGGTGAAGTTATCCCAACTTTGTTCATATGCCAAATAATTGTTTTCTGTCCTTTTGGCCTTATCGCAGGTACTTTTCCACTCCTCGACCGTAATTTTTGCGAATTATTATTCTGGTAATTTCTTTACGGCATTCAGATTAAACGTAGTATTTCTACCCGCCATTCTTGATTTCACTGTTGATTTTACAATGCCCCATATATTCTCAATCGGGTGTAAGTCCAGATGGTTTGGTGGTAGCCTGAGTTCTTCTTGACCTGGTGATCTTATTGAATCGTCTATTTCACACTGCGGATCAGTCTTGTTTCATTCGCTGTGTGCAATAGAGCAATATTGCACACAGTCAATTAGTTAACTCAAATTTTGCTGCTGATGAAGTTGGCGTACGGTTTTTTAATTTGTTATGATTTGAAGCATTGTCCATTACAATAACCGACGGTTCATCCAACTGCAGCAGAACCTGTTCTCTTAGCCATTTGAAGACATTTTCAAAAAATCATCTTTTATGGTAGTCATCAGACTTCGATCCAGATTTGAATATGAGAAGAGCACCATCGACAAATCCATTTGATCCACCAGCATGTGCAATAATAAGCCGTGATCCTTTTCCAACAGCCTTTTTTAATCCTTCCGTTCTTCCATCAGTCCAAGACATTAATTTGTGTGGAGCTATAAATAACTTGGTATCCACTTTCACGGAAATTCCTGATTTGCCGGATATATCTTTTGAATTTTTATGTCCGTCCTTTTACAGAGGATTCTCCTATTGTCTTCCATCTTGTAAAAGATGAATCCTTTGCTTTTCAGAACTCTCCAAAGTGATGCCTTGCTTATGCTTATTTCAAGTTCATCATAGATTTTTTTGCTTAAGGCTCCTCAATGTTACGTTTTTTTTTTGCCAAATTGGTGGAAGGAGTAGATTATTCTTGTTATTGCCTCCAAATCGAAATTGTCCAAATCAGTGATCCAGTGTCGATGAGGAATTTTCTTCAAATTCTGATGATTTTGTTATTTTGTTATTTTGTTGATTAATGGCGAAATCCAAATTTTCAGCACAAGCACTTTTGCTTGGCGTGAGGCTGTCCTGACTTGAAGCAGTCCATTATACATTTCTTTTTTTTTTTTTTTGCTTGTGCTTTTGTGTGCAAGGTTTTCTTAGACTAAATCATAATTTATGTACATGTTCGTGTTTTTATATATGAAAAAATTGTTAGAAAATATTATTTTTACCTAACCCACGTATTAACAGACATAAAAAAGGGATATTTCAGCTTAATTACTTCCTGCAATTACATACAAACAAGGGTAAATTTTATAGTCCATACAATTATCACAGGATGTAATAAAATTTTGTCTAATAGATAACGTGCGGGAAGTACCCAAGTTTACCCATTGAGTACTGTAAGTAAAAATCGGCAATGAAATGAAAATGGAGAAAGTTCAGCCGAATTTTAAACATCATTTTCCAAGCAGCAAAGGCGTGGCAAATATTTGCATGCTCTCTCTGCGCAGTTTTCCAATTGCATAGTGATTTGCAGCGATCTTTACATTGAGCTCCTGCGAACAAATCTTCGTAAACATATGAATGAAGGCACATAGGGATCCAAAAGATACAGCCAATTATTCTAGAGAATAGACTGAATGGCAACGTATTCCAAACGGAAAAATTTGAAAAATTGGAAGAAAACATTCAAAAAGAATAAACAATGTCATAAAAAATAAGGGTACATATAATTTCATTGTTGTATATTTTTGATTCTGTCATTTGAAATTTACTTTTCAATTCGACAACACAAAAAATTTATTTGATCGATGTTACTGTTTGAACGAGGAGACAAATTTGCGTTCGGTAATTTTGTCATGCGACGCGACACCTGGTAGTGATTTTTTGAAACCTATTCAACACAAATTAAAAGCAATTAGACATGTTGTATTGCATTTTTCAAGCGATCATTTATGAATTAAAAGTATTACAATTTAAAGATTTTCTGATGCAGACTTATTGAAGACATGTGTGAATTCATGAATCTGATCTTTTTTTGCAGTTTCATAAGTGAACAATATCTTAAAGCGACTGCAAACTCAGTCGGAATTTGTGTGATGAATGTTAAGAAACAAGGTTTTTTGTATGGGATAAGATCTTATTTATGCAGCTCACAATTGATCACGTCATCGAATCTTTGGTCGATGATCACCCGCATGCGGGCGGTTTCGAAGTCCTTGTAAGATTTTTCGGTTTAGTTGTAACATTTACGTCTCTATTGGGACTTTCCCTGCGTTTTCGTATAACATTTTTTTTTACTTTTTTATAATTGCCTCGCTCTTCAAGAGGATATGGATTCTCTTATAATAAGTGTAGCACAGAGTGAGCGGAAGAATTAGGAGAAGAATGAAAGATAATGTACTACTGGTTTGAGAAATTCAGATGTTTCATCTCACTTCCGTGGGTGGAGCCCCAAACGGAGGATTTCTTTTATCGACCTATTTGTTTTCACCTATGTAATTCGCAGGATTTTATTCGACATTTGTTTGATATATTTACTTTGTAAGTTTGGAAGATTTAGCTTAACAACTCCGCTGTCAGTGTTATGCCTTCACAGCAAAGCCATTCACACACAATCTACAGAAACTATTTTGACAATAAGAACTAGGAATTAAGCCGATACAACAACCACTACAACAACGCCACCCATTTAGTCAGACTACTATCGCTGGTCGACCAATCCAGTGATAGTGCCATTCACTTTATCCCAATGGCTTATGGTGACTGGACCAGATTCTTTAAACTAGACCACTCTAGGAATCGAACCTGGGACCTATCAATTAAATCAATTGAAAGGCAAGCGTCCTACTAACTCCGCCACCCATATGTGTGTGGTGTAAAGGTAATACTTCCGTGTAGTTGGGTGTCGCCAAAATCCTATGCATGAACGAAATATTCTTCTCTCAAACTTTGAGATCTTTCGCATTGCGTTTGAAGAGAAAGTGAACCAAGTCGTATGTAATAACTGGCCTGATGAGTTGCTTGTAAACTAAAACCATTTTTTTTTTCTTCAACAGCGGGTATACCAGATGCAGGGCGCAATTCCCCTTCTTCAATATATTGCACACATGTTGGTTGAACTTGAAACGCTCGCTGAAATGTATTCCCAAGAACTTGATTATTGGATCAGCACAGCAATGAGTGAGCCGTCCGGGAGGGTGATCTGAATATTCCGACAACGGGTCGCAAATGTGCGTCTTCCTCTTGCTGCAGTTGTCGGTATCCTGTTAATTTTAAATCCCCATTTGCGGTAGTACTCCCAAAGTTGTGTTTTATGGTTTTGTACTTATTTTAGCTGCAGAGTCTGTTGATCCAATATATGAATGATGAAAAGTACTGGCGATATTCTTCCTCATTGTTTGACAACTCCAGAACTGTAAATGATTCTTACCAAGTGAAGAGGAAATTCCATTTTGATAAGTTTGAAGATTAGTAAGATCCGAACGCTGTCAAAGGCCTTTTCAATTGACACGCAACGCTTTTCTTCTTTTTTGTTCAGCCCCAGAGTAATATCGCTGTGAAGATTTAACAGTGGATAAAAGTTTGAATGCTTCTCCCCAAATCCATATTGGTTGTCGCGTATGATCTGCTTTATTCAACAAATAGAACGTTTTTGTTTCAGCAGAATTTTTTGTATGAAGACCACGCTTTATTTCAACTTGATATCATTTTTACTGATACCGGCCATAGTAGTACACATTCCGTGGAAATTGTTGTGATCAGGAGTAATAGCTCTTTGACGGATGGAAGGATGGATAGACTGCGGAGGCTAAGTGAAAGGGTTCCATTGCCACCATTTGGGTACGGAACCTTAAACTAAAGGTTTGGTGGGGCCAATGTATGCACCAAATAGGAACAATTTAAGGATAAATCATATGAATACTTGCTCCTGAAAACCACTAATTAAAAAAGTCTTGGCTCATTGTCAGACAGTTAAGGTTAGACTTTTCAAGTCTGTCACTGACCCGGTCTGCTATAAGTCGCAGAAGTGAGGATCTCATCAAAGACACTTGAAAATTATCTTGGAAAGTTCGATACCAAAGTGATTTTTAGTTCCTTTTTCATAACGTAGCCTGGAAGAAGTGGTTCACTGAAAAGCTGCACTACTGTACAGTACGTATGACAACTCAGTTCTTTTTTATTTTAAAATTTCATTATAATTTGCTGAAGAATCTAGAGATTAGTTATAATATTGTGTAGTAGTTTGATTCCTTACAGAGACGGAGAAAACGGTATCACCTTGTTAGCATTAGCTATAAATTCGGTCACTTATTTGTCTTACGTTTTATGCCTTTAGAGCAAAGCAAATGGTTGACAATAGTTGACGAAGTCACCAGAGGGGTCCATCCAATTTATGTAACTGCTAATTCGGGTCAACCTCTCCAGTTTAATCACTGGACACTACACAAAAATTGAAGACTTACCCTGAGATTCGAACCCTAAACTATTAACGTATTGAAATAAGATGGATAAACTTTCGATACCATGCGTGGCCAGGGCAGAACTATTTATGCAAATCAAAGAAAATTTTTTTTGAATAGATTGCTAATGGTCTTGTTGATGAACAAAATTCAAGAAGGGGTATATACAGCACAGATAAAGCAAGAGTTCGAACTATTTATCATCAAGGGAAATTGGCTGAGTATTTTTGCAAAAAAAGAGTTTTGTTACGAAACAGATCATGCATAACTATGGAAACCAAGGTCTGTTGTTTCAATAGTTCTTTCCAAGCTTTCTATCTTAAGCAACTCTATTTTAAGCTGTTAACATTTTACTTCTGAAAACATTTCGCCCAGAATGGATTGCAAAATACCATTGTCTGGCCCTCTCTCTCTGCGTCCACATCTGCCTCAAATAAATAACATTTTATGTTTCCATCAAGTGCTTTTTGTTTCGATCATTATTTCGTTAGCACTTTGACGTTCTCAGCGGCCTTGACATTAGCGTCAAATAAATGATAAATTTTTCCGCTCACCAAACAAATGAAAATGGGGAAAGAAGTTGAAAATGAACACGCAGCCGCCTACAAAATGTAAACAAGCTTAACGTTGGCACAATGGCTACGTTATTCGGGCTCCGTTTTGACACACATTTGAACGTACCTGGTGTATGGCATTAAAATTGTTTATTTTTCAAATAGAGGTCATCAACACTTTGGTTCTTTGAAGCATTCAAGCAGACACAACAGACGTAGTCGTAGTGACAGTTTGGCTTTTATTCAAAATCATCCGCGATATAACGATGGATAAAAATAGTTCTTATTTTGAAGAGACCGAAATTAGAAATAGTTTATGTGAGACAAGTATGAAGGCGTTTGTGACAAGAGATTTAGTTCAATCTTCCTCAAGATTTGACAAATAATAATTATGTAGGAATGCGTCATAAGAGCGTTTTAGGTGTTACGAGTATATGCAATTTGCAGAAAGATCAGAGCTCTCCTTGTTCTGTAACTTGATGAATGAGGATAAAAGGTGATTTAAGGGTTGCATTCAATTGAAAGTTCTCAATTCGAACTCTATTTCTGTGTCTTGGAGTCTATCTGAGGACGTTCTTTTGTATGATATAATAATCTTACGAGATAAAATTAACCTCACTTACGTCATCATCTCATGAAAAGCTAATAAAGAGTACAATGTTGTATCCATAAAGCGCAAATCACAATGTGGCGTTTGACATGCTTTCTCCCCAACATACTAGAAACTCTATCACAATGCGCGACCTGAAAAGTTGAAAAATACTCTGTTCGCTTTTCGAGTAGACATGTTCTCTTTTAAGTTGGTCGGTAAGATTAGGAAACACAAATATAATGTGGATTTTTGTTCTGAATTTTCCAAACAGAAGATAAATGTCAATTTACGAGCTTTAGAACATTTTTAAAATTAATTTTGAGCAAAAAAAAACATTTTTCTGCAGTCGAGCCAAAATAAATGAACTCACTACCAACAAAATGACCCTGTTTTAAAAATCGGACAAGTCCAAGAAAAATTGCAATCCAAAAACCACCAACCGATGTTGAGGTCGGGCTACCGATATTAATGATCAAACGCCATCCAAACGGGCGAGGACACATTTAGTGTAACCACATAAGATTTCATTGTTTCTACTGAATCTGTCAACGCAAGAGCGCTGCATCGTGTTTCTGATCTTAATCTCAAAGCAAAGAACAGTTTAAGCACATGTACCTAAAACACCTGAAATAATTAATTTATTATCAAAGAATGTAGAATTTTATAAAAAATTCCAAAATAGGTTTCCAAGAAATAGAAAAATTCAAACGCCATCAAAATAATTAAAAGTTGTTAAAAGAATTCAAAATATGATAGTTGAGGACTTGAAAGCAGTCAAAGGTCTTCAAAACAAAAAAACGAACCTAGAATATAAAGATTTAAGTGAATCAAAACACTTCAACTCCTAACTTAAAAAAGACGAATTCAAGCTTTCTTAAAATATTGCATTCTTTTGATTTGATGCCTTTAAGGGGGTATTCTGGTCTAGAAATTTAAAAAAAGCGATTTTTTTTTTACATTTTCAAAGTTTAACTATTTAAGAATATATCTACAAGAGGATTTTTCAAAATTCAAATTATTTTGCTGACCCGGCATCCAAACTGGTTCGGCCGGAACTAATCGAACAAAAAACGGAACGACAAATTCTCCGTCTACCTGAATCCATATTTCTCAGTAAAACCTTTTGCCGTATGTATCGAGAAAGCTCCGATGTATGAAGCAGGAATGGCAGATTGAATTGATATGTAAATGTAAGTCTACAATATCATTTCATAACTTAGACTGCTAAAAACTTTACGCGAAACTTAAAACGCGTTTTTCTCGAAACTGTCTTTATCAAATAAATACCCACGATTTCTCAGGTTTTACTGAACCGATTTATCTGAAGTTTTTATAGAGTCTTCTTTATAGACTTGTCTATGTCTGGAACTATCCCCATCCTCAAATTTCTATTACTTTTTTTTCAAATTTGAAACAGTCAAAAAATGTGGTACAAAAATTGTTTTTTTTTTTCAGGCAGTAGCCATTTTGTGAAAAAAAAATCTTTACAACTTTTTCATAGTTCCAGACATTGAGACATTATTCTAGATTAATAATTCATTTTTTTTTTAGTTTGGGATTGCTAGGAGGGTTGAAACCGTGGGTATGGTTACGGGCCAATTTTTTGAGACCCCCCACTTCATCAACTGCTAATTTTTGAAATTTTCAACTTTTTTATTTTTTGATTTTTTTCTGTATTCTTGTTATGTTAATAAATAACTAATAAAAAAAGTGGATACTTACAATATTAATTGCTTTTTTTATGACACTTCAAAACATTATATGAAATTCATGTCTCTAAACTTGAATACCCCCTTAACATTTATAGTTAAGGTATTTTGACATTCGAAGCATTTCTGTGAAGTCACAAGACTTTAAACTAAGTCAGTGGGTTGAATTGAATGTGGTTTTCATAAAATTACAGTACATTCTTTCTCATTCTATCTCTGATTTTTAAATTCCCATTGAGAACTTCTTTAAATGGGTAAGATTTTTGGAAATGGAAATGTTGAAATACTCGTTTCTTTATGATTTGAAGTACCAACCTCATGGTTTTCTGAATGATGTCTTTGCTTGTGTACGCGTATGAAGTTTTTTAAACCCTCAGATACTGAGGGCAAATAAAGATATCGAATCTTGAATGCGAGCCGATGACCGATAAATGTCGCTTAGTAAGATTTAAAGTTGGAAAAAAATTCAATTCAGTTTTTGATTAAAACAGCTTATAATCCATATAGCCTATCTTCTCAAGGGTTTTTTAAACTATGAATAATCATATTAATATTTATTGTTCGCTTTCGTCACTAAGCTTCCGATCAATGCGTTTTGTCAGAGGATTTGATGTTCTTCATTCCAACAATTAAAATTTTGACAGATTAATCAACAGTATGCTTATGGAGCCAAACGACACGAACCAAGTGAATCTACTTGGGTAAGACAAATCTTTTTCGTTACAAAAAATCAACCTTTGACTTGAATTATTAACTCGTTACATTCCATCCATCAATTTCTACCGTTAAAGCCTGTGGATTTTTAATCTAGACAGCTGAGGACCAAGATAAGAAGGACTTTCAGTTGAGCTTATTGAAACTTTACCAAAAATACAGATATTTAAACCTGACCAGTCTCAACCATTTCAAACTCAAATACAAGATTTTTGAGTCAATTTATTTCGAAAACGAAACATCGAAACAAAGGAAAGACCGGCCAAATACGAGTCGGACTCGCGCAACGAAGGTACCGTAGGCAGTTGTAGGTCTGGAATAATTCTTCCATCACGGATATCTAGCCTCGAAGAGTTTTTCCACTTACATAAGAAGAAAGAACTCTTTGGGATATGTTTTTTTATAAATCTCCAGTCTACAACCAGGTGTAACATAACAAGTAAGAAAGTAAGAAAGCAAAGTTGTTCGAAAATATGCAATAAGTATCCCTCCACCTCTTTCTTCTTTTGGTTGGCAACGATCGCGGCAGTGAACGTTGAAATAAAGACTATCGAATAGAATGTAAACATAAGAGTTATGTTAGAATACTAACTAATGACGTTGAACCACTTTTATGTACTTTTCGAACGCATATTTAATAATATACCGAAAAAAATGAGGAAGTCAAACTCGTAAATCCAGCTACAACAAGGTGCTTTGCAAAACACTTATATTGCCAAGGTACATAGTGGAATCCAACTTTGAAGGGTTGTAAAGGCAGCAGAACAGCAAAAATTTCTTGATCGTTTATGCAGTCCGGCTTACGATGAAGACGAAGTACAACCGTGAGCTCTCCTATCTACAAACTTATCAAGCCAGAAAGCTAAAATCCGTCAACCACTGTGAATCAAGCAATCGCGGATGATACGAAGCCAAGTCTTACCAACTGAAAGCAGCTTTTTGAAAAGTAACTTTTGGCCAGGCTCAGGTCGGCGATACTCTCAGTATGAAGGTATTTTGCCAAGTATATTTGTCCATTACTGTCTTTTAATAAAACCAGGTTTACTTGTTTCGACAGTTCTTTTAATAAATGAAGATTATTCATCAAGCCCCTGGCGTCTTCCCGCGTATATCTTCGATAATGCTTCACATTTTAATAGACTAGAAGCTAAAACCATATTCACGTTCTTTTTCATTATTCATTCAATATTTACAACAAAAATCGAACACATTGTGTGAAAAAGGAAGTCAAGAGTCTCATAAACTTTGTGTGCATACACAAATTGTTCGTTCACTATAAATATCCAACCGACCGAAACCCCGGAGTTCATGATCCGTTCGCAATGCGGGAAACTACTGCTAAAATAATCCACAGATGAATCAATATTTTGCCACGAAATCTACAAAAAAAAAAACTTGGCAACCAACACTCTTGACTTTACAGCCTTACACAAGGAAGAGCGACAATCACGAGTGGGATCATACAAACATTTAAACAAATAAAAATTATTTTAAACAAAAACACAAGGAATCCTCCTGCCCCCGAACATTCGAATGACGCGTCTGCGAATTTAGTTAATTGATTTTCTTCTAATCCACTTTCATCACGTCCTCACGCTTAGCATCCGTCTAAGAATTAAACACTAAAAAAAAAAATTGAGGAAAGAAAATGAATAAAGCGCGTGATTTATTTAATAAATAAATACCCGATTGGATTGTATAATTTCTAATTATTTTTACATTTACATTCCGTTTTTTTTTTTTTTTTGTTTATTTCGAGAACACACGCTGTTTCTTGAGGGAGCGACTCCAAAGATGGGACATGATCAGCCTCACTGGATCCATTCCAATTCATATGTCGCTGGGGTGCGCTTCGCGGCGCGAGTTCCTAAATACACTGTTTCTTTATTTTGGTTTTTTTTTTGTTAATTTAAGAAAATTGTTTGTGTTTTATTTTTGGTGATTATATTGTTAATAAAACAATTAGCGAACATTTGTGCGTTTAATTCGAGTACAAAGGGTGTTAGAGATGGAGCATGACTGGTCGCCTGATGCCGGTACGAAGCCTTTTAGCCATGACAAGAAACGAGGAAAGTGGGAGCTGCCAAGTGACTTCTTTTATGCGTGCCTTGGGCACGCGTTCAAAATTGACGCCATGGTGGTGTTGCCGTCGATGATATTCAGAGACCTGGGAGGTTAGTTAATACTCGGTAAAATTCTTCAATTCTAATTAAAGTGCATTGAAATTTTGACAAGCTTCGATCGTGGATAAGAAATTTGACAAAAAAAAAGGAATTAGAATGCCAACGGACTTATTTTTGGTTTGGCAGTTCTACAATGTTTTTTTTTTATTTTGGTTTGGGGGTTGATTTTTTATTACGTGTTGTTTTATTCGAAAACTCACTTAGTTTTATGATTTTCCTCAAAATGAATATTAATACTTTATGGGAATAAAAAATAAGTGTTGTGAGATATAAAAGTGGATTTAAACAGAGTCATTTGGAAAGATACAAATTATGTCCAACACAATGTTTATATCGACTCTCAAAAAACGTTTTTACTCGCCATTGTATTGTTTCTTAAGCGGGAAAAATCCGAGAGCTGCCCGGGGGCCAGATCTGTTAAGTGTTTGAAAAATTGGAAACACGCTTCTCTAATAGCAGTGATCGCAACTTGACTTTGTGTGTCGATACTCCAGCTCGAAGGTTGATCCAAATATTTTTCTTGACAGCTTCCGGCAATATTCTGGTAATGTACCATAATAATTCCCTCGGAATTCCAAAATAATGACGACGAACCTACGACTTTGATATCTGCGTCGTCGGTTAAGATGGTCTTTGCCAGGCCAATGACTTTTTTTTTGCTTCAAGATGAAAGTGAAAATGAAGGTGTGTTATAAAAAATTAATTTAAATATGATATTCCTCCTCGGGGAGCTGTGCTATGAGCTGAGCATGTTTTTAGATGACTTGAGTCATTTTTTATCGGTTAATTATTGCTTTCTACAGTGCAATGAATTTGCAATCTGCCTGAATATATTTAACTTCGTATTTAAATGACTAGAAGATTAGAATATTTGCATTAAGGAAGCAAGGACTGCCCGTTACCAAGCAACAGATTTTTCATTAGTGGAATACAGACAGAGTGGAGGTCTCCTTGTACATGAGCGTTTCGATGTGCATGAAAAAGTCAACAGAGTCAATAACCTTGTGATTATTGGAGACATAAACAAAGATATTTTAAGCTCAAACACGGTGGTAGTTAAATACGAAGTCATGCTGGCAAAACATAGTTAAGTCTCATTTATCAATGAACGAACTAGATCAATCTCAAATACTTGTCTTGACCATGTTTTTGGTTGGTTCCTTAAGGTGCAAAAAAATACATTGTGTGGTTCTCAGCTTAATTTTTCAAATTACGGATCACTCTATGACAGGTTTAGTATTTAATGCTGTGAAAAACAAAAGCACTTCAAACACAAGTCCCAAACATAAGTAAATAATTAACATTACCTTAGTGAATTCTAAACTGTTGCAAGAAAACAAGGCTGCTACGTTTTCCGAGAAAAAGGTTGGATCTTCACTCTTCTGGCTAGGTCGATGTCGCTGAAAAGCTCGTATAGTTCGTGATTGTATCTTCTCCTCCACTCACCGTCTATGCAGACAGGACCGAAGATCAACCGAAGAATTTTCCTCTCGAAGCAGCCAAGAGCAGCTTCGTCCGCTTTTGACAAAGTCCATGCCTCCGCACCGCAAAGCAGGATTGGAACAATTAAGGTCTTATAGTATATAGTTTCACTTTGGTTGTTCGAGAGAGGGCTTTGTTTATCAATTGCTTTCTCTGCCCATAGAAGCAACTAGATTGGCAAGAGTAATTCTTCGTCTGATTTCAGCGCTGGTGTTGTTGTCGGAATTGATTACGGTGCCTAGGTAGGCAAAGTTTTTGACTACCTCAAAGCTATAGCTGTCTACTTTGACGTTCTGTCCGAGACGTCGGTGTTGGGAGCCCTTTCTCATTGACAGCAAATACTCAAACCCACTTTCGCAGCCTCCGTCGCTATACTCACAAACGTGCCATTGCCACGCTGCGTTCTTCCAATAATATCAATATTGTCGGCATATGCGAGTAGTTGGACGGACCTCTGAAAGGTTCATCCTCTGGTGTTGGCGTGCGAGTTTTTAACAATTCTTTTAAGAACGATGTTGAAGAAGTCGCATGACAGCGCCTCGCCTTGTCTGAATCCTTTTTTGACACCAAAGGTCTCGTACATTCTCCATCGTCATCCTACACAAACGGATGAGTTTGATAGGGATGCCAAAACTAGACATTGCGCTGTATAGCTCGTCTCTATAAAAGCTGTTATATGCGGCCTTGAAATCGATGAGATGGTGGTAGATCGATCTGTTGACCCTGGGTTTTTTCCAAGATTTGCCGTAGTGTAAATATTTGATCTATTGTTCATTTCCCTGGTCTAAAGCCACACTGGTATGGACCAACTAGTTTTCTGACGAACGGCTTAATGCGCTCACACAACACGGCAGATAGGATCTTGAAGGCAATGTTTAGAAGACTGATTCCTCTATAGTTGGCGCAATTCAGAGGGTCTCTTTTTTTGTGGATTGGGCAAACAATGCTGAGGTTCCATTCATCGGGCATGCTTTCCTCCGACCATATTTTAAAGATGAGCTCGGCAGGTAGGTCGTCAGCCCCGGCAGCCTTGCTGGATTTGAGTTATATATATTCTCAGCATCGACTGCGATTCTACTACGATGTTCCCTTGATCATCCTTACAGGCTTCGGTTTGGGCTTTATAACCATGGCTTGTTATTTTTACCCTTTGGTAGAACTTCCTTGCTTCATTCCTGCAATGATATCCCGTAATACTACCGATCGCGCGCTTCTAATGCTCCATTTTTTTCTCCTGAGAAGCCGGTGTTCGTCTCTTCTCTTCTGCTCGTAGAGCTCGCTCATTTTCTTTTTTTGCAGTGCCGCTTTATATGCCTCTTGTTTAGCTGCATTCGCCTGCCGACAATAGCTGTCAAGCCAGGGGTTTCGTTGTGGTGGTCGAGTGAATCCCAGCACATCAGAGGCGACATCTCTGATAGCTTTTTGACAATGTTGCCACTGGTCTTCAATGCTTCGTGTTGGCGGCGTGGGACTTCTTATGAGGTTAAGGGAGACTCGATCGGAAAAGAATTTGGCAATCTCTTGCGATTGTAGCCGTCCGACGTCGAACTTCCTCACAGTATTTCGTTGTTTTGGCGATATTCGGTATATCCGCAACCTTACCTTGGCTACAACAAGATGGTGGTCCGTTTCAATGTTGGCCCCTCGAAAAGTTCGGACATCCATTATACTGGAGGAGTGCCTTGCGACGATCGCAATGTGATCAATCTGGTTGACAGTTGATTGATCAGGAGATCTCCATGTTCCTTTGTGAAAATTGGGGTATGGGAACTGTGTACTGGCTACTACAACATTTCTACCCGCGGCAAAGTCTATCAGCCTAAATCCGTTACCGGTGTCGTATAGGCCAAGACGCACTCTCTTCCTACCTTTGCGTTGAAATCGCCTGGGACAATTTTAATGTCATAGCTAGGGCGCTGCTCGTAAGTTTTGCCCAAGAGTTCGTAGAAGCTGTCTTTGGTGTCGTCATCTTTTTCTCTGTGGGGGCATGAGCGCATAAAAGGCTTATGTTGGCAAATTTGGCCTTGATGCGAATCATCTTGAGGCGCTCGCTCACCGATCACTACGATAAGATTTCTTGCCTAAGTCTGCCAAGCGCTGTTTTTGTTGCTTGTAGCAGTCATCGTAGTATATATCCCAGTTTTTCATCCTCTTTTTGCCCGGTCCATCCCATCACACTTCTTGGGTGGTGGTTATATCTGTTTCTAGCAGTCAAGGGCTTCCGCTTATTGTTCGACTGAAAGTGGCCTATAAAGGGACCTTACATTCCACGTAAATAACCGAAGAGCGTTGTCCTTATTTCGTTTGCATGGTTCGTCATCAATAGTTCCGTCCGTTCCCGAGGCGTATTGTTGCTTCGTAACCGTATTTTTTTTTTTTTTTTTGGAGTGGCCGGGCAGTTACCTCGGCGGCACAACCCCCAACCTGGAGGGCTAGTTCCTTTTTTTAACCACTAGGACAAGAAGTCTCACTTATTAGTTTAGCAAGTTCAGTTCGGGTGAACTACGCAACGGAACGGACCCAACGCAAAAGTATATATGTAAATGATGTAAAGTTCAAATCAAAATTTGAGTCCACTCTAAGCGAACGGGAGCCAGGGTTTTAAAATCCAATATCGCATGGATCGTCCTATTTCCGTGTTTTGCTCAAAATAAATGGGGTCGTTCAAAAACTTCACTTGAAAAAGAAGCAGACAGAATGGCCCCGTTCCAGCACACCGTAGCGCAGATCCGCTACGCGAAAAATGTACTGAGATGACAGTTCGTCGCGTAGCGAAAGGTAGCGGAGGGTAGCGAGTCGCTACGGGGAAATTTAAGGGATATTTGAAGGGAATTTAGCAAAGATTTCTTCGCTACGCAAGGAAAGCTGTCAAACCCCATTTGATTTGGTGGTAAACGTGACGTCATATTTTCTGTTGCTCCAAATGCGTTCCAGAGGAATTTCCCCGTAGAGGAGCAGTATACCAGTTTAGCAAAGGCGTGCTGAAACGGGGCCAATGAGACGTAAAAAAATTTAAAAATTAAGAAAGTCTGAATTTTTTGCAACGTCAACACATGTGACTGAAACGAATTTGAGGGCTTTTGGGAACGCAGAGGTAGCAAACTTTATGCGAGAAGTAGCGAGTCACGCTGACACTCGCGCTCTCGGGGAGTGTCTGAAACCCGTATCTGAAACTTCAGTTGATATTTTGCAAATTGCGAAATTTGTGATCGATTCACTTAAGTCTTAAGAATTGCATGCTTTTCATGGATTTGACGCCGATGATTCTTCTCTTTCTTGTCTCGTTATTCAACTATTGGTATCCGACACAAAGATTCTTTGGAACAATCTTCACCGGGCTTAAACCAGACATTGTATGTCACTCAAAATTGAGTTCCTAAGAGTATCTGTGCAAGTATCCATAGCTTGAAAAAAAGAGTGGATAACCAAACCAAGGAGTTTCGGCGTTGTCTCGTCAGAGTAGATGAAAATACTTTCTTCATTTATCATAGAACTTTCGCACAGTTGGCGGTTTTGTTTTGGAGGAATGAGTATGGTACGAAATCACAACCATATGAAACTTAAGTTTGACGACAACAATCAGTAATAAAAGAGTACATAATTCGATTTAATATTATGATGAATGGTTAATACAGGTGAGACATATAGTCTCTTATAGTATGATAAAATTTGATAAAGAAATATGTAAAGCCTTTAAGAAAAAAGAAAAATATGAACAAGTTAAATTAATGAAAGCGTAGATATTGAAGTATTTCTTTGCAAGAAGGGAGTGGAAGGGTAATTAGGATGAGGGTGGAAAATATGGGTATGGATTGAAATCGAGGATTCCACATTAGTGCTGATTAGAAAAGTATCTTAAGACTTCCTTTTGAAATTCATTTGTTCTCGTGATTTGCCTTGAATTAACCAGTAATGAATTCCATGCTCGAATGCTAATGACAGAGAAAAGGCGTGATGAGTTTAAGAAATTAAAACCAGGTATATTAATACTGAAAGTACGTCTAGATTGGTTGAAATTAAGTTTGCAGTAAAGATAATCTGTTGATTTTGATTATACATTCTAGGATCTTTGTTTTATAGTCCGATATATGATCGAATCTTCTCATTGAATGCAACTTATAATTTGTGTTCCGACCGGGAATCCATACTAGGGTACACAACATCAGAATATGATAATATTGGTACTAGTAAGGATTTTACCAGATGCAGTTTCGTTCCGGTTGGCGTGAAGTCGGCAGAACGCCAGAACATCCGAAACGTTCCATAATTACGAGAAATAATAAATTGTTATGGGTATTGCAGGACAAATTTGTGCTGAGTCTGTACCCGAGGCTTGTAACGGTCTTTGAGTATGATATTTTTAAATTATCAAGATAAAGCGCGGGTAGATGATCGGTATTAAAACCTCTCATTGAGAACAGTATTGGCTGAGTTTTAGTTGGGTTACGAAATAGACTATTAGATATAGATTTAAGGTCATCATTCATCCCGTAAATCGATAAGTTGGTATAGATAAGTATATTTGAATGTCGTCAGCGTACAAGTGGTATGAAATTTTTTTGCACACATTTAGTAAATCAATGATAAATATGCAAAAAAGAATACGACCTATAGTAGAGCCCTGGGGAACTCCTGCCAAAATATCCGCTGATTCAGTAAAAATATCATTTCTCGTTGCGTTCTTTCTGCAAGTAGTCACCGATTAGACGAGCTGCCCTTTCGCTAAACCCGAACTAGGATACAAGTTTTTTAACCAGGGCCTTATGACATTGTCGAAGGCTTTGGAGAAGTCAAGAAGGCATAAGACTGTCAAGTTGTTTTTATCGAATTCCAAACCTTATGTCGTCCAAAATGTTTACCATAGCAGTCGAGCATCTACGGTTAGGCCTGAAACCAGATTGGTTTTGCGATGAGAAACTTTTCGACTCAAGATGTCTTATAATCTATGCCGCAAGTCTCCAAGACCTTTGATAGACATGGCATGATCTGGGTTGGTTGGGACTATTTAGCAACCGGAGTTATTCTGATATTTATCCAGAAAAGCGGAAAAGTGGAAAAAGTTATAGAAAAATTTATGATGTGGGTAAGGGAGCTTAGGAGAACCAGAATACTACTCATCTACACCAACTGAATTATATTTGAGTGTTTGAATATTTTTATGACCTCATTTTTCGTTACTACGACAAATTCAAAGTTGTCAGTGGATTGGTCAGATGTTTCAACAAGTGAAACCAAATTGGATTGGATTTTTGAATAAGATCAAAGTATTTTATTAAGATCATTCGGATAAAGAATACGATTCGATTTCTTTTTTTTTTTGATATACCAAGCATACCGGTTCAATATTTTCATCAGAAAAGCTTCTGTCCAACCTATAACAAAGTTGTGCTGCCATAGTAAAAGTTGCCTTGAATATCATTTTCTTTTTGCGGAGACTTCTGCCAAATTATAAGGTTTCACCTTAGATTTGTGGGCAGCTGCATCAGTCACTGACTTGAATGAACTTAGCTGGCGGCTATGCTGGTGCTTTAAACAAAAAAAATAAACAATAAATATTTAGATGGTAAGATCCTAAACTATTTTATTTATTTCAGTTTTTCTCATTATCCCCTATCTGGGCATTGTGGCGCTTTGTGTGGTTCCAATTATTTTTATTCAGTCATTCCTTGGACAGTTTTCAAGCACAGGCTTTTTAACAGTCTTTCGGATAGCCCCTCTTTTCAAAGGTAAAATTTTTCCACAAAGGTTCAATAAATTTGAAAAACATTCTCAATCTAGGTGTTGGCTATGTTTCATTGGCACTTAACCTAACGCAGCTAGCGTACTACAGCATATTTGCGGCTATACCGCTGTTTTATTTTCTTCACTCCTTGCGACCTACCATACCTTGGAGCTGTGAGGGAAGTAAGCACTGGATGGATCCCAACGAAACGGCCACTACAGTGAGTATGTAAACGAACCTCATCTTATTTGGAAAGGATGGCGACGAGGATAATCTACCCCACAAAAAGTTTCGAAACTTAATTTGATATTTTTATTTAAGCCTTGCAATATAGCAGAGTTCACAATACCAACCGGGACGTCGATCCTAATGAGAGTTCCATCCCTGGAGTTCTTCAGTCAGTACATGAATATCATTCATTACCTTAAGCCCGAGCAACCAACAATGTTCTCATGGTCGCTCGTCGTGTTTACATTTTTCATATGGGTCATCGTCGGGACGGTGTTAAGCAAGTCCACTCAAATGGTAAGAATAAGTCATGCTTTTGGGTTGAAGCTTACTTTTTCCACGCTAAGATTGGAAGATATATTCGGTATACCAGCATTGCAACGTTGTCCATCATGGGTGTCTGCCTGCTGCGTTTCCTTTTCCTACCCGGTGCTCTCGAAGGCGTAAGCACATTCTTCCGTCCAAGAAATTTGCGAAATGTAAAGTCATGGCTTTTTATGGGAATGCTGGCGTTATCTACCCTGGGACCTGGTTGGGGATCCTTTTTAAGCATGGCAAGCTACAACCAATTCAAAACAAACATTTCCAAATACAGTTGGCTACTGGGATTAGCTCAATTTGGCGTTGTCATGTGCACGGCCTTCCTGCACATTCTGGTCTCGAGTCACATGAGGAGTAAGTGAGGTCTACAAAGTTTTGGAAAAATTCAATTTTAGTCTTTTTCTGCTGCAGGTCCAAATCCTAACCACATAATATTTCGCACTGATGGAAGACAATGGCTGGACTTTTTGTCAATTCCGACAGCGTTGACATTTCTCGAGTTGCCGAATTTATGGTCACTGCTCTATTTTGCCATGCTGATATTGGGAGCTTTGAATCTTGTGGTAATCGTAGATCATCATCACATCTTTTTTTTTGGATACTAATTGGAGCTTAGGTGGTGCAACTATTTTCAGTCTTGACGTCTCTCTTCGATGAGTACGATCACATGAGGTCGATGAAGCGGGAAGTGACTTGGATGACGATCGGAATGCTGTCCCTAGGGTCGATATTTTTTTGTTCCAATGTAAGGCAAGCCAGCTTTGAATTTCAAACTCTTCTCAATTATCCCTCTATCTTGTAGCATGGAATAATGTTTTTGGAAGCTCTCACAGAGTTTTCGATCCTCACACAAATGCTATTGAATCTCTTGGTGCTGCTTGTGGTACTCTGGATTTATGGACGTGTTCGTCTCCAGCGTGATCTTCATTTCATGACAAACCGCATGTATGCAACGTGGATGGTCTACATAGTTAGATTTATAACTCCGCTGTTTCTTATCATTGGATTTGTAAGATCAATTAGTGTTAAGTCTTGCTTTTGTAAAATTGTATCGACTTTCCTTTCAGGCCCTTGGATACCTGATTGCATTCGAATTCGACTGCAACTACTCTCACGCAATTTATTATATTGTAACACCAGTCATCATTGCCCCTTGGCTGCTCATACCGGGAGTGTGTATATTGAAGCTCATGAAAACAAGTGGTCTGCTGGAAAGAGGTCTGAAACCAACAGATTGGTACCCCATGGATCCAAATGATAGAGATCGATATAAGGAAACATATGACGGCACAGGCATCTAATACATTACTTTTCATTGTGATGAAATAAAGGCTTTACTTTTTCATAAGAGAGTTCTGAAAGCTTCCTGAAATGGGAAAAAAACGAAAATTAGTCACTTCATAGAGTGTAATTGCTGCATGCGAAAGTCCGCAACTTACATTTGACTAATTATCCTAAACTCGTTTTTCTCTTTGTCGTCAAGCGTTATTAAAAACTGAGACAGATCCATAAAAATATTATAACAACCCGCACCTTAAGTGCCGATCCATTAAATCCAAAACAAGTTTGAAGACATAATTGCAGTGCTCCGCCTTACAAGTTGCAATCGCAACCGACACTTTCAGCACTCAATGTCAAACGAATTAGAAAGTAAACAGCAATATTAATGTTGATGACTTAATTATAGATAAATTTTTATTCTTTTATAAAATGAAATCATTGAGGAAACTAATCCTTATCGCAGCATCGTAAGCAGGTCGCATGTTCATATGGTGATTTGATTACCAGGTTCCTGGTGCTGGGGCAGCATTGACTGAAGCAACTGAGTTAATGTGTCCAGCCAATGGGGCACTGTGCACGGATCCACGGGTCTTGGCGACATAGCTTGCTCCATGTCCGACCAGAGGGGCAGCAACAGCAGCTTGATGCGCAACAGAAGCTCCATGGATACCGGTGGCAATATTGACAGCAGCAGGGGCACCCAACCATGCACCATGACCAGCGACTCCAAGACCAAGACCATTGACGGCAAGACCATTGACACCAAGTCCCAATCCATTGACCAATCCCAAGTTATTGACACCGAGTCCAAGACCATGCACGCCGAGTCCATTGATGCCAAGTCCAAGTCCATTAACGCCGACAAGTCCATTGATACCAAGACCAAGTCCGATTCCGGGAACTCCAGCAACAAGGGATGATTGGACACCCATGGCGACGGCCAACAAAACTACGGCAGCAATGGCGAACTAGAAAGAGATGGAAAAAATGAGTCCTGATTCTTCTGGTGAGGGTCCTGCAATTCTCTACCTTCATGTTGATTGGTTTGTTTGGTGAATTTGTGTTCAACGAGTGAATTGATTCTGATTTGATTACAAGAATCGGCTCGACTTTTATACAAACTAAAGGCTACTTCCGTTGTATGCCAATTAACACCTCTACCCATGCATGAGAGGGTTTAACTTACGAAAGAATTGGATAGAGTTTCGTCAGCCAAGTTTTTTCCAAATTTAATGGAAATTTTCTAGGTAACTTGATTACTTCATAAGACTTAGAAAGTTGTGCTTTGTCCTTCAATGTCAAGATGGAATATTTTGGAAAGGTGGAACCAATTATTTTGGGATTCCTGCAGGCTCCCAAAATTATTTATTGTTTGTAGAAGTGCATATTCCTTTTAATAATTTTTATCCGGGTTGAAGTAATTAGGAGGAGAGAAAGTAAGTGCCAAAGCATCAAAGCCGATCTACGATTTCTAAAGACTTCTGATTTCATCATGTGGATATAAATTTATTCAAAATGATGCGTGAGGAATATAATAATTAATTATAAAGTCAAATTTTATAATAATTATAAAGTCAAATTTTGAACAGGCAAGCTATAAACTGACGAATTTGATGATAAACAGTATGGGACCCAGCACGGAACCTTATGGAATGCCATTTTTTTGGTACAAGTGAAGTGCTAAGTGGCCACTGACTCACTTCCTTTTTTCTTTCTTTCATTAAGATATTCCAATACTTTTCATCTAAAATCAGCTTTGTAGATCCACCACGTAAAATATTTTGGTTGTGTCGATAAAAGAGTTCAAGCTGGTTGACTATTGGTAATAATATTTCAAAAACCGCCCTACTCTTACCTCATATTGTAATACGAAGAAGAGGGTTCATATTAAGATTAATTTTTCAACAATATTTGAAATCGAAGGAGCTAGAGAAAATGGTCTAAATCCGCTTATGTTCTTGTCATTCCACTTCTTCGGCATTATTCCAATTCAACTTAAAACTTTTGCTGTGAAGGTTGAAAGCATACTCAACAAATTTCCCAAACAATTTGATTCAAAAGGATGCCAAATATAACCATCGCTGTCAGAATTGATTTGAAAATTCCACAGCAAGAGAACTGGCAAAATGAAAATCGATGAAATATAAAAATTGTAACTATTTACTTGGAGGTGCCTCTTCGGATGACAAAGTCGAGGTTTACGAGGGAGTTAGTTGGCAGATCCTTTAATTAACCATGCGATCGAAATTGAGAAAAGCCGCAGAGGGAATAAAGCAATTTGATCATATAACATGTATAATTAGAGCAGTAAGCTCCAGAAATCAGGTTATTGTCCGAGACTACAACTGCTCCAAAATAATCAAGCTGCATCATCCAGTAATCGTCATTGATTAAAAATGATTTTTTTGTACTGAGACTCTTGAACAAGAACACGATTGTTCGAAAACCAAAATCTTTGCCATTAAGCTGGTTTGCATGTTTAGTCACATGGGACATCAATATTGCAAGCACAGCACGAATAGTGGTCATATTGATGATCAACTTTAACATGGCATCGATTTGGCGGTAATGAGTCAGTCTCTCCGCCACTTTGGTTCTGGCCAGCGCAGAAACGACGTGTTTGTTCAACACAATCTAGCTAAAGGGTGGTTGCCCATCCTGTACCATGAAAGAGAACGTTCGTTCCAATTACGTAAACACAATTCCATCAATCGAAATCAATCTTACAATAACCCAGAACCTTTGATCTGACCTGTACGCGGACAATTCATCTGCGCGCGTTCATCGTTAAAATATTGAATAGGATCAGTGAATCAACTCTAACCTGTTGTAGATCGTTGTTGAGTTCAAATGTCGCAGCCGAAGTTGTTGAGTTCAAATGTCGCAGCCGAAGTAACGTTGTCGCAACGTTTTTTTTTTATAACCAACCCGTCTTACTTACCGGGATAGAAACCTGGAACTAAAGCGAGTTAAAGGCCTTTTCCAAGTCAATAAGGCAAGCTCCCATGCATTGTTTTTTGTTGCTATCGGCCAAAGGTACAATGAAACCTAGTTAGATATCCGGGAGACCATTTTTGTGTCCAACCCAATCTGACTGAAGTTAAGGCAATGTCCTTATTATTTTTACGAATAGGTTGTTTTGTTGACCAATGTTTCCCAATCTGTCGGAAAAGTAGCATTTTTAATAAATTATTAAAAAAAATTGGGTTGGCAACTAAGTAGTTGCGGATTTCACTCATAGATAGCTTTAGTTGAATTTTTAGGTTTGCTGACGTAATCGAAACATCAAACACATATCGTTATTTGATAGTTGGTACTTCAACTGTCAATCAGTAAAACAATATTTTTGATCGGTTGTGTAGTTTTTGTTTGGCGTCTGTTGAAAAATGAAAAATCAAAATCAAAGCAAAGTGTCAAAATTTCGTTCTGGTGATTTTTCACTCAAAGATGAAAAACACCCTGGTCGTCCAGTTGTAGTTTGAAGAATTGATAACTGGTGATGAAAAATGGGTTGTTTCCAACAATGTCAATCGAAAAAGTTCGTGGAGCGAGGCAGGAGAACAAGCTCAAACAACATCAAAAGCTGATATTCATCCAAAGAAAGTTATGTTATCAGTTTGGTGGGATTACAAAGGCATCGTCTTCTTTGAACTCTTACCACCCAACTGAACGATCAATTCAGATGTCTACATTGAACAACTAACAAAATTGAACCATGCAGTTGAAAAAAGTGGCCCGAATTGACAAATCGAAAAGGTGTTGCAATCCATCGTGACAATGCAAGGCCACACACATCTTTGGTCACTCGTCAAAAATTATTGGAGCTTGTTTGAGATGTTTTGCCACATTCACCATATAGTCCCGACCTTGCACCATCTGAATACTTTATTTTTTCGATCCTTGCAAAACTCCTTGAATGGTAAAAATTTCAATAATAATGATGATGTCAAATCGTACCTGGTTCAGTTTTTTGCTGATAAAAACCAAAAGTTTTATGAATGTGGAACTATGATGCTGCCTGAAAGATGCCAAAAGGTCATTGCTCAAAATGGCCAATACATTATAGAATAAAGTTATTTCGTTCCATGAAAAAATTGTCTTTTATTTTCTTAAAAAAATCCGCAATTACTTAGTTGCCAACCTGATATATAATCTAGTTTGAGGTTTTTTTTCTAGTGCCCTAAACTTTCTATTAAGTTAATGTTAAATGCATTAAAAAAAAACACAGTATTTTATTATCTATTAAGCTTTTATACCAAGTTCAATTTTACCATGAGACTAAGTGAAACTTATATCCCAATTGTCTACTCCAGCTATAGCGGCCTTAATTTTATAGCAATGCCAAATGGTACTTAAATTGGCGTATGTAAATTTGCGATCAGAATCTATGCCCAGGAGGATTAAATAGTAAAGCTGTGAATCAAAATACTAAGCTAGGAGGAAAATACTTTTTCGTGATCTAATTTTAAGCATCTGATGGTCAGAAGTCATAGCTTCTTCCTAATTGGGATCAGATACAATTATAATTCTTTTTCTCCAACGGTTGACGGGTACTTTATTCTCATACAGCTTGAATATGCAATAAGGACTATGCTTGCACCCGGCTTGTCGAAGCCTTCACAGTAAACGATGAAGAAGCTAAATTAATTACGATAAAAAAGTTATACATAAGCTGTCACCATGAAATCGATCCGTCTAACCAACAGCTGTAACATTTAGGTAGTAAAGGAGTTAACCAATCGTGAATGAGCGGCTTCAGCTTAGAGTGTCTTTGAATCCCAGCAACCAGGCTAAAGAAACTAAAAGACCGAACCTCCAGTTAGGAGATCAAGCAATTGCGAATTCAAGAAAGCTTAGTTTAACCAATTGTTTCCCGGGAAAGTGAACCATAGAAGGTCGCCTAAGCTCAGTTAATATACTATAGGTTTAACTAAAATGTGCCACAAAATTTAAAAAAATTATAATGTACCCTGACTCGTAAAACTCAAAAGACAAAGCATATTGTGCAAGTAAAAATAATACCTTCCTCTGCAAAAGACCAAATTTCCACTGCCCATGATAGATATCCCTGCTGGTTATTTGTTAAACTATGATTGCAACAAAGAACAATATAGACTTCCAACTATCCATATATGGTTGCCTAGGTTTGTGCGTCAGTGGTTCAACGTTGTTCTTTTTCTGTACCAAGATTATTGATAAAATATTACACATCAAAACAACCACACCCTCTTTACTGGGAAACAAAGCTTGTAACTTAATTGCGCTGAACCACCTTGTAATTGACAGCATGACTATGGTTATAAACAAAATAAAACAATAATGGGTATGTTGATAATTTTCTTTTATTCCTTTCACTTGTTTGTTGAACAAAACTTGGAGGTCAGCAGGGTATGTACATGTCTTTGGTGTGAGGAAATTACCATGTGCCTGGAGCTGGGGCAACATTAACTGAAGCAACTGAGTTGATGTGTCCAGCCAATGGGGCACTGTGCACGGATCCACGGGTCTTGGCGACATAGCTTGCTCCATGTCCGACCAGAGGGGCAGCAACAGCAGCTTGATGCGCAACAGAAGCTCCATGGATACCGGTGGCAATATTGACAGCAGCTGGGGCACCCAACCATGCACCATGACCGGCAACACCAAGACCATGAACTCCAAGTCCAAGACCATTGACGGCAAGACCATTGACACCGAGTCCCAATCCATTGACCAATCCTAGGTTGTTGACTCCAAGTCCAAGACCATGTACGCCGAGTCCATTGATGCCAAGACCAAGTCCATTAATGCCGACGAGTCCATTGATACCAAGTCCGATACCGGGAACTCCAGCAACAAGGGATGATTGGACACCCATGGCGACAGCCAACAAAACTACGGCAGCAATGGCGAACTGTAAAGAGATGGAAAAAATTAGTCCTAATTCTTCTGGTGAGAGTCCTGCAATTCTCTCTACCTTCATGTTGATTGGTTTGGTTGGTGAATTTGTGTTCAACGAGTGAATTGATTCTGATTTGATTACAAGAACCAGCACCGCATTTATACTAAACTTACAAGTTGCGTTGTATGCTAAATTAACCCCGCCCCAATGCACCTTACATGGTTTTTATTATTTTTCTGATAGAAAGGGGTTTGGGTTGGGCTTACGAAATAAATGGTCACAGTTGCGTCAGCCAATTTTATATAAATTTCGGTAAGCAATTTCTGAGCATAGTTTGCTGATTTCTTTAAAAGCCTTGAAGATTTTCATTTCCGGTTCTTCAGGAAAATATTTTAAATCGAAGGAACTTTTTTGTTGAACTCTATAAAGGATGGGCCTGAACTGTCGCTGGATTGCTCAGGCACACCACAAAAAAATAGAACAGCATTAAATCGCAACTCCGTGACGGCAATATAGCATTACCAAAACGATGTAACGATAAATGACAATCTCCCTGAAACTACGGGATAAATCCTTTCTGAAAAGACAATTTTTGGCCTCCAAGGCCTTGAAGGATGGTCATTTTCCTTCAATTGTTGAGTCAATTGGACCTCTAAGGGGAATTATATGAGTTTTTTCTAGCAGAATGTTCCTCGGGTTAATGAGAGTGATGTTGATTTGCACGTGGAGGTTCTCGGGCTCAGGCAGAACATGCAATGTTCCTCGTTGAGCGCATAGGACAAATCCGGGAATATGTTCAAATTTCAATCAACAAAGAAGCTTTACGGACTTTTTTACAAACTTGCGTACATCCGCAGTTCTCACTGTTTTGCCGCAGATTCCACTCTAGAAGAAGCTCTTAGGTGATACAGCATTTACCTTGGAAGAAACTTTGCAATTTCGCACAGCGCTCATGATCCAAAACAAGTTAATAGATGGGCACCCTAAATATCTCATTATGGATCGGAAGTGCCAAAATAAATGGAACAACCAAATCGAGACTAACTAAATCTCTTTTCTTTTAAAAAATCATCCCATTTTAGGGTTCCGTACCCAAAGGGTGCCAACGAAATCCTATAACTAAGCCTCCTCTGTCCGTATGTCCGTCACAGAGCTATGTTTCCTGAAAACAGAGTGGGTACTAGTATGGCCGCTATTTGTAAAATAAAGCGGGGTCCACCTTGAAAATTTCATTCTTAACACAATTTTACGCCAACCAAATGTTTACCAAATAGGCTATGAAAACCTTAAATTACAAAGAAAACCGACCAAGTGCGAGTCGGACTCGCGCAACGAATGTTCTGTAAATTGAAGGTATAGTTAATAATTCGTTCATTACGGAAATAGAGTCCCGAAGATTCTTCTCGCTTTCGTTTACAGTATCCAATAAATATTGTTTCCCTTGCGAGTATCAAAATATGCGGTATTACCAGCCGAATCTTTTGACTGTGTGGACTAAGAAGCTTTGATTTTTACAGTTTAAAAGAACCGCAGTCATAAGTATTTGGTTTTAATTCATACCCTCACGCGTTCCTGAGAAAAGGGTGGTAACAGGCGGACAGACAACGAAGTGATATTGCTTATAATGTTCCCGTTTTTAATTTTGAGGTACGGGACCCTAAAAAATGTTGTATATAGTTGCGCTTGGCTACCATTTTTAATCAGTTTCCCCCTTTCTCCTTGTGCTAAGACCTGAGTTGTTGGAATTACAAGGCTCTAAGACATCCGTTTGCGTCCAAAGAACGTCGACTTTTTGAAAATTTTCGAAACAGCTTTTTATATTAATTAGAAAGACATATGGATTCAACATTTAAATCGCTTCTGCATCCATGTCTTCTTATAACTCAGCACTCCTCTGTCCTCCGAAGTTACAACAGAAGTAATGAATGGAATTCATTGACACGTTCAAACCAAAGTTTAAGTTTTCATTTAAAATTTCACATTACATTTTGTGCCTCCTTCGAAGAACAAATTGAGTTGCTGGAATTTCAAGGTAAGCTTTGTGGTTTGGGGACATAAATCGGGACGAAAAACTGGACATCGAATTTTTTGCATTCGCTCAATTCACAGTAAATTTTACGAAATTAGTTGATATGCTACAATGTTGTGTCACACCTAACGTCACAAGTATTTATTTCTCAAAGAAGGCATCCTGTTTGATGTACGTTGGCATTTTTTTTTTGTATTTGTATTTCCGTGTGGCTGGAGTTGAGGCAACTTATTTCATATGCCCAGCGAATTACAGGTGTGAATAGATTCACAGTTCTTCACAACATGAGTTGCTTCATTTCAGATTAAAATGATGGCAATGGCAACTTGTTGATTAAATAAAGCTTCTTGAATATTCCTCAACAAATAATAAAGTCCGGTAGCTTCAAGCTAATAGGTCTTAAAGACAAAGAGACCATCGAATCCTTGGCTATTGACTCCACGTCTCAAATCGTTGATGAGTCCCACATTGTTGACATTCAAGACCAAAAAGTCCTTACATTTTTTTTTCTAGACCAAGTTAAGGGCGATCCATGACTGAGGTCGATGGATGAACGGAAGCACTGATGAGATATAAAAATTTTGAATCCTTGTTTTTTCTTGGAGCCTTGCTGTTATGAATCAGTACCGATTGGATCACATAAGCTTTCAATCGATACCTGTGCCGTATTCCAAGTGTACATTTTGCAAGAGTATGTTCACACGGCACCCGGAATATGTGAGCATTTCAGATGTCCATATTTCGCTGAGATCAAGGGACAAAAAAAGTTTTTTAGTGATCCTGTTTCCTGGTTTTCAAAATCACTTTCCTTTTAGCTAAATATACCCTGATTCAAAATTAAACTTCGAACGAAACTTAAATCCTTTCCTGAAATGTTTAAAAAGTGGTTGACGCAATCTTGGCAAAACATTGCATAACCCTTTATTTAGACAATTACCGTAATCAAACTATTCCTAAGGTCATTAAAGAAAAAAAAACTGCAATCAACATCATACCACATCTGCAGTCTAGACCGGGCCAGCACAGGTTTTAGTATATAAGCTCGACGTAGTTCTTCGACAAAATCAGATTCAATTCAAGCTACTCTTTGAATAGTCATCATTCACCCACAAAAAAAAATCAACATGAAGGTACATGATCAAATGATGTTGAATTTTTTTAACAAGGACTAACCATTCCATCCCTTACAGTTCGCCATTGCTGCCGTAGTTTTGTTGGCTGTTGCCATGGGAGTCCAATCATCCGTCATCGCTGGAGTTCCCGCCCTTGGTCTTGGCATTAATGGACTTGGACTTGGAATCAATGGACTCGGAATCAATGGACTCGCCATCAATGGTCTTGGTCTTGGACTTGGAATTAACCAGCTTGGTCTTGCCGGTCATGGTCTTGGTGTTGCCGTTGGTGTTCCCGGACAATCATTGTCGCAGGGACCAGCGTTGTTGGCTGCTGCCCCAGCAGCGATCAACGTTGCCGGTGCTGGTATCATTACCAGCGGTATTGCTGGACATGGTGGATCATATGTTGCAAAGACCCGTGGTGCCATTCACACAGCTCCTTTGCCAGGACACATCAACTCGGCTGCTTCCATCAACTTGGCTCCAGCACCAGGTACCTGGTAAAGACTGACAACTCCTGATACAGACACTTCGGCATTAAGATAACAAAACACAAAAAAAAAACATGCATAATAAAATGAGAGATTAATTCATAAAGATATGATTTTTATTCATAATTCTCGTCGGTATCAAGGTGCGGAACTAGTTACTCCAAATTGTTGTAAACATTAAATGAGAACAAGATCGAGAGTTTTAGATAATTGGTCTTGCGTTTGACTTGCGGTGTGTTTAGCTGACTGGTTTGGAAGCAGGTGCAAAGGAAGTCGAGAGTATTATTTCGAGCAATTACAAGAGAATGCATGCTTATTATTTAATGGTGTAAACAAGAAGTTGGACAACCAAGCAGACAGACCAATGAAGGTAACACAAGTTTTTTTTTGTTTCAGCTGTTGTCAGTAAAGCATACAAGTGTACTAAGCTGTGGACTTATTTTTCTGTAGAAGCATTGTAGATATGATTGTGTGCTTTAACCGGGAGTCGATGACATGTGTTGGTTAATTTCCAGCTGCCACGTTCTGAAAATGCCACATGGAACTATTTCAATTTGAATTTCCATAGACTTTTTCCTGTCATGGTTGATCATAAAAGTTTTATGGACTCTTCTTTCCTCAGAACGCCTGAATGATTCGTTGGAATATTTATTCGCTCAACGTGCATACATAGCCCATTTCGATATCTAAAAATGAAGACTGATTGTTCTTTAATTAAAGAATTAAAAAAAAAAATAGCACAAAACCTGAGGCCTGTGGTGACCCGGAAATTAAAAAAATTGGTTTGGGTGCGAGTAGGTTCACCAATACCATGAACTTCCCATCTCAAGATAAACCTAAGTTGCCTTCATCCGCTTTTGAAAGGGTCCATGTTTCTGCACAATATAGAAGGACGGGGATGATAGAGGTCTTATTGAGCTACACTTAAGTTCTTCGAGAGAGGGCTTAACATAATTGCTTTCTTAGCCACAGGTATTCTTCGTTTGATGTCAGCGTAAGTGTTTTTATCTGTGCTTGCAGCTAAGCCTATGCAGACAAAGCCCCTTAATATCTCAAAGTTATAGCTGTCTATGATAACATTCTGACCCAGACGTCGGATTTGGGTATTCTTGCTTGATGACAACATATGCATCTTTTTGCCCTCGTATACCGCCAAAAGCCGTCTTCGAGTTTTGTCTGAACACTCATAAGCACATTGTTAACATCTCTGATTAAATCAATATCTATGGCCTATAACCTTTCAAAAGATAAATCCTCTGGTGTGCACACAGGACTTTTGCACTACTATTTCAAATATAATGTTGAAGAAAACGCATGATAGTGCATCACCTTGCCTAAAACGTTGTTTGATACCAAATGGGCCGGTGACGTCTTTGTCGACCTTAATGGAGCAGCTTGAATTCTCCATCGTCATCCAGCAGAAAAGGAGGAGCTTGCATAGGGCGCCAAACCTAGACACGACTTTATACATCTCGTCTCAGTGGGCGAAACAGAAACCAAAACGAGCCTTGAAATTGATGAAAAGATGGTGCGTGCGCTTTTTCCAAGATCTGCCGATATGTTAATATTTAGTCTATGGTCAACTTTTTTGGTCGAAAGCCACATTGATGTGGACCCATCAGGTTGTTAAAGAACGGTTTCAAACGTTCAATACGGCGGAAAAGGTGTTATAGGCAATATTGAAAAGAATGTCACGCAATGCAATTACACAATATTTCTCGCATTTACATAACTGTTTTACAACCCGTTTATTCCAACTCACGGCCGATTACATTTATTGTTCTGGTCAATAGAAAACAAGAAAGGGTAGTGTCTGAATTCCATTTAATGCTTCTTTTCTTAGTGATCACAGTGCTTTAACTTTGTGCGGGAGTTTTGTTTGCCAAAAGAATGAACATTGTGCAATCAGATTGTTACTGAAATTGTTTTGTATGAAACCAAAATGTCCAACTTATTCCAAATCGAGTTAGAAAAAATATACAAAAGGAACGGCCCAAATTCTTACCCAGTCTTCTGAAGGCACATTGTGTCACACTGGCATCGCTCTAAGAGCATAAAACTCTACGTTAAGATTAGATGTGTCAAATTTGGAGTTAAATTAGGACAAGTTTTACATTGGAAATTGAATTTGTTGTTTGTAGTTGAAGTTGTTTTTCAACTTCACCAATAAAGTATACTATATTTGACTCCACCAACTCCAGCGATCAGATTTCGGAATACTGTTGGAATAAAGTATAACCATTTTTAACAAGCAGCAACTAGGCCTGTTTATTTCTAGAGGTGATATGATATTGTTTCAGCAGTCAACGAAAAATAGTTTTAACAAACTGCTCAGACCTTATGGTAGCAGTTTTTGAATGCAAAAAATAACACCTCTCTGACAGTGGAGAACGTTGAATATGTTTGTCCTTAATTTAACATTGAAAAACATTGGTAACCATATATAAGTCCATATAAACTACCAACGCATCTGCCAGAGAGCATGAGATTGTTTCCAAACCACAATTCCTGCATATTGTATTTGTATAAGTATTTATTGTATCACATTAAATGCATTTGTTCTTTAACAATATTGCACAATTTTCTAGAGATATAGTACATTTAACCTTTCTACTAAATATATTATAATCATGTGCAGATATTTTTCCAGATATTTATCTTTACAAACTCTAGTGAAAATTTATGAGGTCAGAGAGAAGACGATTTGGTTCACAATCTAAGAGAAAAACCAAAAAAAAATCATATATAGTATGTAAATAATAAAAGCATAAAGATTTAACTAATTCAACACAAAAATAAACAAGAACTTCCTGATGGGAAGCTAATAAATAAATATATAAATAAATCAATACATAAATAAATAAATTTATAAATAAATAAATAATTAAATACCTAATATTTAACTTAGTTAACGCAAAAATAAATACATAAAAAAGAAATAAATAAATAAGTAAATATTTAACGAAAATAATTAAATAAATAAATAAATTAATGAGGTAGTAATGAAAAAATATATAATTATATGAACAAGTGCTTACAAAAATAAATTTAGTAGTAAATAAATAATTTAATAAATGGATTAATAAAAAAGTAAATGAATAATTAAATAAATAATTTAATTAACAAATATTTAAGTAAATAATTATATTATGAAATAATTAAAAGAAAGGCTAGTTAAAACAGATAAAGAGGTTTTTAAATAAATAATAAAAATGCATAGGCATAAAATAAATATCAATTTTAGTTGTTATCTGATACTGCTAAATTCAAGTACGTTATCTGATATGCTTCATTGCGGTCAGACAATTTATTTATTCTTGTACGTACTTTTTGAATAAAACATATAGAATGTAATTCGTCCGTTGAAAATTATCTTTTAAGTCCAACATCATTTTAAGGACTTTATTTTGAATTCTTTAGAGTTTAAAATGTTGCTATTAGCGCCTTTTCGCCAAACAAGTGAACGAAAAAACATTCCTGAATATCTTATGCGTAACGAATTGTGAACTTAATTGAATCAAGAATCGTAGGATCTCTTAATGGAAACTCAATTTTAAATGAATAGATTCGGGATTCCACCATACCTTCCCATCCCCAGATCATGACGAGTAAAAGAGAGGAGAAAGGTTTTATTACGGAGATCGTAAAAATCGCAGATATGCTCCAGAAATCTGAAAAATCATTACTTGTCCGTCTTGAGTCATTAACCATTCAGTCTCTGCCCTTTTATTCTATAGGCTACAGCATGACTCAAATACTTACATATACATATGTGAAAAGCGATCTTAATGAGCATTATCTTGCGACACGCAACTTGCTTAAACTCAGGCTATGTTTGAAGAGGCAATGCTGAACCTGGTAAATTTGGTCATTGAAAAAAAATGGTAAGTAATATTTAATTGCTTTTTGTAGAAAAGTTGTAGAACAAAAAAAGGTCTTTTACAAAATCCGCTATGATATCTCTTCATTTTAAGACTAAACTATTTATCTATTTGGACTTTTCCGGGTTATGTTTTAGTCGGTGCGTATGTGTATTCCGGTAAGCAAGTCAGGAGTAAGAGTGGCACTGGTCACTAGAATCTTAAACATCTTATCATCTATCTTAAATCTTCCATCCAATTTAAACGGAAATCATGAAACGCTTGACTTCGCGATGCGGATCGGCAACATAAGATAGTATCGGCTTCGCCGAATGTTATTGCAGCTCTGTTATCATATTATCACTTAATTACGAATATGTGCTCTTAGGGAAATGGAACCAGTTTGGTGTCTACAGGGGTTCACTCCAAGTATAATTTTGCTTCCCTATTTTGAAAAATTCAATCGCTCTTATGGATGGTAGAAATTTAAATCTTAGCCATCTACGTCTCTAATAATTTTATCTCTTTTTATGTTGAGAACACAAAGTACCAGTGAGTTCCTCATCCTAAGAAAGTACACATTATTTGGGATTTTTAACCTCCTCCTCCTCCTTTTTCAATGTTTGAGTTTTTATCATTTCTCCATTTTAGGTAGGATAGGATAGGATAGGTACCATCCTTTTTTTAGCGCTTACGTTATTGATGTGGTATTAATGTCCCGTCACTATCGAGCTGTTTCGATCTGCTACTTAGCGTTTTCTGTCCATTTGACTCAAAAGCCAAACAAAACATGACAACAAGCTTCCAAATCTTTAGTTTGTTAATTGCGCCAAAGCAAATATGTAATAAGAAGCATAAAACGGACGAACCTTATTGTGGACATCATGGTAAAATGGTCACCGCTGGTCTTAATTGAAATCCGTACACTACTCAATGTGAAACAACTTAACAGTGGAAACCTTTTTTTCATTAAAGTTATTTATTTATGTAAACCTTACAACTGCTGATCCGTATCTAAATGTATTTCTAAAAGTTGATGTGCATGATCGGGTAGTCCAATGGCCCGTTCGTAGCGACGACAATCCCCCGGATCGGCGGGATACCAATCGCTGGGCTGAACACACTCTTTAAATTTCGCTGAAATTGATCTTCTGCGGGATTTCGAAAGACTGTACATGACGTATATCGGTATCACAATCCAGGGTAATGACTTCACTGTAAATGCCAAAGCGACGCTAAACTCATCGTGGTAGCTTAGCTGGACTTCGGCAATGAGCTGGAAAAGAAGAATTTTAAAGCCTTTTTTTTGCAATGAATAGGATAGATATGAACTTACCATAGGAAAACAGAGAACGAATGGAGCCACATATCGGAGAATGAAGATCGTCCAATCAGACATAGTTCTTCCGATCATGAACTGGGCGTCCCTTTGGAATCGAAGCTTACCATAGATCCAAAGTACTACTAGGAGTATCAGCAGGAAGACAAACGTCTGCGAGAATGTGGCCCCAAAGTCCAATATACTCAAGAAGTGGAATCCTTGCTACAACAAAAGCTGTAAACTTTTATCTTAATGAGAATACAAAAAACCATACCTGACTACAAAAATATACAGAAGTGGCTGCGAGAATCCCCAAAAATCCGAGCTTTAGAGCTTTCTTCTGCGATCGCAGAAACTCAAACTCATCACAAAGAGCTGTTTGTACTGATAGCAGGAGGATCACCTAAAATTACACACTTTCTAAGTGATCTTTGTTTAAGTTAAAGGGGAAGTCTTACCAACTTATTGACCTCTACCAAGCACAAGGCTCCGAAAAATAATGCACACCAAACATTGGCATATGGAAGTTCCCCCAAAAGGAACGCATAACACAGATAAATGAACTGCAACGAATGTTCCTCCTCCACGTGATAGTGCAGTCCTCCGACATGATCCTCGAAATGATCCCACACAATCCGTCCAGCCGTAGCGGCGAGCAAAATCATCCCGAACCCACTCAGACACACCATAAACGAAATCTTCATAATATCAGTCTTGAAGCTATTATAGCTGGCCAAGTTGATGATGTTACCCCAGCCGGGACGGAAAAACAGCATCACCAGATTCGCCCCCACATGCGGATGTAAAAAGTGCAACTCGGGTATTTCAAATGAAAACCCAGCCAAAGCATCCTTGAATCCAGGCAAGCAGAACAGCCGGAGAAATACGGCCACAAATGCGACGATCATCGTCACCGTGGTGATTCTAAAAATTTTTCCAATCTTTGGAATAGAACTGATTAGGGGCTAAATATGAAAGTGGTCACTAGCAAGAGTGTTATGTTATTACAAGTGCAACTTTCTGGAGAAACAGTAGGCCGACCATGAGCCATACGGCAAGCATGCATCCTACAAGGGGAAGTGACACCGACAGGGGACCTTTGTCGTCTTCAATACCTCGAACCTTCGAACTGAAAAAAGAATCTTCTTGAATAGAATCTTACAAAATAACTTCATTTTTAAGCTTACTGGAAAAACTCCACGGTTGAGTGCGGGTTCACGGTTTCGTCCATGAAGTCAAAGTCATTCCGGATTGAGCAGTTGGCCGAGTTCCACGAGTTGTTGCAGCTCATCCATGGAAGAACAGGTCGGAGGGATTCTATGAAATAAAACAATGGCACTGCAGCAAACAAGCTGTAATAGGTTAATGAGATGACGTTGAAGATCACTATAAGGTAGCCAACACCTAGAGAAGAAAGTCTATAAAAAAAAGTTCTCTTTAAAAGTCACCTCGTTTTACTCACCTTTGAATAATGGCACTACTCGAAAAGATGATATCAAACCGGTGCTTGAAAATTGCCCCAAAAACGACTGTATGAAAAATATTGGAATGCCAACTAAGAAGACGGTGAGCAGGAACGTTAGCAGCGAAAAGCCTGTAAAGGAAAAAAGAATAGTGAAAATAAAATTCGTGAATTTGTTGAACTTTTAAAGACTATTGTTTTGCTAACTAAAACTTGAGTAAGTCTGAGCTACTTGGACAACAAATTGAAAACAATTTGTCGCTCCTGCAGTAGGACTGAACTGGGGAATCTACCAACAGCCTCTTCCATGATAGCTGTATTCAATGACCAGATTTGCTGAGGTCGCTAACAGAGTGACGATCATAAGTTAATTCTTCTTATAGTGCCTGTTACACTAGAAAATTACAAGACAGCTGACGACCATGGATGTAAGGATGACTCGAGAGCCTTGGATCTTCAAATATCCGCCTCGAAGTATTACACCGACCTTTGGACGCAGAGCAGATGTACGATCACCATAAACTCAAACTGCCAATTAAATTCTTGCATACAGAATGCAATAAAACGTCTTCTCATCAGTTTAAGGATTGGATAAGATTGAGGAACCCTAAGGAGCAGACTCGTTGTTTGTTCCCACATTTGTGAAGATGTAGAAACTCATCAATGAATCTTTCATCACAGAGAACTTGTGAAGTCTTCAGCGAAAATTATACGCGTTAATAGGCAATCAAGTTCTAATTAATCTTATAAGTTTGACTGCTCCTACGGTTGCCAAAAAAGACTTCTAAGAGCTCGTCGACAGAATATAAACGCAGGTCCATGGTTTTTTAAAAAAGGTAAAAGTTCGTCCTCAGTAAAAGGAAGGCTGATCATAATTTCTTCTTCATTCTTTTAGTAAACCCTGCAAATGACCATTCCTCACTGTCTGGCAATATTGATGGGGAGAAGTACCCCATTAAAGTGGAAGCATAGATGCAAAACATTAGTAATGCGAAGGACGAGAGCATGCACCACGACTGTCCTATTTGTCTATCCATAAAAGTGGCGATCCTATGTCGTGCATCACTGTTTAACGTCGCTTTAAGGATCCTATCCGGTGTACTATGTTAACTTCTGAAGCAGTTTCGCAACATACAAATCGTTCACACTGTGCCAAATTCTTTTCCTGTTAGGTTATGTCATGCAAAGCTCGAAAGCGCAAAGTATTCTGTGGCGCTTGGACTAAGAGCCTTGGGATTATTTCGTACCTACCGTAATTAAAGATTTCACAGTCAATTAAGAAGAAGCCAGCACAGATGTTCCTCAAATTAATGAGGGTTAAATTAGATATATTTGTCAACAAGAAATCGATCCCACACTCCGGTTCCAAGATCGCGAGCAATTAGAAAAGCCAAGAATCTTTTTCTAAGAAACTTGAAGCCCGAGAGCCTTTTCCTAAAGATCATAGTCTCCAAGTATCGATGGCCTGATATAAGTAAGTTAGTAATTTATAACTAAAATGAATTTAAGTTTTTAGTCTGCCTTTTAAAATGTTAGTTTAAGTTTCTTTATTTTTTTTTTTATTTTTTTTATTCGCTCTTCGAGAGGATATTTAAACTCTTATCATGCGTGTAGCACAGAGCGAGCGGAAGAATTAGGAGAAGAATGTAAAATTATGTAGTAGTTTGAGAAACACAGGTTTATTTGGGTTCAACTCACTTCCGTGGGTGGACCCCGAAACGGACGGAGGATTTTGATATCGATCTTTTAGCTTTCATCTAATTCACTGAATTTTTTCCAACATTAGTTTCATATATGAACTTTGAAAGTTTGGAAGATTTAGCTTAACACCCCGCTGTCAGTGTTATGCCTTCAAAGCAGAGCCATCTACGCACATTCTACACAAACCAATATTTTGAAACCACGAATTAAGAACTTAGCTGATACAACAAGCACTACAACAATGCCACCCATTAGTCAAACTACTTTCGCTGGCCGATCAATCCAGTGATAGTGCCATTAACTCGATCCCAATTGCAAATGGTGACTGAACCAGATTCGAAAAAATCTAGACCACTCTAGAAATCGAACCTTGGACCTATCAATTGACTACTCAAAAACAAAAAGAAAATTTCATTATCTCCTAAATATAAAAATAGTTTTTTTATATTTTAACTACGCAACAATTTTATACTAAACAAATGACGTAAAATTTAATTACAGTTCGGGTTTAACTAACTAATAAATCGATGATTTTGATTGTTGTTTTAATATAACCAATTTTTATTTAACTTTTACTTAAACTCAAATACATTTGCAGCAAATTTTTTTTTCATGGTCACAGACTTTATATATTCAAAGATACAAAGTTATAAGTTGGTGAGATTCTGTACTAAATTTTGAAAACAAAGACCAGCACACTCAACTCTAATCTTTGTTTAATCTTGGCCCACGTATACGAGGTTGGGGCTTGGCAATTCCATTGCATATATTCATTAAATATATAGTACACATCCGCTTAACATCGCCACTCTTTTTTGCAACTTTTAACACACAAAATCTACATGCCCACGAAACATCAAGCATCCATGAAGAAGAAAAGCGGAGTTGTTTTCGGTTTGCTTTCATTAAGCTTTATGGTAAATCAGTTTCTCCTGAAAGCGGCTCACATATTCATCTCGATGTCCAGTGAATAACTTCACCTGTTTGTATTGAACAGTATATGTAATATCAAAGCGGAAAGAGTAGCGTACCGAGGGCCGATCCTTGTGGCACACCCAATCAAATTTCACACTCTGTTTGTTAAAGAGGACACAAACCACCTAAACTCAATGTCATTCATACAATATTTTGACAGTTTTCGTGCCCATAAACTTCGTAAAACTGATTTTGTTTGTCTCCATTAAGGTTAGTAATATGTGAATCAAATTGAGAGTCAACATACTCGTTACTGGTAATCCAATCTATGTTAAAATTAAAATCCCACATCAAATCTTTTAAGAGCTATTAATAAATTAAATTGCTGTGTGGCAATAAAACTACAAAAGTCATGAAAATGTTAACAAAAAACTTTTACAAATGACTTTTTGAGCTCATTATTCGCTTCATAGGAATCATGACTTAAACGACCTTTCGAACCATTTATAAATTGATGGAATTTTGTTTGAACAACTCTCTCAACGCTTATCATCGGTTCTTAAAAAAGAAAACAAAACATTAAAAAAGTTACAACTCTGCAAGCCAAATAAAGGCAACATAAAATAAATTATCTCCGAGTTCAAAAACTAATTTCCATGCGTAATAAAAAATGCTTTTTAAGACTTCTTGGAGTCTGATAGTGATAAGCTTCTTTGTTCTAAATTTTCTTATCAACTTTATTAGTTAAATATTCAATTACTTTATTGTTCTAATTGATAAGAATATTGTTTACTAAGTTTGATCCATAAATGAATCAACTGTAATGGAAGGTCATTTGCTCATTAAATTTTCTAATTTTCGTGGGGCTGCTTTTACACAAAGTCAGAATAAATTTAAAAAAATAAATGAGTAGCTTGACCTCTTGTGTATACAAATGATGCGAATCAAAAAAACCGTGCTCATATGTGCTCCTTTTTTTATATTTAAGTATTTAAGGAAATGTGGTAAATCGATTCGTACATATAGTATTTCCTAAACGTTTTTCCATTTTTTAAAATAATTTTTTCTCACAAGTTAGGAGTTGTTCAATATCATGAAGGGGTCAAGACTTCAAAGATTTTTGATCAGACCACCTTAAAGTCTACCACAAGGTCAATGTTAAAGATTTCCATCATACAATTTCGATTGTGATTTGCGTTAAGATTTAAATTAAAATCGTTGAAGTCAATTAGGAATGAGATCTCATTTAAAAACTACTGGGTTCCAACTTCTTGACTCAGTAACCCCGTCGAAAAACAAGTTGAGCGGCAAGGAAAGACGTGTCAAAATGGAAACAATATGAAATGTGACGTCCACTTCTTCTTCTTCTTTATTTTGATTTGTTTGAAGTGGCTATGAAAGCTTCAAAGCAATCACACTCGAGACTGCACAAATACTTTGTCAATATTTATCTTTGGTATTACATGCCACCAACAGTATATATGGGACTCATCCATGGTCCAAATATTACTTCTGGTGCACTTCTTCGAATGGCTCAACTGTCCAAGGAAGCTCAGGAAGCCAGAAATAAAGGTTTTAAAAAATATCGCGAGGGCTACTCAAGAAAATGTTGCCGCAAAAAGTGAAATGAAGATATTTTTAATTTAATACTTGTACTTTGAAACAAGGTACAGAGATCTTCCTGAGCATTAAGAATAACTTCCGCCAAATATGTTAAACTCTGAAGTCTCGAACATGAGCGATAAAAGTGACAGTATATCTGGTGAATCTGACTTTAACATGAATTCACCAATTAAAAAACTTTTGTTAGTTATACTATATGTTGTCCTTTGATACACAGTTTATTTATTATTAGTTTTGACTGCTTACAACTTTAAGACAAAGGTCTTATTTAAAATATGAGAAGCCTTTAAAAGTGTTTCGGTGGTTTATATATATTTCTATTTTTATCTTATATATGAAATTCAAAAAAAGGGAGGTGGAAAGAGGTTCACAATAGAGCAGCCATTAATTTTTTTGGCGTACTCAGAAACATGATCGTATCGTTTCAAACTATATACATAGCGTGCGACATTGTTATAAGCAACGTTAAGCTTTTTTTGAATTTCACAATCTAAGTTGCTCTTACATCCATACAAAAGAATCGGCAAGGGAAGGGATTTGGCCAAGAGTAGTTTAGTTTTTGTTGAGAGAAAACTGTGTGTTTTCCATAGAGTACGGAGTCCAACATAGACTTTTCCAATAGTGTTGTTGAGAAGTGTATTCCACGTTAAAGTTCTATTTAAGGTCATGCCTAAGTTTTCACTGTCTCGACGTCGACATCATCAGCAAACATACTATGTATGTACAAAACTGTTTTTACATGTGCTGGAAGCTCATAAACATACAGAGAAAAAATTATTGGTCCAAGAATGGACCCCTGAGGAACGCCACTATACACCGGTAGAAAGCCCGACATCTTATTATTGTTAACAACTTGTTGACACCGTTCAGTCAAGTACGAGTAAATTAATTTGGCCGATACCAATGAAAATTTGAAGTTTGTTTTAAGCTTTCTACACAATACATTGTGGTTCACAGTGTCAAAGGCTTTTGAGAAATCTAAAAGGGTCAGATATGTTAAATGCTTCTCATCAATAGCTTTTCTTATGGTATCCACCATCAATATAAGGGCCGTTTTGCAGCTTCTCTTGGCTCGAAAACCAGATTGATGAGTTTTTCGTCTGTCAGATGCTTAAGGATTTGGGAAAGTATGGTCTTCTCAAACACTTTAGATAAATATGGGACTATGGCAATTGGTCTGTAGTCACCTATTTTTTTTTTTTTGCCACTGGTACTATTTTTTCCTTTTTCCACTCATTTGGAAAGTAATATAAATTTCACAAATTTGGGGCTTATGCCATCCAAGCCAATGACATTTGATTTGATCTTCTTGGCGTAAGCCGCAGAAACTGAAAGTTCCTCTATTGTCCTCACTACTGAGTTCAGCAGGATTTATGTCACTGGAAAATGATGATGAAGAGACAAATTTTTATTGAGCAGATCACAATCAAGGTCATCAGGGATTTTCTGAGGTTGTTTTCTGATTACAATTTTTTTAATGGAGTGGAGTGGAGAATGGCTTTTTCATAAAAGTGTGACTTATCGACTCTTATCTTAGACACCACATGATTTCTTATTATTAAGTTTCTAGCATTGTCAACCCATCACATGAATTGATTCCAGTTTTTGGGGTACCTTGCCTCATTGTGCGTTGTACTTCAGTCCAATCGTTGTCGACAATTTTTTGAAGTGTTTGTATTAATTTCGCGGAATAAATTCAGACCTCAAATTTCCTAAAACCACTAAAATTAATGATCAACATACTTTAAGTGAATACGCAGATTGGAATTTGTGGAAGCGGCATCATATTTGGCAATGCTAAGGAAACTGTTCTCGTTAACATTATGTGGTTAGCCTGCAAACTTACTCACCAGTTTTAATTTGAAATCAGTGAGATTTTTCTGTGTCATCGCTTTGAGGGGACCGAATAAAATTTCAGTTCAGTGACATTGAATTTTGTTTACTATTTCATGTTCCAGCTAAATTTTTCATTAGATTAAGGCATGTTAAAATCATGTGCTAATGAGTAGTCTTTTCTGAAAATGTCGTACGTTTTGGTGTGTGAATTGCTGTCCACTTTTGGCAATGAACCAACATTTTTCGAACAATGCGTGACTCCTCAAACACAGTCGTTATATTTATAGTTAGAAAGTCGCACAGATTGACGGTCTATTATTTACCAATCCTCTGTTTGAATGAGAGCTTCAGCAAATGAGTTAAGATGTCATTTAAATGTTGACGAAGGACTCGTTTCCGTACAAGACAATGCTATGCGTCATATCTTTCTTGTTTCCTGTCTGAAAAAGGATTTTAATTATGTTCGTAAAACCAACGTGTGACGTTAGCTGTTATATATTCATACATCAATATCAGAATCTCCCTTTCCACAAGGATTGTTGCATCACATCCTCAAAAACGTGCAACGTCATTTTCAAAGCTTTTTCAGTATGCATCGAAAGTTCAACTCCTGCACATCTTGGGAAGACTCTATGGGGAAAAAACACATTTCATGGCGAAGAGACAGAATGAGTTCTTTGTCCCTGAGTTCAACAGAATGGGAAGAGGATATTTTCCTATTGCGTCGAAAACAAAGAACCCACACAACCCGTTTCACTTTGATTTTTCTCAATGAAAACAGAAATCAGGCAACAACGCAGTTCATGAATGGAAATTTCCATTGCAGGGAATGTGTTTGTCAATGAATATGGAGGAGTTTTCTGTTTTGAAAGAGCATTGCAATTTTTTATCAAACTATGATTGTATGAAAAATGTTTCCATTTACTTAATCAATTTACTCTTTTACTCCCAAAAAACATTAAAACCGAAATTTTCAAAACGAGAAAACATTTGCAGAATAAGCAATCCCATAAAGTCCAGAAATTCCACAAATTAAAACGAATTAATCTCGATACGACCAGGTAGACGTAGATTTTGTGGAAGGTTAACAAGCATAGTAAATCGATTATCATGTTCTCCATGGTCAGTTTTGTCTTCTTTCCTTATCTTCTCGGAAGAAAAATGGGTCAATGCTGCTTCTGCTAAAAACTACACCAAATAAAAGCGCGGTCAGATGTTTTGGCTTCTTTTTGACTATATCTGGATTTTCCGCGTCCTCTTATTGCAAGTCACTTAAAAGATGCTTTTAAGAATAAATAGTCTTCAATTTCGAGTTGCTTAAAGGGCCAAACGGAGATACGCTACCAAAGCGTGTAGTTATTCAGCCTCAAGTCCTGACTCAATTGGACCTGGTAAGCGAATAACCCGAGATCTTTATGCACAATTCTTAATTCCAATGAACTTGCTTGACAAACTTGCATACACCAACTTCCTTCCAACGTTGGTCAGGTAGACTGTTTGGCGATTGTAAGGCCTCGACTAAACGTATCCTTATAAAAAGGCGACCACTGTTAGGTCCGGTAGTAAACAATTCGTTCCGGAATGTTCGAGCTTTTAAAAAACATTTTCGGTTTCGTTTTGAGATAAAAAGCTTGATGACTTTAATTTCTTTTTCAAAATGAGGTGCACTTCTAATTTTTTTATTTTAAACACTCAAAGAATTTCGGTTAATCGTGCTCGGTCATCACTTCTCGAATTTTGCAGTAAGATCAGAAAAGCAACGAGCACGAACCAACGAATCATCAATCACGAGCGGACGGAATTCGCTAATCACAAGCGTCGCAACTCTCGCTTTTCACATGTTTTTAGTTAACGTTCAATTCCAATTTAAGATCTTTAATTGCTCGCTGTTTGCGCTTCACTCACAAAAAAAACTGACCGATTACAAAAATTCTATCACCAGAATTCTGAATGGACTTCCGGGATGAACTTAGGTTATAAAGGGTGATTTTTTAAAAGCTTTAAAAAAAACACATAAAATTCAGAAAAATGAATGAAATCTTTATTTCAATCGATAGTACGATCCATATAATTTAATGTTTGAAGATTATTTCATGCAAATGTTGACCTTGACTGCGCCTCAAATGGTCCATCCGCTTAGTCCAATTTTGGCATACTCTTTCCAACATTTCGGCCGGTATCTCACGAATAAATGCTTCAATGTTGTCTTCCAATGCGTCAATTTAAGCGGGCTTGTCTGTGTAGACATGAGCTTTAAGAAAGCCCCACAAAAAATAGTCTAAAGGCGTTAAATCGCACGATCTAGGCGGCCAATTGACCGGTACCGAGCGTGAAATAAAATATTCACCGAACTCGACTCTCAATGAGTCCATTGTTGCGTGTGCTGTGTGGCATGTTGCACCGTCTTGTTGAAACCCCATGTAATGCAAGTCAAGCTCTTGCATTTTGGGCAAAAAGTTGAAGAAGTACGGTCCAATGATGCCACAAATCGACAATTCTGTTTATTTACGTACACATTGAGCCAAAAATGAGCTTTTTCGCTGAAAACAATTTTTCGGTAAAAAAGTGGATCTTCGGCCAACTTTCCAAGAGCCCATTCACCAAAAATTTTACGTTGCGGTAGGTCAATCGGCTTCAATTCTTGCACCAGCTGTATTTTGAAAGGCATCACACCTAAATCCTTCCGCAAAATTTTCCAAGTTGTTGAGTAACAGAGGCCCAATAGTTGTGAACGGTCATCATTAACACTGGCCGATACAGCTGCGATATTTTCTTCAGTTCGCACTCTACGTAAGCGTGTTGGTGGTTTAATGTCCAACAATTTAAATTTGGTGCGAATTTTAGTCACAATAGCCCGAATACCCGCTTCAGTGGGTCGATTATACTGACCATAAAATGGAAGAAGCGCGCGATGAACTTTCTTAACAGAGCACGCATTTTGATAATAAAATTCAATAATTTGCAAGCGTTGTTCGTTTGTAAGACGATTCATGGTTAAATTATAGACCAAACTGAAGATGTTTGACAGTGAAGCAAAACACGAAACGTGCGTCAGCTGTTTAAACCAGTGTTGCCACAAAGATAATAGCTTAAAAATCACCCTTTATATTATCCCACTAAAATAAAAGTACCTTTTGTGGCCACCAATTATGTAACTAAAGTCCATTAAAAAAATGTTAAGCTAATGCGTTTTTTTTACGAAAGCTGCCTTAACAGTGAGAGATATTCACTTGCTTTCTATTCGAAAATTCGAAACAAAAGTTCGCGGAAAAATTTTGAAATCTTAAATTCTTGCCAATTTTTTGTGCTTATAGTGTGTAGATAAAAAAAATCTACAAACGAAAGAAAAAAATTAAAATATGCACTGCTAGTCCAAATTTTGCCGTGAAAAAAAGAAATATAAGTTTTTTTCTGAGCAAATGAAAAAAACGCTTGAGTATGAAAAAAATTGCAACCTTTCCTGTAAGAAAGAATCTCATTCAAAATAATGTTAATGACCTAAGTAAAGGAGTCGTGCTGCTGAGGTCCCAGTTTCAGTTTCGGCAAAGAATTTAGACATTTTTCCAATGCCCTATTTAAGGCACGTTCTGGCCAATCTTCCAAACAGTACAACTGCCATGATAAAGTTTGTGAGCCCATTCAAAGTTGGCAATAAACTGTAGGTCGGAGAATTCGACTATTTAGGGCGCATATATCGGGTTTTCTTATGGGGACTTGACAACTTTGAATTTATTTGTGAATGCACCCTTTCACTAGTCATCGAACTGTCATTCTCAATTTTTTCAGTAAACTCGACATTTTCATCATGGTAAAGTATACGAACGAGCAACATCTGCAAATTATAAAAATTTTCTACTGAAACTCGGAGTCTCTAACCGCAACTTTAAGAGCTTCAACTCAAATTTTTGGTAGGTCAGTAAGGCTTGATCGAAGTGTTGAAGAATTGGGCATTGCTCAGATCATATTTTGGCGTATTTTCCATAAGGTCCTTATTAACACCCATACATGATCAAGCTAACTCAAGAATTGAAGCCCATGCACCATATGAAGCGACGTACGTTCTCCGATTGGGCTCTGGAGAAAATCATCTTCAGTGACGAAGTTCATTTTTGGCTCAATGAGTTCGTAAAAGATAAGCTAAATTAGGATGGTGCCATAAGCCACCCAGAACACCTTACAATCGATTCATTTTATTTAAACAAAAAGTTGTCAAGTCTTTATTGGAAAATTCTGAACCTATGGTGAAGCTATGCACCCCATACTCCCAAAAAATAAGCCGAACCAAACATTTTTATTCGGGTTTATGCTGTTTTGCTGGTAAAATATCATGGAACATTTCTGTGACTGACTTTGCGTTTGGCACCCTCCGAAATTTTCTCACTCGTTATTTTATTAAAAAATTAATAAGAAATATCTCCTAAAAAAAAAAACTGCAAACACATTATATAAATAGCTTTTAATAATAAGTATGCAAAAAGTGACACATACATATGTACATACTAATTTATGTTTGCATAGTAGCTGCAGTTCTTGACGAAGTTTTTCAAAATAATAAGTTTCACGTAAGAAAACAGAAGTTTACAATTTCCTGGTTTGATTCAACATTTTGTGCACATCATTCGGCACCATTTGTTTACCCCTGGAAATCTCAAGAAACTTTATGTTATGTGTTGGGACAGATAAGAAATTAAACCTTTTAAAAGACTCCTCAAAAACAATGAAGACGTTAAATATATATTTTGAATGCTTGGATTCCATTTCCTTATAATATAATTTTATATAATTTAAAAAAAGGAGCATTAGGTTCTAACGAAATAGTGACTTTGTGATCCCGTAAATAATTTTAAGTAATTCTGCCCATGAAACTCAGTCGCAGGTGAAGAATATGGTAGATAAAATTAGTGATACGCTTTTCATGTCTGAGATCATCAGACGAGACACAGACTTAACACAGCAACAGCTGAATATGGAAAAAAATGTTGAAGAACGAAATCTCAGAGCTGAATAACTTTGTACTATCCTTTATGCTAAACCTTGTATAAGCAAGAACTGGAGCTATCTCGACACTAACTAAAGAGTATCCTTAACTGTCAACGATTTTCTCTCCTCGTTTCAAGATAAAGCTTCCTTTGAATCAAAAGCCATCATATGTCAACTTATTATCTTGATTTTGAAGATCCGAATTCAATCATGCTGACATGAATTATGGCCTCCAAAACATAAGCCGCTTCAGTAAATTTTTCTCTACTTCTTGATTTCTTAACATTCTCATAGCATTCAACATGCTTCCCTTGCTTGGTTAAATCGAAAGACCAAAATACCAAATAATTTTAACATTAAGAACACAAGGACAATTCTTTCAGTGGTTCAATAAAACAAAAAAAAAGGTATACACAGCTGACTGGAGCTAGTGACAAAATCAATAATTTCAAAATAGTTAACGCGTTTCCAATTTAGAAAAAAAAATAACCAAAAGCATACTAAAGGTTGCCATTCAATAAGACAAGACTGTATCTTTGACGGCACACAACAAGACTTGTTCCCAATGCAAACTATTTAACGCCATTGTCTCAGGTTTTGCCGGTCGTTCTCGATATTAGCATGCAATTAGCAGTCAAAAATGATTAAATTAAGCGGTTCTAATTATTAAAAAAACCTAGTCTTTCGAAAACGACTTTGGAAAAATACTGTGCATCGAACGAAGCACATTATTACCACACTCTCCGAATATAACAAATTGCCTACACTTTGAGGATCTAATAAAAAATTGTCAATAACAAAATTTGCAACCGCTGTTTACATTGTCAGGTAAAGGTTCTTAATTTAATATCTTACGTCATCGCATTTAACAAAGCCGAAGTCGAGGTGCAAAATGCACAAACACTTGTCCAAAAACGCAATAAACAAAGTATCGCCATGATACCAATTGATAAGGGTAATCTATCGTATGCCAGCCTAAGCTGATTCTCAACCTTGACTAGGTATTTAAATTCCAATCAAAATAGTCACGACTTTGTTTTTGACTGAAAGAGAAAAACAAACCTAACAACCCAAGCGAATCGGAAAACACGCCTGGTGCAAATTTTCAGGATGCGGCAAACACACAGGCAATGCTTATTGATTACCCGGCGCATTCCGACACGAATTTGATTCGCACGTTTGCCTCGTTACCTCCCACAACCCTCTGCCACAGATGCACAAAATCCAAAAAAGAGCTTTCCTCTTCGGGTTGGTAGGGTGAAAAGCTCAACCACCCCAAAATTGTATTTATCTATCATTTCCTTAACAGAAAAAAAGGACTTGTTACTATCCAAAAAAAAAGTACCTACCTCCTCCGGTGAAAAATATGTAAACTGGAATATCACAGACAGCCTCCCACCCGAAACTCTGACTAAGGCAGGCAAAATAAAAGTCCATCCGTGACGACCATTTCCCACGCTTAGGGTCGTGCCGAAATGGCCTAGTGCCGATGTCGTATGACGACACATGACAATGATTATCCATCGACGTCATTGCCGCGTCAGTCTTGCACACACGCACTTGTCACCGAAAATCACTCACGTACACGCGACACAAAAAACCGAATTCTTCACTTGGCTTTGCCGTCTCTCAAGCCTTACGATGGGGTATCAAAAAACTGGTTAAACATAGCCCTGTACCTCGAGCTCAAATGTATTGATGGTCACAGAAATATTTTTCCGTTAAGTCGGACGCGTACCGTAGTCGGAAACCGAACCGAGACCGAGGAGCAACCACTGGAAATGGAAGTCGAAGAAGTGCTCGCTGGTGAGAAATTATCAAACGAACGTCTCCCAGCGAACTGTGTCATCTTTTTGCTCCAAAAGAGTTTCGCCGCAACGCCCCAAGTCACAAGTGGCGAAGGCGATGTTCTGTGCCGTCCGGTGGGTAGTCTCAATGAACGAATGCCAGGGATAAGCCAAGTGCCGCGACGTACCTACATACTCGTAATCTTGATTACACTTTTTTTTTGTTTTTGTTTAATTTTTTTGTTTTGGAACTTTTGTTTTCTGCTTTTATTTTTGTTCTCTGACCGAGACGAGGTGCGCTGCGCGTTAATTAATTCGTGGGGTTTTCGAAATGCTTTTAATTTGTTTTCTTTGTAATAATCACACACGGACGAATCTACGACTACGAGTACGAGTATCTATTGTGCTTTAAATGCCGCGTTTTAATGATGAATTTCCCCAGACTGTATCGATCCGATGGGCAGACGATAGACGGTAGACGTCTTTATGTGACTATCTTCTCGGTGCTTGGAGATGAGACACACCAGCTTCACACTGAAAAACGAAAACAAAAATCAAAACAAAAAAAACAAGCAAAACACTCGCTCTTTGTCTCTAGTAGATACTAGATACAAAAAAGTAGCTTTTGTGTTGCTGCGACATGCTTTCGTGTATCTGTGTATCTGAAGCTACTGCGCTGCGCTTGATGTCAGTGCTTCAACGGGTGGAGTGTCATTACGAGTATCTATCTACTAGATCCGACCATACTTGTCGGCAAGGCTGTCTAATTATGCCAGGCGTCCATAAATGAAACACCAAACAGAAACCAAGGCCGTAGGCAAAAAACATTCCAGCGGGCACCTTGTGAGTTTTAAAGATTAATTCTTTACGAAACTGGCTTTCGAAATGAGTGTCTTCACCTCGTTGAAATTCCTACCTTTATAAATTAAGAAAAAATAAACATTTGGAAATTTCTGCACTGGATTTATTGATGGCTTTGAGCAAACTCGGATTAAGGTTTTATAACAAGAAAGCTCGTAAATGTTAAAACTCAATATTAGCACGGAAAGCACACGGTTTTAAGCTGGAAGGAGAGATTTCTTAAGGTTTGTTATCGGAGGTGATTTGAATTCAATGGGGAGTTGCTAAGAAGGGGAAAAATTCTATAGAAGCCGGTATACAAATTTAGGGTTGACTTCTTTTGGACGAGACAACTAACGTTTCATTTTAAACATGTTCTTTATCGCAAAAGGCATGGAAAAAAAATTCTAGCGATGTAGATATGCAACTAATTGGAAAGGCTTCAGAAACGGTTGCGAAGAGAACAATATTTTATTAAGTTGGCGTTGGTTGATTTCTTCTGTTATAAAGGCTCTAAAAAAGTACAGTCTTTGTTTTATGTTACTAGTGAAAGCATGAAATCAACAACCGAAGAAAAGAGAGTCGAAATTTTTGCGCTGCATAAGGCAGGAAAATCAAGTTCTTATATTTGGAACTCTCTAACAGCTCTCGGGATCATTCGAATGTCCATGAAGAATACTATTTTATTGTATAAGAATAATTTTGGCCTAAAAGATGGCTTAAAAGTCGTAGCAGCTCGAAATCGTCGAAGTCTCTTTGGAGATCCTAAAAATTTGTAGCTAGAGCTTATTAAAATGATCTTGGGATCGTTGGTTATCGCCAAGTGAATATTGTTCTGACGATAAGATATGAAAAAGCAAAACTCTTGCTCACACATTCCGAAGATGAGAACTAGCGAAAACCCTTATAAACGATAAGTTCTATGCTCGAAACTCTCAAGCAGCTAAAGGAAACAAATGTAGGCTCCGAAGAGGTCACCATCGTATCAGCTGAGGCTAGAAAAAATGTTCCTCAGTTTATCAGAGCAACAGATCAGGAAGTCAATCACCTGAAAATGATGGCTTGTGGCAATCACTGCCAATTTTCGACATTTTCAAATTAAGTATTGTTCGAGAAGATGCGAATTTTACTTAGGAAAAAGTGTTTACTTGGCAGACAATTGGCCGAGTGCTGCAAAAAAGTGATGCGATGCGAGAAGTATTTAGTATTTAAACAGCAGAAAGCACCTTTCCAATTTGGCATCTCGCACGGCTCCTTGCATCGTATCGCTTTCTCGCACCACTGTGCCCGTAGCTCGAGGGTGGCCACTTTGAATAGAATATGAATTGTATTATTATATAATATATATATATTATTATATTAAAAAAAAATTTATAAATATTATGACATTTGTCTTCTTAATTTTGAACAAAATATGTGTAACAGTATGAACGGCCAGAAAAATCAATAAAATTGAAAAGTATTTGAGGAAATAACCAAATATTGTAGTGTCTTTATTGACAACTTTGAAGCCTTTGATACACTGCGGTATGAAGGCGTTCCTTAACAACTTTTGCGGAAGCTTTGTTAGCTCGACGAATCGTTAAAGTCGAAATTAAAGTTTTTTTTCGTGTTTGTTTTTCTTTGTTGTGGCAATAATCACAATTTTCAAACTTTAAATTTCTACTAAAATTTACCTTTAATTCATTTGAAATCATTATCCCAGTAAAATACTTCATTAAAACGAAGGAAAACCACTAAGAAAACCTTCATTAAATAAATGACCCAGATTGTTCTACAGCGAAGAGAGGAGAGATCAGAGATCAGACGCATAAACCAAAACTTGGTTTCAACTGTTGAGGAGCATTGACATGTTATACCAGAATTTTTTTAAAGGAATATATATTAAATAAATGACTTAATAATAAATAGTAAATATTATAAATAATGAATATTTGATAATAAATTATTCACTTAAACATCTCGATCAGAGTGAGTTGCACCCCATCAGGCCTTAACAAAAATATAAAGTATAAAAATATATCCAGCAATATCCAATTCCCGAATGCCATGCCTATTTTTGAAACTGCGGATCCATCCAGTGCTTCCCTTAAAACCAGCTTCACATTTTTAAATACTGAACATTCGCACCTATTCACATAAAATCGGTTGTCCAATAGATCGTTGCTGCAGAAACGACTTAAAAACAGTATTCTTAAGCTGTTCATCGTTTGCCTTTTCATTACTTTTGGCGACAAACATCCATCACCAGTTTCCAACACACTCACAAAACTTAAAATGTTTTCACTGTTATTTTTAATATCAGTAATTGTGGCCACCCCGAAACCAAATCTATCTGCCAGTACCTTTCCCGCTGCACCTTCTTTTAACTGAAAACTTAACAACAAAACAAAACATAAATTATGCAATTGGTTTAAAATGGCTCGAAAAATGTTCTAGGACTGCATTGGACCCAGTTGAACCCCCTCTGTCTACGTCCATGGCGCTAACGCAAGCAAGTGCGAAAAAAGTATTTCTTTTTTGGTTAAATACATTTCCCCTCCCATATCTGGAGAGGATGACTGATGGACGGGTGACGTTTAGAAGCCGGTAAAAGGCAGGGGACAAGTATCCACATGCGGTGTGCTTCCAAAGTTCAAATCGCCACAATAATGATAAAAAGATAGATTACCGAAAGTGGGGTATGAAAAATGCCAAAAATGAAAAAAAAGCGAGTAAACCTACCTTTACTATGAGTAGATACTTTTTTCCCCAAGTGACTAAGACGGTAATGAATGCCAAATGCAATGCTTATCGGCGAATAGAGACATCAGGCCTTAAAGACGTTTGGGGCACAAAGGCCTTTTACGGACGGGAGCGGACGCAGGTGTGCTTTTATTTGTTGTATCTTTTTTCGCTAAGCTTTATTGGGGAATCTCAATAAACGAACGACGTGAAGATTGACGAGCTTAGTACTTGACGTCAAAGTAATAGATGCAGACAATTAGTAAAAAAAAATTTGTGTTTTGTTCTGTTTAAGATTAATGCCTCTCCACGAACGTGTTTTTATACGCTTTTATTTTGTAATTTTTTTTTGGAAGTGGTCATGATTTATAAATTTTGTTGCCTCTGTTTGGATTATAATTTGTTTTTTTATTTATTACCATTTGTATTGATTATTTGTTGATTCTAAACTGCACTTGGCAAGCGAACATCTTTTGTTGAGCACTAAAGCTGTTTTCGAATGCGAGTATTTTTATTATTTCTATTTTTCATTGTTATTTAATTGCATTGGCCTTGTTTTATATTTAGTTAGTTTGGCGCTTAGGAATTTCCCATGATGTATCCAAAAACTAGAGACTTTGGGCTTTGTTTCATTGTCCTTATTTTTTTTATGTGTGGATTGCGATGATAGTGCGAAGCTATTTTACAGCTGATGCTGGTAAATAAAGTAAATAATATAATCTATGCGAATTAGAGCCTTTGTGCGTTTGATTGCGTTCTCTGTGGACATAAGGTAGACACGAGTTATTTATAAAAAATTATGAGAATTTTTGTTGACTTAACAAATGCGTGATAAAAATAAACAAACCCGGCAAAATCATGATAAATCTCAATTATAAATTCCCGCACAGTGATAGGCAGACTTTTTTTTAGCATGTTTTTTATGGTTTTAAGATGAATGTTGTTGGAAGAGTAATAATAAAAGAAAAAAACAGAACATGTTCTTAAATTTATTAAAGCGTTATATCTAATATCATGTTGTATTAGGGAAATTAAAAATGGAAAAGATAACGCATATCTAACAATCATTTCGTTTCATGCTTACTTAAACGCGCGGAGGTAACTTGCACCGAATACAGCCTAGACTCAGTAAAACCCGTAATGAAAGTCGCATTAATCTGGTCGTTTAACACACCGCCTCAAATTCAATAATATCGGGCAAAGACAGACTCTGTTTGAAGTCGCCCTATCTTCGTACTTAATCAGATCCACGATTGCTTGGAATGTGGTTCGTCTAAAAGGGTGAAATCTCTAAGAGGGTTACACAGAGAGCTACGCCTTTAAATTCAGACTATTCAGTGCCATTTACAGTATGGGGATCTGCATTAAAATAGAGCAAAGGCTGGGAGCATCTGCTCCAGTCTTTAAACCACTGAATCAGGAAGATTTCCCCATGCGTGCAGTTAAACAGATTAAATATAGGCCATTGAAGAAGCAGATAAAGTTGTGCTAAGCTGCGTGGTGATTCCATCTAGGATAAATATTTTTTTACAAAGCCGAGTTGTCATGAATTAAAGTAACTCTTTAAAATGAACATCAGTTTGGAACTTCAAACGGGCTCCTCGTTAATTCGACCATATCCACCTACTTACCATAAAATAATTTATAGCGGTGAAGATCAATAGACCAGCTCTTTCGTGAACCTGCATATCTACAGAAATCTGCTGAGATAACCGAGGAATCATTTTTAATGTTATTTAAAGAAAAATCTGTTTAACATTGGTCTTAGAGAACCATTAATCCATCTTAAAAAAGGTACCGGAACAGTCTTCTCGCCTTACCTTACTAAAGAGGATATAAGGATTAACGTTATTTAACCTAAAATCTGGAAATTTACTGCGCATATTTTTATTTAAGACTATATAAATGAACGATGAATAGAACAACTTTATGACAGTTTTGCTCTTCGGAGGTTTTTAAGTATTCGCTCAACGTGGGACCACATAAAAATGACAGATGTTCCCTCTCAGATTTGATCCATCAACCTCACTTTTCGCAGGCCGAAGAATCCAATTTCTAAGCTCAAGAAAACTCCCCTAACACACAGAAAGACCTGTCACGCTTAGATCTTGTGTTTTAACTTGATTAAATAAAATTTTACTGCTAAATACAACTCTCAAATTGTTATTGGAGAAAGATACGCTTGGAACAAATACAAATTTTTCAAAACCATCAGGAACTGACGGCCTCCAATTGAATAATGGTGATACTAGTGCCCAGTGCCTAAATACTGTGAATTAAGCGAATGCAAATAAATCGATATCACATGCAAAAATTGTAACCAAAATACATCTGAATTTAAAACAACAACAGAAACTTATGCTCGCTCTGTGAAAAATACAGAATAAGGGTAGTCAGAATCCCGACTGAAAAAAAATATTGGGAAATCACTCGCGGCTTTCATTGAAGTATGTTTGTGCCCGTGAATGCATACGCAGGTAAGTCAAAGGTGGTTGCACCTTCATCCTCTTCGTATCACAACTCGTATTATGTTTAGTCAAAGCTAGTTTGAGAACGTATCAATGTTCTCGATTATCTTGTAAAAAAAACGGATAAGAATCTATTGCCTGCAGATCAGATTATGAAGGATATGAAGATTTGCAAGTCTCCATTCATCGGTCCGAAGGCTTTTATAAATTTGCGGTTCTGTAATTTGCATTTAACGCAAAAACAAAAATGGAAGAACACCATGATAACCAAATGAATGTCTGACAGTTCTTCCGAGAAAGCTTTGTGAATGCCATGTTTTAACAAAGGTAAGATCAACCCTAATGGGCGCGAAATCACTTGAGCCTGAGGACAAATAGAACCTAAATTGTTTACAACGTTCATCAAAAACCTTAACCTTGCTAAAAGGCCAGAACAATAGACCAACATAAACGCAGGGCTTAAATTACTTTACATATAAGCGTTTACAGCACAATCAGTGTTAAAATATCATCCTATACAAAAAACAGCATTCTTTTTTACAAAATTTTATAGACCTTTGTCAAAGTCAATGGCTTGAATGACAAACTTCTTGTTTATATGTAAATGAAACATGTGCCCATGTTATCTTTACCAGAAGTACTCCATCGTCTGCTATCAGACTGACATTGTTTACTTGGTGAGATTACATGTGTACTTTGATTGTGATAATTGCCAACCCTGATGATCAGAAAAGTCTTGATGTCGAGGTTCTTCTATCTGTCTTAAGTTCTTCCGTAAATTTGAATGAATCGTTATCAGTTTACAAATACTCAAAGTTCCTGAACTAAATACAAAATATGCTATGCTTTCATAAAGATTAAATGTCATTTGACAAGTGGCATCCAAATTGAAATGTTGTCCAAACGGAATGTTAACAATGTCATTCGCAAATGAAGCTCACTCATTCACAAACACTCTTGACGGTACTCCATAAACAACAAGTCCATTACACCCAATGATTTACGGCGCAGATACTTTCATTCGAATCATAAAAAAAGCGCACATTTCATCTGAGGTACGAGTACTCGTCGCATTCTATTTTTTTATGAAGCTGTTTGCGGTGAAATTTTTATCAGATTCAAATTGAAGGTTGTACTATTTCTCCTCAGTCGTTTCCGTTCATGGGCCGAGTGTTATTGTAATTACAGTAAATGTCGGGTATGTGATGAGAATCCAAGAGATCGCAACCATCAATCAAATAGTGTCGATCTGGCCGATTGATCTTGCATTTGTAATCTGTCAGTCAGTTCAGGAACAAGGTTGTGAACTAGTTTTTTTTTCTATAGATGTATTTTATATTCTTACGTTTGGGATTATGAGAGCTGAACTATAGAAGACCTCCTGTGAGCAATTGATCAATAAGCATTCCGGTAACTGCGTTACAAATGAGTTGAATGCATAATTTAAATGTAATGTGCAGCATGTAATAATGCGGGTACGATTGCGTGACGACTTGCATATTAACGCGCGCAAATTGCCTCTTTTAGCGTTCATAGCTATTTTTATAATTTTTTGTAATTGTCATAGTGCAATAAATAAATATTTGAATTAAAATAGGGTATATGCTTGGTTGTTTATTTTTTGAGAGTGCTTTGGAAGCTGGTTTGCGTCCTCCTTTTAAAAAGTGGAAAGGAGAAACAGCTTAAAGTGGGAGCTTAAAAACTGGATGTACTCATATCATGCATCATTTACAATGAATCCGGTTACAAAATTGTATGGCAGAACCATGTTCTTCTATCGCCGCAGTACCTCAATGATTTTTCTCCTAAATCACTGAATATCTTCGGGCACATTTTTTTATCGCCAGTTAATTTGATTTGGTAGTTTATTTTAGCCTTGGAAACTTCTATGCAGCTGCATAACTAATGACTCTTTGAAAATATTTGTGTTCGACCTCTGTCGACCATTGAGGTCAACTCAGGGGAGATTAGCGACAGGTAAGTATCATAATGCATTTTCCTTTTTACTGAAGTCTGGGAAGCTATATTCCGTTTCACTCTGAGGTTAAACGAATTAAGGCCTGAACTCCAGATTATTGTTAAGAGGGTTTTGTTTGCAGTCTCGCTATCAATTAAGCTCAAAGTTGTTTTAGATTCTCTTAAGAAGAAAACTATCTGTATTCCTAAGGCCTCAAAATAGAATTGTATGATAAATTTATTTGCAGATTAAAGTAGAGGAAACCGACACCAGTTTCTTGATTATGATTCGAAGTCAAGGGACGAACTGACGCACACTGAGAATTTCAATTTTTTCCTTGATGTTTCGGTTATCTACCGGATACTCTTCAAAAATTAAAGAGCATTCTATCCTTTCCTACAAGCTATTTAAAAAAACCTTTTAAGAAATAATCATGAATTTTTTTTCCATTATTAGCCTTGTCCAGGGCTTCCTGGCAAAGTTGTGAAAGAATTATATCTCTTGGGAAGATAATTCTATTGTTTTCATCCAGAATACTTTGAAGTCATTTTAATAGTCATCATTTGAAGTTAGTGATTGGTGCATTCAATTTTAACCAGTCATTGAACTAAGCTAAATGAATGCATTTTTTTTATCATTCCATTAACGAATTCATTTGTTATTTGAAGTACGCAGTGAATTCACATAAAGTCAATTGAAGTCGCTGAGTTCAAAAGAATCGATTTGAATTATTTTAAACTGTGGGGAAATAATTTGAAGCAATTCTTCAATTCGGATGATATCTGGAACATAATGAGCCGAGCTATGTGCGAGCCGGTTATTACGAATGTTCAATTTTCACAATTGCTGACTTCAAAAACATATACATCCTATTCATTCAATAAATAAAATTGCAATGCGTACAATATATAATTCTAAACTTTTGAATAGTGGCACAAAATAGACGCCATTGGGAAATGACTGGTTGACAAGTAATCTCGCTTACGATCTTTATGCAGTGATTCCTTTTGTCCTGATCATGACCTCGCCAATAAAATGAGGAAGAAGATACTAGTTGAAAAGCCACATAACGTTGAATTAAGTCCACCTACAATTTAAGTGGAATTTACTGACTTCAATCGATTTAAAGAGAATTGACGAATGAATTAAATTGAATTCCGAATATGACTTTAGTTCCATGCTTACTAAAAATTTAATGCACCAGTTCAAAATTTTTGAAGGCGGTTATTGAAGGATTTTTTTTTTCAATTCAATTGCATCAATCCAAAGTTTGATTTTTTACTTTAATTCCGTGAATGCATTCCCAAAAGGCTACATTTGCCACCTGAACTGAATGTCGACCACCTTATTTCAAAATTCAAAGGAAGAAACTACAGACCCGACTGCTTATCTATTTTTTGAAGTATTTAACTGGAGAAAGTTTGCTTTTGATCTTTGCATCTTAAGAATTTTAACGCCATCAAGAAACTGACCTTGAGTATTGCAAATTTACTTCGGTGAACTAATCTCCTCAACGTTTCTCCTTCTTTTAGTTTCTATCGAAGATTATTATGATACTATCCAAGTTGTTTTGTCGCAATTCGTAGAATGCCCGATTTTTATTCTCAGATGCAGAGAATATTTACTGCACTACCAATGCCAACGTCACTCCAAGGCTAGCTTTTGTCCTCTGTTTAGTAGGCACTTTGGCCAAGTTTTAAATACATTAATTAATTAAATATTTTCAGTTATATATCAGCTAACCAGTTTCAAGAACAGTCTTTTCAAACTTCTATACACCAGCCGCAGTGGGTAGATTATATCGACCGAAATTTCATTTCAAATTTCAACAACATCAATTTTGGGGATATCTTTGCATAATTTCCGAGCGTAGACCGAAGATCGATCCACTTCGTACCTCGTCTGTATAATACTGAGATTTTGTCAAAATAACATGTTGTCTTTGCTTACCAATTTGGCATAAATTTCTCTTCTGTAGAGTGAAGCTAGACACTTTCTTTTACAGATTTCAAACTTTCAAGTGAGCCCAAGAAAACAAGGAGGTGTTCCTTTCATATGACAGGGGGATTAATTCCATCGCTAGTAACCGAAATCTCTGTGAACATTTTTCGTGTGAGAACTTGTGTTCACTTCAAGCGCATCTTGAAAAACAGCTGCTTTTGCAACTACTTTCTGCTATACTACCTCTATAGAAAAGCCAAGGAATATCCAAGAAATCAGCATACAAAACTACTCATATTGCATAACATTGAATGTGTAATGTGTACGCTCAATTTGGGTTTTACCCCAAAATTTCATACGCGTGTATAAAACGGAAACTCTTTTAATCAATCGACATAGCGGCTATTTTTTTAAATTTTTTATCTTGATTTTATCGAATCGTCAAGTCCGGCGAAAAACGATGTATGAATGAACCGCAACTTTATCAATGAATTTCGTCAGTAATAAAAATTAAATTAAATTACGTACTGAAATCTTAAGACATTTATAAACAGTCACTCATGAAAGTCTTCAGGCGGACACTTTCTTAACATTCTTTTATGTTGAAACAATTAGAGTGCCGACTTGGACTGTAGATCTACAAGCTGATTCTTATGGCACTATAACTACCCTTTAATTGTATTTAGCACAGCAAAAAGAAAGAAACTACATGAAAGATTATGTAGGCGCTTGAAACTCACTTATTTGCATTCACCTGGTTCACGGTATTTTATTTCCAATAAGTTGATATAATAAAAAGTTAAACTTTTGCATTGTGGAAGGTTTGTTTTGTTTCTATTGTCAGGCATACGCCCCTAGTTTCATTTGTGCCCGAAAAAATGAAGCTGAAGATGCTATGATAGCGGAATTCTACGAACTCGTGGACAGACCGTATGGAGACTGCACGATACTGAAAAATACAAGACACTAGATGGCCTGTTTGATTTAAGTTTTCAGCAAAGACTCATAAGAATTAAGCCGTGTGTTTGCATCGATTCTAAACCACAAATGAAACACTTCACACTTCCAGCGAAGGAAAGTTAAAGCAATGGACTGAAAACTATGGCCTAGCTAAGGAGAGTGCGAAACCGTATTTTCCAGATTCAGCCGCCTCCGATTATTTTTGTTTAGACTAATCAACAATGAAGATGTTGCGTATCCAGTCCAAAAAGTGAATCGAGCTTAAATGAGACCACATAGCAGTGTAGCGTATATTTCAAGCAATGAGCATTTTGCTTACAATTTATTACAGGCGATAGTATTTGAAGGAACTATATACTATATATCTTAACATCTGCTGTACCATCTTACAGTGATACTTTTCCACAACTTTGTCGAAATGACTCGTGCCACGCTAGTTGGGCATAGAGATTGTTAGAACGTTAGAAGAAAAATTAGTTCCGAGTGAATGAATTATAAGGCAACCTTGAGATTCCGGAATATAATAGGTCGATTATTTATTTACATCTTAAAGAGATCCAATGATGCATTTCAAAACAAATGTACAGTTCATATCAATATGAACAAAAAGTTTTTCAAAATCGAGATCCCAAAATTTTGATCTTGCATTAAAATGTGTAAATTGTAGTAGCGTTATTGAATTTTTGAACATGTTAAAAAGCTCGAAGACGAATACGGAACTTATTACATTACGACGCTTTACCGGAATAGCATAAAATTGTAGTTTCGAATTTTCTACTACATGGCAATGTCCCAAAATTGAAAAAAGGAAGCATTATTGTATGGCCTCAATAATTTTTATGTGTCTCAAATATTAAGCACACCAGACACAATTATAATACTCAAAAACCGGCCGAATAATAAAACATTAAAATAGGGAATCCTAACAAAATCCTAGCCTACTATGAGCTTCATTGATAATGAAGTCCACTTGAGTATCAACGCCAAGATCACGCATAGAACTTAGACATTTTTTTTAAAAGCCCCAACTCACATCAGTAATTTATTAATAAAATAAAAAGCAAAGGTCTCATGTGGCTACCCTGTGACACTTCAAAGAAAAAACTTGAATAGGTTAGGATGAAGAAGTCAAGGTTAATTACATTTGAGTTTTACTTAATTTGTAGACTCTCGTAAATATGTATATTCCGACTTCAAATCTATTTTGGCTTAATGAGAATGGGAAAAGTCAGTCATTTTGTTAAAATGTTATAGATCGTGAAATCCCCAAATTCCTCACGGGAGTGCATTCTGCATCTTATTATGAAAGATATGCTTGACCTTTTATGTAACCTAACTTTGGGCTAAGCTTTTGTTTACCACTTCCTTCTGATGATAAGGAAAGTGTTTTTAACTAAGGTGAGACAAAGTAGAAAAATAAAGTGAACTCTTAAGCTATTTGATTTTTAAATTCCTTAACTGACCGTATCACATAAACAGAAAAAGTAATATTTTAAGAAATACCCTAAATACATTTGAAAAACACCACATGCAAGAACCATACCATAATTTAATCCCATACTGAACATAAAAGATACTCGATGACCGCAACAAGTCATCGAGTTGTGTTTTTTTTTTTGTGTTAAGATTTTTGTGAGATTTCCGGTTATGAGCCAACCGAAAATTCCAACCCATGTTGTCATGTTTTACAGAAATGCAAAAAGGCAACAAACAAACAGGTTCGACAAACTGCTTCATATTGCTTTGTGTAGACCTACCACTTGCGGATTTTTTCCACCAATGTGACCACAGCATCCGCTGCGAGTTCCTTATATCGCTCAAGAAATACTGGCATGGTCAGGACTGCTGTAAGACGTGGGCTGTGGTACAAACATGTATCTATCTCAATGTCAACTCCTTTCCAAGACAGGTCATAAAAGGTAGAATGCGAAAAAAAGGCCACAGAAAACCACTTTGTAAGTCAACCGAGCCGGAAAAGATATCACATATCAATTACTGCGCAACTCTTTGTGGCAGCCCCCCAACCCAATTACACACCCAGCGACACTGTGCACACTCGTGCCGGTAATAATTTGTGCCACCTGCGCATGCGCGCCACTCGGCGTGGTGAGCCGGTGCCATAATTCTCCGATCGAGAATTTCGTACCCGCGAATCAGATTTGCTGATACGTATTTTTTATGCACCGTGTGCCCTCAATCAATTATGGCGCATTCCACAAGTTGGGCGACCCAAGCGCATATCAGAAGGAAATGCGACCGACCACGTACCATTCGACCAGAGGTGTGTGTTTCTTTAGTGCATGCATCCGTCCACGGATATAAAGCGCAATCTAGAAATGCAGATTTATGTGACCATAACACAGTGCGGTCGTTGGACATGCAAGAAGACAGAAAATAAATAATTTCGCAAGCTTTTTCTACTTCGTGTATACTATATGTACGTAAAGATCATTGGTAGGATGCTTCCGAAAATCCTGTTCTTGAGCAACCTCTGATAAAAATTGTTATGCCTTTATTGAGCGAGAAACTAGAATTGGATTTTTTCTTTCTTCATAATACGAAATCATGTGAACTAAAAGTTCATGTATGTTAAATATAATATTTTATGGCTAGATTAAAAATTACCAACGAAAAAGTTGAATGTTGAGGATACAATTTTTGTTATTTCTAAAGGTGTATCAATCACAGCCAAAATATGAGATTTTGGTTGATTGAGGATTGAATATTTTACTCTAAAATAAAAACTCTCTGTATCGAAATAACTTGTGAAAACAACTTACTAGAAGTGTGTCTATTTAAATTCTTTGATATTAGATATTAAAATAAAACAATATCCGTAAAAAAAATATTTCCAGGAACTGCATCACACCCCGTTTATCCGTTTTTATGCGGCATATACACTGTTCAAATGCTTGTCAAGCATGTGAGAGTGTATGTGTGAAAATTAAACACGTATGCGTTGTGTTTGCTTGAAGTAAAATCAAAATGATTTGATTTTGCTTCAATCAGACATACAGCATTGACTAATATATGCTCGAGATCGATTGCTTGATCAAGCATATGAACATTTGAGCAATAGAAAAAGAACCGGAAACACCACCAGTTGGAAGATTTTACATTTGAAAATGGAGAGCAAAACTTTTTTATTAGAGTTTATGGAAGTTTATCGTTCGCTACCATCGCTATGGAATATTAAAGGCAAAGAATATGCCAACCGCGATCTAAAAAATAAACAAAATGAAACGCTTCTCAAAAAATACCAGGAAAAGTACCCTGAAGCCATAAAAAAGGAAGTGGCACAAAAAATTAATTCCCTGCGGACAAACTACAGGAGGGAGTTAAAAAGTATTTTTGGACTAGAGAGAATTGGCTCTGGACTCAGAGAGGAAAATGAACCGACACTTTTTTATTTTGAGGCAATGGATTTTTTGCGGGATAACGAGACCCCTTGCTGTTCAAGGAGCAATATAGAACTTGTGGAAAACAGAACATATGTGATTTTTTTTAATTTAATTGGAATCATAATTAATAATTTAGATATATATAAATGTAAAACAGCTTTATAGGCCAATTATAAATTTGTTTTGCCAAGAGACTTGACCTTCATTTTTGAAGTAAAAATAAATATTATAAATAAATATAAATATAAAATAAATAAGTATTATTTTACTTACTTTTATTTGATCACTTAGCATCTCAATAATTGCTTGGCAAGTTTCATTAACGATACGGCCAATAGATTGCTTGGATATAGCACTGAGAAATTTTAAATCCGCAAACGTATTACCCGTATATAAAAAACCGAGAGTTATTGAAAGACATTGTCTGAAAGGTATAGAATCTCGCATTTGAGTATCTTTTTTCAACATTTTAGTCGTTATCATTTTGAGAAGTGTTTCATAGGAATCCTCATCCATGCGGAGGAAATTTCTAAAATCAGTTGGTGAACTTAATCTCAGCTCATTGAGTAGATGTTCGTGCGTAAAGTCGCTCCGTTTTTCAGCCATTCCTTCAACCACACCCGTTTCTTCCGAATTTTCCTTTTCTTTTTCAACGCCAGCGCTAGTCCAATAGCGATGCAGCAGTCGTCCGTGTCACTCATATATTCTCCGAACAGAACCGCACGTCCATTCGCTTCACAATTTTTAGAAAAATTAATGATTGAAGACTCATGCTTGATATGTGTATATGCAACGTCCAACATAATACACTCTCACAATCTTGACATGCATTTGAACAGTGTGTATGCCGCATTAGAATAATAAGCAGACCTTGAAACAAATAGCACCGTTGCATTATTTGACGAAGCTCATTCTGTCGGAAGAAGGAGATACTCTCGGAAATGTTGCTTATCGGTATAAACAAATCAATTTACGTTTGCAAATGGACATAAGAAGGATGGAAAAATTTTATATGTTTAATTCAAAAACAATAAAAAAATTGTAAATACAAGTTATCATATGGCCAAATGCGAGTCGTACTCGCGTACAGAGAGTTCGGTACAAACCTGTAGGTATATAAGTAAAAATTCACCCATCAAGAAAATCTATAAAAAAAATTGCTTCATATCAAATTTAACGATTTTAGGTCGACTGAAAGTACCCTTTAGGTTTTGATTCCCTTGCGAGTTTGTAGTTGCGAGTTTAAAAATATTCGGCTAAAATTGGTGTTTCTTTTGATTGCGTTGTCAAAGAAGTTATAGCTTAAAGGTATTATAGACCTGAGTAATTGATATGAATTTCAATTTAATACCTCTATGCATTCATGACGAAAGGGGTAGTGAGTTAAAATTATTAAAAATATTTTTATTATATGATATAACTAAAAATTAACGGTTTTCGAAATTTTTCCTTTATCTGTGCTTCGTTCCAAATTTCAAGTTTCTGAGCTTACGGTAAGTAGGTTTTGATCTGTATCTTTTCATTTAGTTGGCATAGAAGTTTGATCTCAGCTCCAAGGGACAGTACATCTGAGTGTCAAAGTGATCCTATAAGGGTTCCGTTTTTTCCTTTTGAGATACGGAACCGTAGAAATAAAATACTTAATCTCAAATCCTAGAACTAACGAAAATGTTAAAACTATGATAGTATAACCAAATAAAGAATTAGCAAATAATTCAAAACTCTGATTCGCAAGGATATTTATTAAAAGAACCATGAGGGGGTGTTAGTAAAGATCGAATTGGTTTTTCATTCAACGTTCAGTCGACTAAGTGGGATAATATTGTTAAAGTAGTCTTCAAAGTTATGGTCTTCTCTTGGAACTAGATTCGATTTATAATATATAGCTTCACCGAAGCTAATCACACTTCTTTTATGTGTTTTGAATTCTAAGACATAAATACATTCCTGGTAGAAACTGGGAGTTCATAAAATAATTAAACCCCTTTATATATTAGTGAATTCTGTGAACAAGAAGTTTTTAAATTTGGTAATCTGAGGTTATTATTATTTCTTTGTCAATATGGTTGAATATCACTTATACCATATATTGCACATAGTTTCTTAAATAATTTGGTAGAAGATTTTTTTTGATTTTATATATAAATACAAGTACATTCATTACAATTCTTTGTTTTACAGACGTACCGAACATTGCATTTTAATATGCAACGCATAGTCTAATTTGGCAATAATTAAAGTCATTGTATTATGCTATAACTGCAGAGAAACATAATTCACAAGTATTCAAAATGTGGCTTTTATAACAACATTATTAATATTTCTTGCACTTAAAGTTGAAACATCGTTTCTTATTCGTCCTAAAAATTATACTTTCTTAGCTATTTTTTTTGCAAATGTAGTCAATATGTATTCCAAAATTAAGTTTGTTGTCAATAATAATCCCTGGTTATTTAATTACGTCCACTTCCACTACAGCTTCATCATTTACCATCAACCTTATATCCTCTCCTTGTCTTTCATTCATTATTTGGTTTAAGTAACATTTAGTTTGGGTTTATTTAGCCAATTTTCAGCACTTAACAAATCCGCTCCTCAGCAATGTATAACACCGCATTGTCCAAAAACAATGCAAGTTGGCAATATTTCAAAAAAGTTTGCATATCGCTTATGAACTGTGACCGAAATCCAAGGAACTTAGCGAGTGCTGCGACACATCTTTTTGACAACTTGATGCCTGGTGAATAACCTGAGTCACAAGGCTGACAAAGTTTCTACGATGCATCTCAGATCTGCTTAACTGTTGGGATAGCAGTTCGCTATTCGTCCCTTCCACCATGTTCCGCACGCTATCCTATGGAAATCGACCTGAGGATTGGTAAGCTGTTTTGATACATTCTGGAACAGAGCGCAAAGGCAAGTGATGATATTCGTATACGGAAAATCATCCCTTCCATTTTTTATTGAACTAAAGCAAAAAAATATATAAAAAAATATCACTCCTGTCGTACGATATTGTTCCACAAATTCAATGTGCCATTTCACGTTAAAACGAGTGCTCAGAAGAACAGAGCACCCAGAAGAACAAAACGGCGGTCATTGTCCATTTTGCAGCAATGTTGGTTATTCACTCTGACCACTATGGAAAAAAAAATAGTTAGCATGTATGATTAGTTCACCCAATGTTCATAGAAAATTATATACTGCCAACTGGAAATAGATTCGTCGAGTTCATCTACCTCGGAACTAATATTTACAAACATATATCCTCCTCAAATGACACGATAGTGGAGATCCGAGGGAGAATAAACCTAAGAAAGCGTTGCTCCTTCGGTTTGTCAAAATAAATAGGTTCCAAACTAAAATGCTGCCTGCTCTATGGAATGCTGGAAGATAATAAAAGCAGCTGAGCAAATTTTGGGACCCTTCGAAATCCTTCGTCGGACATTTGGACCTGTCTGTGAGAAGAGCGCATGGAACCTCCAGCACAATGAACTCTTAATCGCGGATACTAGTAAGCTTGGTCTAACCATCTGATTCTTACCTGATCGTTGGCCGTTTAAGCTTAGCTATTCATGGTGATGTGATGAATTTCTTTGATTATCGATCAGTGTTTTAGTTTGCTAACTAATATGAGTGTTTTTCTCCCATTTTCCAAGTCAGTCTTCAAGCAACAATGGAGCGTAGTGACAATTATGGTGCTGAAAAAACTTCAAACTATTTCGACAAAAGTGCACGGAAGGACGGACTACCGACACTGCTGCGTCCGCTCTTAACATCCTCGAACCCCATTTGCTGATCTTCAAATTAAGTTTCTTGCTTAATATCGGACCTGATGTCCCTGCAGACATTTTGTGATTTGTTTTAAAAATCGCGGGGGTCATTTTCTAGATTTTTTCTTGGTCTCGAAGTAACGCTTATGAAACTAAGTCTTATAATCGCGCCATGAGTTTCTCTTCAACAGATTGGCGAATTCTTGAAGGGTTAAAACTGGTCTCATATAACTTCAAGAGTTTTAGTTCAGTTCAAGTGCTCAATCAAATTTAAGGAAAACATTTTCAGGTGCGATTCCTCGCCGTAATCATTATTTCCTGAAAACCAAAGAATCCAACTCTGTGAAACATAAAATTACAAGATTTTTGAATTGAGATTGAAACTATTTTTCCAGAAAGTGTAATCAACTGAGGAGGACTATAAAAATGAGCTTTACTAAAAATAAGCCCAGATACTCGTTTATGTAAATTATAAACTCATATTTGTTTTGAAGGCGCCACTGTGTTTTCCACTCCATCGAACCACAAATGTGTTGCCCTTGACATCACATCGACGGCGACGTTGCCAAGTGTGAAGCTCACTTCCAACTAGACAAAAAAATTAATTCATTGTTCCCCTCTGAAGCACTTCTTTCTGAAGTGACAACGCCGCACTGCTCCAGTGCAACTTCGATAACACCGTTGGCGTTTATGGAGTCATAAAAAAATATTGAACATGCAGACCCCCCGCTGTGTGCGCCCACCCGTCGGCATACAATTAGTAGAGCAGCGTGTATGCGACATGGATGACAATGGTGCAAGAACTAAAACTACACGGCGGCGGCTACACCCTGCGGACTATGCCCAGAAGCTGCTTGCTTCCGACAATCGGCTAGCTTGATTCCAGACCGCATACTGATCGCGTGTCATGGCAAGTGCGGGTGCCACTTACTGCCACCATAGCAGACTCTAGGCGTGCTCCTTAGGTGGGGTCGTGGGAATTCCAACAATACACGTACAACCCTCTGCATTTTCAGAATGACCTTGCACTGGACCCTTTACACCTCACTCCGAAGGTCACTTATATGTGTCTGACTGACCTTTCACTTGACACAATCTCGTCAGCCGTTTAAGGAAACCTGAAATAGAGCATTCAAAACAGCTGCGACAAAGGTGGCCTGACCATGGTACACTGGTTAGTTGGCCATTGGAATTTTTGTGTTTTTATTATTTTCTTTCTTTTAATTACAATACTTATTAGAAGTTGCTGGACTTTTCCCCTTTTTTATTGATTGCAACTCGGCGACTTTGTTGTTGGTATATTGTATGTCTTTTCTCACTTGGCACGGGGAAGGTGTGGTTTGGTTTCGTTTGACGTCTAAATCGCATTGTTAAGTTCTTTGGTAGTGCTGCGATCTTGTTTTAGTATAAAAATTGTGGCATTTCCAAGTTCTGGTCATAGTCAAAGCATCTAGCTTCAATTGAACAGTTCTTCGCTGATCTCCAAGCAAAAAGAAAATCTCAATTTTCAATATGAAAGTGAGTGTCCTTCTGAGTGGACAATGACAAAGGACTTGAAAGGATAATTGAATATTTGTTTTTTTTTTTTTTAATTCTAGTTCGCCATTGTTGCTGTCGTTGTTCTTGCCCTCGCCATGGGTGCCCAATCATCCGTTATCCCATGGGGTATCGGTCTTGGTTTGGGAAACCGCGTTGACATTGCCGGAGGTGGTCTTTCATACACTGCTGTCTCTGGACCTGCTCTAGTGCCACAAGCTATCGCTGTTGCTCCATGGGGTGCTCCAGCTGTTGCCGTCCATGCTGCCGTTCCAAGTGTTGTTCCCGCTGCTATTGCTGTTGCTCCAGCTGGTGCTACCTATGTTGCCAAGACCCGTGGTGCTGCCCATGTTGCCCCATTGGCCGGTCACATCAACTCAGTGGCGAGCGTAAATGTTGCCCCAGCTCCAGGAACCTGGTAAAGAGTGAATGTAATGCCAAAAAACCTGAAGAAAAAAATTTAGCAATACTCACATGATACCTGGTCTTTTTACCCCCTTTTTATTTCTGTCCTGTCTTTTGTTCTTAATTTAATGTTCAGTTCTTACATTGAATTCTAAATTTCAAATGTATTAAGGAAAGTTTTGTTTTTGTTTAGAATAAATTGTTTTACTTAACAAAGAATTTGTTGTCTTACTTTACTGGAAAACATATTTAATTTTAATCGTTCAATGAATGGTTGGTAAACCTTTCTGACATCAGGTTGTTAAAATCCGTATATTGAATTTAACGTCGGACGAATAGTGCATTTTTTCAAATCTTTATCTTGGAAATGAATTCGAATGGTGATTTTGCTTAAGGGCCTGGCCCTCAATTCGATCAATTCATAGGTGCCGGGTTCGAATTTTGTTCCATGTCTCGACTTTTATTATAGTTTAAGATTTTGGTCAAGCAAACATTATCAAATCAATTTTTAATAACACAAAAAAAAAACGAATCTGCACTTTCTAGTTTATTGACTAATGGTAAATAAAATACTGTGAATTGAACGAATGTAAAAAGAATGAAACCAATTCTGTCCCATGGATATAGAAACCAAAAATAAATCTGAGATTGAAATCACTAGAAATCTTTCAATCATTTTTTCTTCTGCTGACTCCAAAACATATTGCAAGGCTAGTCATTGTTCCATTAAAATCAGCTAAAATATTTTAATCTTAGAAAATACAAAACGAATACAAGAACAATATTCAATGAAAAAAAGCCGATTCTACATAATGAACTTCCCATCAGGAAGTTCATATAATCGGTCCGATTTTTGAACTACAAAATTTTTACATATCTCCACGGTTCGAGGTCAATTCCATTGCTTTTAGAAAGATGTCCGTGTGTGTGTGTGTGTACGTATGTATATACGTTTGTGAGGATTTCTTCTTCAAGCATAACTCGAAAATAAAGAGTTGAAAAGTTTTTGGTTAAATTTGACAGGGTGGCTTAAATTTTGTACTGAAAAAATTGTCAAAAAATGAGACAATTTCACTTTTTCAATTAAAATCAATTCAGTTTTCCAATAAAAAAAATTTCAAAATTACTAATTATATAGTTTTTAACTACCTTATCAGGTAAAACATATGTATAAATATATACACTGCCGTTCATAAGTTTCTGGACAAATTCATTTAAATTTTTTTTTTGTTCAATTTTAATTTCATAAACATTATGTTTTGTAGCAACAATTGACTTAACTAAGTTAGATCCGAACTAAAAAGACTAATTTACTGACTTAAGCAATATAAAGATGAGCCCATTTCATATTTTGATGTTCCACTTTCGCTATTTTTTGATCCATGTTTCCACGGCAGTGCTTGGAAAAAGTATTTCAGAAATGTGAGTCCTATAAATCTTTTTCATTTGTCATGATTTTGAATGACGTCAACAACACTGACACATGAGAACATGGATAAAATTGCATAACTTGTATATTAAAAAGCGAAGCAAGGAAGATCATAACATCCGAAGATTTTGTGCAATCAAAATTCTACAATCAAAAGCCAACTCTGGTCAAAAATTTAACATTTTTTCAAAGCAATGTGCTGAACCTTTTTTTTTGTGTTAACTCAGCACAATTTTGATTCACCTGCATATTAATTTTTAATTCTGGCTGTCTGTCTCTAGTTGAAAAACAACTTTAGCATCAAACGACAATTTCTACTTCCAATGTAAAACTTGTCGTAATTCAACTCTAAATTTGACACATCTTGTCTTAACAATTCTATGCTCTTAGAGCGATGTCTGTTTGCCACTATGTGCCTACAGAAGACTGGCTAAGAATTTGGGTCGTCTGTCCTATATTTTTTCTAACTCGATTGGTAACACACAATTTCCATAATTTTGGCAAAGAAAACTCCGCTCAAAGCACTGTGATCACTTAGAAAACAAACATTAAATGGAATTCAGAAACTAACTTCTCTTGTTTTCTATTGACCAGGACAATAAATGCAATCGGCCGTAAGTTGGAACAAGTTCAAGTGGTCTAATTGGCAGGAAAAGAGTTCGAAAATTCTACTAACAGATAAAACAATTATCTCAGGGTTACAGACCCCAAACCAAAGCCTGACAAGTGCAAAATGGAAAAATCATAGTAGAATTCCAGAACCATTCGATGACGACGACGCAGGCCAACAGAGTCCACCCGACCTAGACGAAGTAAGAATAACAATAACATATATAAGCTTAAATCTAATAAAGCCACTTTAGCTGTCGAACCTTTCAATGCAGCGGCATTGACACAATAAAGCATCAAAGTTGAATGGAATCTCAGAACATCAACCTGCTCAACATTGTTTACAACACCTTTCCCGCCGTTTTGTGTGAACGTTTGAAACGGTTTGTCAACAACCTGATAGGTCCATATCAATGTGGCTTTCGACCAAAAATGTCCACCATAGACTAGAACGCTTTTTTTTCAAACACACTGTAGTCATTGAGCTGCTGCGTCATATTTTTTTGCCAACTTGATAGTCTGATCTTCCCGCAGAATTTATCGGCCCACTGAACCGAATTATGATTTACTGATCTTATATAAAAAGCAGTACATTTTAATCTTATGGAGTTCAGTCTTGTTAATAAAGTCGATGCCGTCGGCCATCATTTTTTCTCTGAAATTTGGTACAGTTTTTACCCTACAGTTTTGTTTCTGTCACGTCCACAGAAACGATATATATTAAGTCATGATTTGGCATCCCATCCAAGCTCGTCCTTTTGTGCAGAATGACGATGAAGAACTCAGGCTGCTCCATTAAGGTCGGAGAGGCATCGCCGACCAACTTGATATCAATTAACGTTTAAGACATTGTCATGCGATTTCTTCACGATCATACTTGGAAAAATAGCGCCAAAGTTCCGCTTCAACACTAGAGACACTACCTTTTAAACGTCTGTTCAATAACTCGCATACGCCGAAGATATTGATAACGCTGACAATTAAGTTTAGGCTTTTTCGAAGAACTTAAGTATCGGTCTATAGACCTTAATCATCCCCGTCTAACTGGACACTTTCAAAAGCGGTTGAAGGCGATTTAGGTTGTTTCGAAAGAAAACTGTGAAAAATTAATATGAAATTAACAAATCTTTTTTTAAATGATTTAAAGCTGAAAAAAATATGTAATTTATTTTTTGATTGCAATGCATTTGTCTAGGGAATGAATGATGTTTTCATAACCCAAATGGAATTTGGTGGTGGCGGCAAATAAAATAGCACCTACATTTTGTTAAATCCTGACATGGGAAGTTCATGGTATGGGCAGACCTACTCGCTTCCACACCAATTTTTTTAAATTACAATGGAAAAGCGCAAAATCAATCTGTTTGATGCCTAAAACTTAAAATCACATGCACGATATGCATCCGGGAAAGTTGCATGTCTGTTTTTCAGTTCTTGGTAAAATTTGTAGAAAATTCTTCTCTCCATTACGTAGCATGTCAGTGGCTAGCAATTACTTATTTAAGCCTAATCCTAGTTTACTTACGGAGTTCAAGCGTGGGTGCCACAGACTTCTGGAAATATGAACACTGAGTTTTTGGATTTTGATTGTTTTTAGTTATGAATTAACACAGTTGGTTCGTTTGCGTTTTCAGATGAATCGTGTAATTTTAAATCCATTTTATGACACGCAACGTCCACGTATTTCTTATCGATCGAACATATTCTCGGCTTATTATTTGTTTGATGTTGAATTGGCTGGATACCTACTTAGGTGGATGCCACTCGAACAGACTAATTGGCTTTTCAAACATATGTCAAGATACCGACAACTGTCAAATGAGAACTGAACGGAATGTTATGGAATCGAATAGTTCCAAAAAAATATTATTCCAAAACAACAATAGAAGATACGTAACTGTCAATGAGGAGCATTTTCGATTTATGGCTATGTGCAACACAAGCCTTCCAACATTCGATTGCGCACAAAGTTCCTCAGTTTTATTTTTAGCCGTTTTGGTGAAGTTGCTTGAACGGTCCGGAGTGGTGAAATAGACCGATGCTATTCGAGCAATCCAGAGGCATACAGCCAGCAACTGAGAATAATGATGATCAAGTTATTTGGCAAATAATTCCGAAACCACCGAAAATGTATTAAAAAATGGGTTAACAGGATGACCTACTGTCATACAAATGAAAAGGGTATTTAAGGAACATATTTACATGTAGACGATGGTTAAGCCCGAAACTGATTTTCAGACTTGCAAATCTTTGGATCATAGTATGAATATTAATGAATTAACGAATGAATGAGTCAATGATTTATTTGCATAGGTCTACATGTTATTAAAGGAAAAAAGACTGGGCGACTGATCCACAATGCCGCAGATTGCATGGACGAAAATAAGGTGAAAAGAGCATCAACAGCACACAATATCGTAGTAAGCATGGTTGCTTAAGGAAAACTCAGAACAGGGTGGGGAAAAAGCAGCCAGTCATTCCATTCATGGCAATTCGACTTATACCTACCGATAGTAATCTGACCATGGGGATTGCATTCATAAACTGAGTGTATCTGATTCGCATGCTGGAATTCCGAGTTTGTTAAGGCTCAACACTGACTGCCTGGTGATGATCCAATCTTTCATAATCTTCAAACATAAAATAACTGCACATCAACTTATCTCGAATAAAATACTGCGAATTAAGTGAATTCTGCATCAAAATATCAAATACCAAAATACATCAGTGTTTCAAATCACTATTCAATCCTTCTGTTCGTTCTAACCAAAATGCATTCAAATACTTATCATAATTTTTGAGAGCTAGCAAATTAAAATAAAAAAGAACTCTACAATATCATAGTTCACAAATTAAAGATAGTCCTGAGACCAATGTTAAGACACGGTCTAATGCCACCAATTCGAAGTCCTTGAACATACGAAGGAGAGCATGTGAAGATAGGGAAATTTAAATAGATAAGAGTTGCGAAAAAAACATGAGCACCCTTGATGATAAGTCTAATATTTCGTCTTTTTTTTCCTATTATTATTTTCTTTTTTTTTGCATTCACAACTTTGTTATTCATATCTACAGACAAAACTCCTTTGCAATGGGTGAAAAAAGGTGCAGCTTGGAATACTTGAAAAAACTATTTTGCTGATAACTTGCTACTCGTGCTAATTATGAATAAAAAAAAAACATCAAAGCTTTTTTAACCGCACTTGTAACTGTAATTAGCTTTCACAGGCATGTATTTTCTTACGTCAATGAAAAATGCTGTGCCGGGTTAATTACTGCGTTGATTTCTGTGAGATTAATTATGCGAGCAAACGTAGATCAACAGTTAAGATATTATAAGCCCTACCATCATAAAAAAGAGTAATTAGGGTAAAACAAGAATAGAGACACATAACTTTAATTGGCCGTATAAACTGAGTAAATTTTAACTGTGGTAACTGGTTTCTTTTAACACACTTTAACGCATGGTCAAGGGCAAAATTTATTATTAGTATTTAAAAGCAGTAAAGTGATTTACTGCCAATGGATTTTGTTTTTATACTTGTTTTAATTGTGATTAAAATAAAAAATAAGAAACTGAGTTCACTTCAAAAACAAATTAATTATAACACTAACATTATTTATTTTTTTCCCAAGCGAGGAAATAGGATGGATAGCGAGCGGAGCTGTAAAATAATATTTTTTTTTTTTTTTTGGGAAAATAGTTCTAAAAAATTCATTCAGAATCCTTTTCTGGTCTGGTTTTGCTTAGAAAAAAAAAACGGATTAAAAAAAATGAAGCCATCCAACTTTCAGTAATCACGGTATAAAGGCAAACTATTGCATTCTTTTGAATTACATAACTGAATTCATTCGATATTAGCTGAAGGTCACAGTGAATTCAAATCGAATCAGTTTAATTCAGGGAATTCAACAGAAATAATTTGAATTCTTTAGTCAATCCGAAATGGACGAAATATCCACAGTACAGTTTATTTATTTTAAATGAATTCAAACAGTTTTAAATGACTTCACCTGATTAGAAGTAAATTCACTGATGACTTCAACGAAGCTCATAAAATTGGTTCGCGAAAAGTATTTAAACTCCATGATTGCGAGCTATTCAATGGAGCAACCATTGACTTGAAAAGAATTGTGTTTTAAGTTTTTTTTTAATTCGCAGTCTTTTCTGAATTCAGTTGCGCAAATCATTTGAATTCATATATATAAATTTGAATTAATTGATGAAAATTCATTAATTTAAATTCGGTGAATTCATTCTCTTACAATTCTCTTGCAATGGAAATGGAAGTCATTGGAAATATTCTGAGAGCAATGTCAATGGAAATTAAATTGTTAGGACTCCAAAATTTTGCACAGAACGTTGTTGATATTGCCAAATAACTTGAAAGTTTTTGAATATCTCGTTTTGAACCGCCAACAGATTGCTATAAAAAAAAACTCTCACATACTTCTTGTTACTAATCGAGTACGTCATTCGTCCAATAAATGGTTCACTTTTGAAATATTCACCCTCAAAAATAAACGTGATGCTGCCTACTTGAGATGGAAACGATTTGCTCTTCCCGAATAGTATGATACTTTTCGTCAGCTTAGAAATTTAGTAAATTCCAAGATAAAACAAGTTAAAAAAGAATTTTAAAAAATCCATTTTGACGACAAGCTTCCCCCTAAAACATTGTGAAGGAACTTGCTTGACTTAGGCGTGGGTCTCACGACAAGTGACGAACTGAAAGACACTGATTTAAACAAACTTAACCGGAATTTCATTGCCGTTCATACCACATCGACAAATTTAACGCCTTCAAACTGTGCTGCACATAATAGCTCTTTTAACTTTAAGTTTCGTAGAGTTGAGCAGAAGATGTAGTACGAGCTGTCATGAAAATCAGGTCAAAGGCGTTGGCTTGGAAAAAGTACATCCAATTTTTGTAAAAATGATACTCCTGTATATTCTCACCGCTATCACTCATATTTTCAATTCCTTGATAACAACTTCGATATTTCCGCGCTCTTGGAAACAGGCGAAAATTATTCCAGTTTTAAAAGAGAAACCAACGGCCAATTCCTCAGCGGAATACAGGCCGATTGCTATATTACCTTCCCTGTCCAAGGTGTTGGAGAAGTTAATACACCAACAAATATCTGCTTTCTTGCAATGGAGCAAGTTATAATGTGCTAATCAATTGGGATTCTGTCAACGTCACAGCTGCACAACTGCGCTCCTCAAAGTTGCGGTTGACATACGAGTTGGCATGGACAGAAATCAAATCACTTTTTTAGCACTTTTAGACTTCTCGAAGGCCTTTGATATGGTGAACCATAAAAAACATGTAAGCACACTTAATTCTATGTATAGTTTCTCTTCGTCTGCTTCGAATTTTATTCACTCGTGCCTCTATGGTAGAAAACAAGCAGTTTTTACTAATGATGGTATGACACAACAGCAGGTGTGCCTCAAGGATCAATTTTGGGTCCATTACTCTTCACCTTATATATTAACGATCTTCCTAGTTCTATGAAAAACTCAATGATACATATGTACGCAGACGATGTGCAGCTGTATATCAATTATGAAGAAGGGGGCATTGGTAATGCTGTTACTAAACTTAACGAGGACCTTCTCAATAAGCTTGTTTGGTCTAGCGTAAATTTTTTGAGAATCAACCCTAGCAAATGCAAGTGCTTAGTAGTCGCAGGAATTAACTTGATTTTGGAAGCCTCCCCAAATTTTTCCTGGATAGTGAGCCAATTGATTTTGTGAGTTAGGCCAAAAATCTTGGCGTTTGGTTCGACAAAAAATTGATCTTGATGATTGATTGACCATTATTACATATGTATGTGAAATATGTTGTTGCGTCAAGGTTTAACGTTGCGTTTAACAATATTATCCGTTATGTGTATGCACTGAAGCTTAATGACCATGTTTCACGGCTTTCGAGATCTATTCTCGGGTGTTCAATTAATCAGTATCTTGACTTTTGTATGATCAAATGCCTTCATAGAGTCATCACCAGCAAACAACCAGCGAATCGATCTTTTAGTTTAGTCCCTCCGCGTAACTATTATTTCTCTTCTGACCGTTTTTATTTCATTCGTGCCATTCGACTTTGGAATGCAATCCCTCTTGGCTATGTTACACTGGTCGCTTTGGTGAAGCACTCTTTCGGCATTTTGAAGGGAATACGTCAAATTAGAGTTTTGGAATAAGCATGTGTAAAAATACACTTATTTATTTTATTTTATAACCTGGAAGTTTCAATTTAAATTTAATTGAATAACGAATTTTACCATATATGAATATTATCTGTCTGTCTTCATTTTTCTTCGTATTCTTTATGTGCATATTTTTATATTCTTCATCTGTTTAACTTTTTTTTTAAATTTTTTTGTTCCTTATTTTTCATTTATACTTAAAGATTGTGAAGTCTATTATAAAAGATGTAATTTAATAAATAAATATGAAATATGAAATATGAAAAATACTTCTTCCGACCCATCAAATCAAAATCAAGCAACCGATGTTTAAAAATATTAAGAGAGCAAGTATGATGTCTCAAAAGCATTAGTTAACAAGAATATATGTATGTTATAAGTTTCCCAGAACATTGACACTTATTATCATCAAATCTTTAACTTCAGGCTACGACCGAAACTTCATTAGAGGCTTGCCCTAGAGCTACACCGCCAAGACCGTGATCTTCAATACCACAATAACCATCATCAACATCATCAACATCATTAGATCATTATAGTTGATGTTAATTTTATCGCTCCTTTGTTTTATGTTGCAAAAAATTGTCGAAACCTTATAATCTTTGCACACTTTTACCATCTTCCTTTTACCACAAGAGATGATGAAATGTTCCTATTTGCTCAAAATTAGTCACGTACTACATTTGTCGAATTAACCTACTCGAACTACCACAAATCCTTTCGTACAAACTCAATATAGCTCCTCCAATATCGGATACAGCTTCAAGTTTATTAAAGCTCATTCTCCAAAACAACAGCCTTTTCAGCAGAATTCATCTGAACTTCTTCTCAGCAAGTTATAAAAATACAGCTATCGATATTATTGTAACATTTCTCTACATCAATCAGGACCATATGAACCTCAAAAAGAATGCTTCTCTTAGGGTAGAGATTCGGGTAAGCCTACTTTGGAACAAGAGAAACAATTGTCTGGCATACTTATCTTAGATTCCGATCTTTTCTCTGATATCTCTGAATCTCTGCACAAAAAATATCTCGATGCTCAGAGCAGAGGTCTGTAAGGATCAATGTGAAAAGATCATTTCTGCAGATTTAATGGGGCTATGACAAGCAATCTTCCGCGAAATGAATCTTTCGACATTCGTGATGGCCGAAATAATGCCACTAAGCAGTGTAAACCAAGCTCAAGTCCAATAAGGAGGTTGCTGCCAAAGTTTTCGGATGAAATTAAGCCCCAAGAATTGGCCTGATCATTAAGAAATGTAATCCTTTCAACTGCGCAGTCTTCAAATTGATTAAAGATCTTAACGTGGCATATAACATCTTTTCTTTTTTATTCTGTGGAGATCTAGAAGACCCTAGTCAAAAATCTGATTGGTACACATAAGCTTTAAGCCGGATGGGTTCGGTGCTTTTCGAATATCCATTAGTGGATCCACTAATGGAAAAGCACCGAAGTTCCCAATCAATACGCTGCACCATTTCATCGATTTAAAAACTCGTCCGATGGAACAGGATGACGATAAAAGTTGCTCGCGGTCACTAAGATCGATTACGATCTCAATGACACCTTTGATGCCTTTTGATTTTAAAAACCATTTCCGAAAAAAGCATCGAACACAAACGTCAACATTAGACTTCTGGCTCTGTCGAGCATCTGGCGTATGCAGATGAGGACATTACAAACAAGTGGACCCAAGGTGAAAGAAAGCAGAAAATAGAATACGCTTGCAACGAAGAGGACACGTAAAAACATCAGAAGAAACACATTAAACTTGAAGGTAGTCAAGAGCTTTGTCTACTCAGGGTCCGGTAAAAGTTCAAAGAAGAGCTGAATGGTCTGTACGAGTACAGCACGAATGTTAAGCGTATAACGACTCACGTAGTAAAGATAAGAAGAGCGGCTGTAAATCAACGCTCCGGCCAGAAAAGCCCTTGAAGCTTCACCAGTAAGTCATTGAAGCCAACATGGGAAATGACTCGGAAAACCCAACAATGACTATTACAGTAGGAAAAATTGGTTTGGGTGCGAGTAGGTCTGCCCATACCATGAACTTCCCATCTCGATAAAAAATTTCATTTTCCACTACCATCAAATTTCATTTTCGTTATGATAACGTCATTCATTCCATAGACAAATACATTACAATAAAAAAAAAGATACATATAGAGTATATGTTCTCTACTGCCCCTTAGGAAAATCTTTCTTTTAGATTTTTTGAATCATTTAAAAAACTATTTGCGTATTTATCATTAATAGATTATTCGAATATATTATTTCTAGTGTTGAGGACAACAATTTGGAAATACTTTTTTTTTGATTAAGTAACATTTCTACTAGAAATTAGTTCCACTTTAAGTTTAATAATATTACTAAAAAAAATGACTAAATATAATTTAAAATTATGTTTCGCGTTTTTGTTTAATATTGATAGCTAATTGCACTTTTTTCGTCATTAGCTTTTTAATTAATAACTTGAGGACTGTTGCGCCAGTCCGCGTGGCATTGGAGTTTTATCCTTTTGGTTAAGTCGATTGCGCTGTACAACTCGTACCGTACAGTTCGTTGTTGAATCTTCTCCTCCACTCACCGTCAATGCAGATCACACTTTTCTCTCGAAACAACCTAAGGCGCCTTCATCCGGTTTTGAAACTGTCCATGCTTCTGCACCATATACCATGATGGGACTGATGAGAGTCTTATAGAGCGACACTTTAGTTCTACGAGAGACGAGTTTACACAATTGTTTTCTTAGCCCAGAGAAACAGCGATTAACAGCGCTAGTGTTATTATCTATGTTTACAGGAGAGCATAGGTAGATACAGTCCCTAACTACTTCAAATTTATAGCTGTCTATGGTAACGATTTGGGTGTCTTTTTTTGATGACAACATATGCTTCGTTGTGCCCTCGTATACCGCCAAACCCATCTTTGTCATTTCTGTCTGAATCTTCATAAACGCACAGTTGACGTCAAGATGCGTTCTCCTTATATATTATTATCTTCGTCGTATGCGAGTTACTGAACAGACCTTTAAAAGATAGTGCCTCTGGTGTTGACACAGGACTTTTGCAGCTAAGCCGTCCGCTCAAGTGGCTTTCTTAGACTTAAGCTTAAATATTGCTGTCTTTACTCCGCCTAGGTCGGGTAGATAGCATTGTTGGTTCTTCCATGACCTCAGCATTAATTGCAATTCTACTACGATGTTTCCATTTCGAATTTTGCAGGTTTCGGTTTGGGGTCTGTAAGCTTGAGATAATTGTTTTCTCTGGTGGTAGAATTTTCGAACCTTACTCCTGTTTCTTAATCTCTAAACATCCTCAATCGGGCGCTTCTCATGCTCTACCAAAGGCGCTGCGACCATGGCATAGCCTGAAAATGTTGTGCAAGAGATTAAAACTTTTGCGACCTCGTATTATGAGTTGCGTATTGGCTGTAAGAAATTACAATGGCTTGCAAAAACATTTTGGAGAAAGTACGAGTTCTATCTTGTCGAGCTTCATGTTGAAGCTGGCTGGCTGTCCATGGCTTGCATTACACTACTCAAAGAAAACATCTCTTCCTAAAAAACAAAAAAATATAGGACCAAAGACCCAAAATCTTAGCCAGTCTTCTGTAGGCACATAGTAGCACACAGCCATCCCTCTAATAGTAACCAACTCGACTTGAAGATATTTTTTTTTATAATTTGCTCGCTCTCAAGAGGTTATGAATACTCTTTTATTGCAAGTCGCACAGAACGAGTGGAAGAATTAACAGATGAACGGAAGATTTTTGTAGTGGTTTGAGAAACTCAGATGTATTTGATTTCAATTGAATTTCGTGGGTGGAGCTCGAATTGGGACGGATGATTTGATATCGACCTATCCAAAGTTTGGAAGATTTAGCTCAAATTTAGAGTTGCGAAAATCGATATCATTTCAATAACTTTAACATTGGAAGTTGAATTTGTATTCGCTTTTGGCAGTTGTTTTTCAACTTCTTCAATAAAGTGTTTTAAATCAGACAGTCAGAATTATTAAATATTATATAGCATTGTTTCAAAATTATTACATTTTGTGAGAACTCTGTTTATATATTTTTAAAGCTTGAGGACCTGTTGCATAGTGACACAAACAAAATTTCAAACATGTTCAAAGGCTCGGTCGCCTGGAACTGTTTTTTTTTTTTTTGGAAATTCAAATTTGTCTGATTCGGTTGAACTCTGCAATTTCTTTACAAACTTTCCCATCATCAGAAATCTTTTTACTAAAACTTGTGCTGAGTTATCGCTGAAACATCACTTACAAATTTTTACTGTTACAAATGTTATTATATGGATAAGAATTTTAAAAAGTTTTTTTGAAATGAGCAAAGGGAAATTTGTGTCCAGACTTTGCTTTTTTTTGTTTGCAGAATTTAAATTGTTTCGGTATAAACATAAAGAAAGGCCGTTTATCTCAACTTCATGTATTTTAGGAATTATTTCTAATCAATTTAATTTGCTAGATTACTTTCCTTTCTATTAACCATTGCTTGGAATATAAAGGCGAGTCCATTTTGAAAGGGTTCAAAAGTACATAATTTCAGTCCCGAGATTTCGACCGCCTCTTCCTTCCGAGCTGGGAACTGCTCAGCAAAGGATCCTTTTTGTTTGGTTAATATATGGCTTTATGAGGATCACATTCAGTCCAGTTTTCTTTGCAGATTTTTATGGTTGTGTTTCCAAGCCGGTTTCGAAAGATATTTTATCCATGTGCCAATTTATGGAAAGACCTCTAGGATTGCGTTCATATTAAGAAACCAAAGCAGTGGTAAGCAAACTAAATCGGATGTTATGATCCTCCTTGCACTATACGAGTAATGTAGTTTCAGCCATGTGTTTTTAGTTTGTCAATTAGCTTTCTCTCGATGCTTTTTCTTTGAAATCGATTACATCATGTAAGTTGCGCCATGAGCTTATTTTTGCTAATATATTATAACGATAAAAATGCGTCAAGCTAAAACCCAGCATATTTTGAACAAAAAAACTGGTGGCTCCATAATTTTCTAAGGATGTTTTCATGTGTCAGTTTTGCAGACGTCACTCTGAGTCTTGAAAAATGGAGAAGACTTACAGAATTCACATATCTGAAACAATTTTCAAAGAACTTCCGTGGAAATTGGGATCAGGAAATGGAGAAAGGGGCACATCAATGTATGAAATGGCCTCAACCAAATACTGATTTAGTCTTTTTGGTAGTCTTTATAGTTAGTAACTTACTTAGTTTAGTCAATTGGCTCAATAAACATAATACTTTCGGCTTTAAAATTAAAAAAAAAAAATTATATGAATTTGTCCGAAAACTTATGAACGGCAGTGTATATATTTATGAATATTTTTTTATCTGATAAGGTAGCTGTAAACTATAAATTTAATTAATTTTGAACTTTTTTTATTGGAAAACTAAATTGATTTTAATTGAAGAAGTGAAAATGCCCCTTTTTTTGACAGTTTTTTCGTCATTAAATTCAGACCACCCTGTGAAATTTAACCAAAAGCTTTTCAGGTGATCTTTATGCACACACGCTTCGAATGAAACCAATTTGGCCTCGATAGCTTGATTTGTTCTCGAGTTAGGCTGTACGAAAGAATCCGCACAAACGTACGTACGTACGTACACACACACAGACATCTTTCTAAAAATCATGGAATCCGACTACTGGGACCGCCAATCGTGGAGAAATGTAAAAATTTTGAATTTCGAAAATCGGACCGATTACAAGAACTTCCTGATGGGAAGTTAAAAATCGAGTCCATCAAATTGATTCACTGCGAAATCTTTTCTCATGTCAGATAGCTTCCATTGCCTCTCTACACGAGGACTGTGGAGTGCGCGACCTTATTTGCAATTCAAATGTTTATTCTGACAGTTTTTTGGAATATCAGATTTCGAATTATTTAATAAAGATACAATTTTCGTTTTTAATATAAAATCTTTCGATTTATTTTGCAAGGATCAGTTTTTAATGGACTGGGGTTTTTTGGGTTTCATTCTTATTTAAACTATATGAACGTGTTGACCAGAGGAGAAATCCTTATCACGTGTTAAATGGCAGTTATCGGGGTGATGAGTCATCTTCGGTAGGTGATAAATTTACCAGGTACCTGGTGCTGGGGCCAGATTCACAGAAGCAGCCGATTGGATGTGTCCTGGCAATGGTGCGGTGTGTACAGCGCCACGAGTCTTGGCGACATAAGTGGCACCGATACCGGGAATAGCAGCAGCAATAGCTGGAATAGGTGCGGCAGCAATGTTCACTGCAGCTGGAATACCACCCCAGCCCAAGCCAACGCCCAAGCCCAACAGACCGGGTCCCTGAGCCAAAATTTGTCCTGGATTTGTAATAGCGGCTGTTCCAAGTGGGCTAACAAGTCCGGGAATACCAGCAATCAAAGATGCTTGCGATCCCATGGCGAGAGCCAACACGACTACGGCAGCAATGGCGAACTACGAACAAAAGTAAATAAGATTATTAATCCTTGCTTGAGGAGTACAATCAAAGCTCTGAATCCTTTACCTTCATGTTGATTTGCTTGGAAGGATTGAATGACTGTTCAATGAACGGTGTGATTTAATTCTGACGTCGTAGCCAAAACTTTGCAACTTTTATAGTGATTCTGTTACACCACACCCATTCACCATTTACATGGCAAATTTTGTTCATGGCTTACGAATACACAACTACTTTATGCATTTGCCTCCCTACGGCACATTTCATCTCGCAGCAATAGTGCGCGGCTCTTACGTCAGCCAAAGGTGCTTAAGGAAACGGAGTGGCGCTAGGTTTCCGTTGTCAGAAGTAAAACGCGGAAATTGTGGCACTGACAAATGTTTTGAAAGTAGTTTACAAAATACCTTTATCAATTTCATAACCGATTTATTGGTCGACATTCCAACTTGTATTGTTATGGAAAGACTAAGTGGACGAACTACGACTCAAAAATAAATTAATCATTTTAGATTGCAATTGGTACTTAATAATAAGACCCTAGGTATTGAAAGGATCCCGAGCGAATTCTATAAATGTGCCCCCAATATCTCTGTGGATCATTTAACCACCCTCTTTTAGACGATTTACACAGAAGGTCACATACCCCAGAACTTTAAAAATGCACAATTTGTCCAGTTTAAAAAAAAAAAGTAACGCCACAGAAGAAGAAGAAATTTAGAGGAATCTCGGTATTAAACTCTGTTCGCAAGGTTATTGCCCATGTTAAGCACAACAGACTAACCAGATAGACCAACAGTAAAAAAAAACAACTCAGTCATCCTTTTCCCGCCCTTTTCAATCATTAACTGGAGTCCCTCAAGGCTGTATTCTGAGCCCAACAGTGTTAATTCTATTTATCAACGACATGCACATGCACGAGCTTCTACCGGGTGGAATTATGTTTGCCGGCATGCGTATTAAGGTGCTTCTTGTTATCCTGGCTGAGTCCCCGGCTAGTTTGCAGCAAATGATGAAAAACTGTAACTCTTCTGCAAGAGATGGGACCTTACTTGACAAGACATGGTGTTTTGTAATATCGGTGGGGGAGTTTAAATATCTGGGTGTATCTAAGCCTCAAAGAAGATATCAAGGCAAAATGATCTGCGGCTAATAAACACGATCACACGACCATAGGCGAAATCTCCAGATTGAGACCAATAATTATGTCAGGGCAGATGTTGGAGCCATAAATATTATATATATATTCCGTGCGTGGACTGAGACTCAATTTTATTGCTCATAGAGACGGCATTCCTCTCGGCACTGCAATTTTGTAGTCTAAGGTAAAAAGAAGATGTCCTTCATTTTGAAGCAAAGTGTCCAATTTTTCGGGAAATTAGTATCCTTTTTTTTGAAAGCTTTTTTTTCTAGGAATGAAACTAATGAAATTTTAACAAGCTCTATAAGTTGGAGTTCATAAACCCAATTTTGTACGCATGCGGCATGGTATAGAGATAATTACATCTACAGTCAACTTTTAAAGTTACGCCTCTTTTACCTCGTGCATTTTCGTTGTTCCGATTGTGAATTTATTTTCCTTTTTTGTAATGTAATTCTTATTTCACAAAAACTTATTAATTTGTATTTTTTAATTTTTTAAGAGACTTTAATTTTAATACTTATTTTAACCAATATTCTGTTTGAATTCTGGCAGACGGTATAAACTGCCATGCCTTGTTCTTTCATATTTTTCACTGAAAAATATTTTAATATATCTACATATTTTACTACTCCTCTTTTGCTTTCTTGTTTCACTAATAAATTCTCTATCAAGCGATTCGGATAGGCCTTTTGGAAAAATATTTTTTACCCCTCCGGGTAGGGATTATAGTCGAAATAAGGAATACCCGTCATAAGCGGCGACTTACATTCATATTCGTTTGTGGATGCATAGTACAGATGATCTCTTGAGCATATACATAAACGGTTCTGTCCAAAGAATGAAAAGGCATAAAGATTCACTACTATAGATGTCAATTCAGCCTTCCTATGCAGCTATGCAGATTCTGGGGATGGACATTCACCATTTTCAAGACCGAATGCCTCCTTAAGACGAAGTTCATTTTGAAAAATAAAACAAATAAAAAATTGACTTGTATAAGGAAGAGAACAAGACTGTGAAGATCTCATGATCTAACTTACATAGAAGAAGAGCTTACAAGGGAAGCTTATTGGATATTTAAAAAATGCTGAAATGAAATAAAATATAAAAAACTATTTTTCTTCACCGGAAAGCGAGTGGAATAAAGATAACAAATGCGTGTTTACGTAAAAAAAAATTACCTGAACCACAAAGAAAATCCTTCAAATCCATATAACGTGGTTCGTATCTTAGGTTATGCAGCAAAGTGCATAACCTCCTTTTAGCTGTCAAAATGAATTTGAAAAATAAGAATTTAGTTTTAAGTTTCTAAGTTTACTTTTAATTCTATGATTTATTTATATTGGGCGTTTAAAACTGCTTCATGAGACCATAAGACTTTATTTTCTTTAAAAATATATCTCTTAATTAATGTTATACATTATTAGAATATACCTTATCTTCACTGGTACTAGAGCGAGACGGTTAAGTTAAGATAAAAAATTAATGAGTGGGGTCTATCTCTCCCCTCTAAAGACGGCAAAAGCAAAGCAAAAAAAATGAGATGTAGCTTTTCCTCAAGTCAAAATACCATTAAGTTGTTCTGGTAAATAATTTTTGAGAGATAAAACTTCAAAGTCAAAATTAACAAAAAAATTAACTTCAAAATCAAAATTAACAAAAATTCTTTTTTACAACATTTTGTAATATTAAGTACAATTTTTTTCAGATATACAATGTTCTTATCCGTGCCAAAGGATGTCAGTTTTTGAAAAATTACAAAACAATTTAGGTAGGTAGGTAGGATATCTTTTTAAACATTATACTATAGGTAGACACTTTTCATTTTCACAGAATGCCGCTATAACTATTAATCATAAAAACGATAAAGTTATGGGGGTTCCCATACATAAAACCTGTTTCTTTAAATTGCAACTCAATTTAACACCTAAAAGTATGCAATGATTCCGTTTTATGGAGCAGTTGATAATTGGTGATGTTGTCATGAGACGTGACGTGAGAAATACATCCCAAGTCGGCAATAATTAATAACAATTTTATCTTCTAAAAACAGATGACTCTTCTCTCCTTCGATACTCCAGCTCCCCATGCTACCGAAGACGATTGTGAAGTTTTGAAAAATTTTTATGGTGGGCCCATCTCCTATTGGGATACCTTTCAGCATACAATCTCTGTGCTTCACGACTGCATAAATCCGCTTAACTATAGCTGTGGTGTATAAGTGTCAATGCTTCCCGATTAACTTAAGCTTGCCATAGTTTTGGGTTGACCAATCGGCATGCTAAATTGGAAAAACATATTTTATTTTGTAGGCTTAATTAATTATAATTTCTTTTATTGGCTTCAACATGTAGTCGGGTCAAATTTATAAAAATGAACAAATGTTCCAAAAATAGGGTAAAATTTAGTAAACTTAGTAATTTTTTTTTAATTACTAATGAGACTGATTAACCATCAGCAAGGAAAAAGGGATAATCCACCCCTTAATAATTGATCTAAAGGTCTAATCATAGAAAAATCCTTAAAAAAAATTGTGTTTTTCTGAAAAAAAAAACTTTTCTTTTCTTTAAGTTCTCAGAAACTAAGACATCTTTTGGCACCCGAATTTTTTTAAAAATTCAATTTGAAAAAAAAAAATATCTATTTTATTAAGAAATTTTGAAATTTTATTTCTCAAAAGTCATTGACTAAAACAACTTGATTCAAACATTTTATTGAAGAATGGTGTAGGTTTTGTGGCAATCGCAAATTGGGAAAACGAAAGAAAAGCGATGCTATCAAGAGATAAGACAAATTTCAAACTGGAGTGCTATTTCATCAAGAGAATACAACCGCACATAAGGCTAAAGTACCGATGGCTGCCATCGGAAACCCGGACCTCGAATTGCTCAAGCACCTATCATAATCTTCAGATCTGGACCCAGCAACTTCTTTCTTTTTTCTAGTCGTAGAGAGCAGTTCAAGAGTCAGAAACCGTAGATGCTTTTTTTAAGGGTCAAGGTAAAGAAATATCGTCAAAAAGGGATTCCCGCATTTGAGAAGGATTGACTTAATGCTTTGCTTTATAAGGAGATTGCAATGGAAATTAATGAAAATTAGACATCCAAGCATTTTCAGAAATCGCAATAGGCAAGCCTTTATGGTTCTATGAAATCACGTCCATCAATCTTCAACTATTCAAGACAACAAGAATTGGCAGACATCTTGTGATAGTTAGTCCCTGATTTAAGGCACATTTTTTAAATTAATCGTTAAGCTTAGTTCCGAACCTTTTTGCTAAACTGGAAAGGCAAAGTCGCGAGAAAGAAACTTATTGACTTCCATTTACCACGTGGATTTGTCGTTGGGCGCTTTAAGGGGGCATTCTTATGTAAACCAATAAATTCTAACTAATTTTAGGGAATTTTTTTTAAGTAAGACAATAAAATTCAATAATCTTACTTTCTTGTATTGTATCATAAAGTGTTCAAAGATATATTTTTTTACTTATTTTACATACATATTTTATATTTATTTTTTTTTAATTGAACTAGACTATAAAAAAAGCAGGCACTATTCATCGTAATAGCGGCGGTTTTGTTTGAAATGAAAAATTGTATGGATTATTGTTCAATAGGGGTGTCGCTATCGTCCCTACCAAAATTTATCAATTTACTTGAAAAAAAAAAATGACGGACTCTAGAAAATAAGTTACGAAATTTTTAACTTCCCATCAGGAAGTTCTTGTAATCGGTCCGATTTTCGAAATTCAAAATTTTTACATTTCTCCACGTTTGGCGGTCCCAGTAGTCGGATTCCATCATTTTTAGAAAGATGTCTGTGTGTGTGTGTGTGTGTGTGTACGTACGTACGTTTGTGCGGATTCTTTCGTACAGCCTAACTCCAGAACAAATCAAGCTATCGAAGCCAAATTGATTTCATTCGAAGCGTGTGTGCATAAAGATCACCTGAAAAGCTTTTGGTTAAATTTCACAGGGTGGTTTGAATTTTATGACGAAAAAACTGTCAAAAAAGGGACATTTTCACTTCTTCAATTAAAAACAATTTAGTTTTCCAATAAAAAAAGTTCAAAATTGATTAGATATATAGTTTACAGCTACCTTATCAGATAAAAAAATATGCATAAATATATACACTGCCGTTCATAAGTTTCCGGACAAATTCATATAAAAAATTTTTTTTGTTCAATTTTAATGCCAAAAGTTTCATCAATATTATGTTTATTTAGTCAATTGACTAAACTAAGTAAGTAACTAACTATAGAGACTACCAAAAAGACTAAAACAGTATTTAGATGAGGCCATTTCATACATTGATGTGCCCCTTTCTCTATTTCCTGATCCAAATTGCCACGGAAGTCCGTGGAAAATTGTCTTAGAAATGTGAATCATGTAAGTCTTTCCCATTTTCATTTTCATGACTCAGGCTCAAACCTGATCGGCTGTAGCTTGACGCTGATTATCGTTATACTATCTATATTAGCAAAAAGAAGCTCATGGCTTAACTAACATGAGAGCTAAGCTAAATGACAAAGTTAAATCACATGGATAAAACTACATTACTTGTATGTTATAGAGCGTTGCAAGGAAGATCAAAACATTATATTTAGTTTGTTTTCCACTGTTGTGGTTTCTTATCACGAACCCAATCTTAGAGGTCGTTCCAGAAAATGATATAGAGATAAAGAATCTCTCGAAATCGGCTTGGAAACAACTATCAAAATTTGCAAAGAAAACTGGACTAGAAGAAAACGATCCTATGCTGAGCAGTTCCCAGCTCGGAAAGAAGAGGCGGTCGAAATCTCTGGACTGAGACTATTCAGAGCAATGGTTAATATCCTCCAAAGGAAATCAATCTAACAAATTTGATTGATTAGAAATAATTTCGAAAATACATAAAGTTAAGATAAGCGGCCTTTCACAATGCTTATATCGAAACAATTTGAATTCTGCTAACAAAAAATAAAGCAAAGCCTGGTCACAAATTTCCCTTCGCTCATTTCAAAACAACTTTTTAAAATTCTTTTTTCTATAATAGCATAGTAATAGTAATGATTTGTAAGTCACGTTTCAGTGATAACTCAGACAAATCTTCATGCTCGAAATATAGTTTGTGTCACTATGCAACTGGTCCTCAAACTTTTAAAACATGATTCACTATAAACAGAGTTCTTACAAAATGTAATACTTTTGAAACTAAGCTATATAATATGTGATAATTCTGGCTTTCTGATTTATAACACTTTATTGAAGAAGTTGAAGAACAACTGCCAAAAGCGAATACAAATTCAACTTCCAATGTGTAAGATGTTGTAATAAAAATTACAAAAATTTATGTTTATGTTATTTACTTAAATATATTGCACATTAGAGATTTGGTATCAATGATATAACTGCAAACAATTTTTCTATATTTTACTAAATATATCGCAACATTTATCAATCGATTGTAATGAAACCGATTTTCGCAACTCTAAATTTGAAACATCTTATCTTCGCCTTGAGTTGGATACTCTAAGAGGGATGGCCGTGTGCTACAACGTGCCTACAAAAGAATGCCAAACATTTTGGGTCGTTGGTCCTATATTTTTGTTTTAAACAGCAGGAAGTTCTATCATTGTGTCGTGTAATGCAAGCCATGGACAGCCAGCCAGATTCAACATGAAGAGAAACAGAGAAAACAATTATCTCAAGGTTACGCTCCCCAAACCGAAGCCTGCAAAATTCGAAATGGATATATTATAGTAGAATTGCAGTCAATGCTGAGGACATGGAAGAACAAACAATGCCATCTACCTGACCTAGACGAAGTACAGATAGCAAGATAGAACTTCTAAGTTGTATCTGCAATACATGGTCAGAAGAAATCATGCGAGATGAATGAATTCTCAGTATTAATCTCCTCAAAATTGCCTTTTACATCTTTTCTGCCGTATGATGTGAACATCTGAAGCAGTTCGTCAACATATTAATCAACGTATTAATGTGGTTTTCGACCACAAAAGTCCACCATAAACCAAATATTAACATATCGGCAGATCTTGGAAAAACACCCAGGAGCGCCAAATCAGTACGCACCACCTTTTCATCAATTTTAAGGTTGGTTTTGGTGTCTGTTTCGTCCACAGAGACGAGATTAAGGAAGTCATGTCTAGGTTTGGCCTCCCTGCCAAGCTTATACTTTTGTGCAGGATGGCGATTTAGGTCACCGCCATCCTGCACAAATTGATGTCGGCAAAGACGTCACCGACCCACTTGAACTGAAGCACCGCTCTATAAGACCCATATCATGCCCGTCCTACTATATGGTGCAGAAACATGTACACTTTCAAAAGCGGATGAAGGCCCCTTAGGTTGTTCCGAGAGAAAAGTGTAATCTTTTGTCCCATCTGTATTGACTGTAAGTGGAGGAGAAGATTCAACAACGAACTGTATGCTAGGAGTTGTACAGCGACATCGACTTAGCCAAAAGGATAAAATTCCAATGCCACTCGGACTGTAACACCACCTCAAGTTAGTAATTAAATGATTAATGACAAAAAAAAGTCCAACCAACTATCATTCAACAAAAAAAAACGGTAAAAATTATTTCAAATTATATTAAGTTATTTCCGCAGTAAAACTAAAAATCGAATTTTCTTTTAGTAGAAATGTAACTCAGTCAGAAAAAAAGTATTTCCAAATTGAAATATGTTAATCTATCAATGTTAAATACGCAATTTGTATTTTATATATTAAATATGGATTTCCTCAAAGGCAGCTAAAAATATATGTATCTGATCTTTTTGTTTGCAATGCATTTGATTACTGAATGAATGATGTTTTCATAATCCGAATTGAATTTTATGGTGTAGGCAAATAAAATAGCACCTTTTTCGTTTGTATCTTGAGATGGGAAGTTCATGGTATGGGCAGGCCTACTCGCACCCAAACCAATTTTTTTTGTTAAAAATCGTTCAAAAAATTTCAGGAATTTTTTTTCGAAAATAAGCAATTTTGCCACGGACAATAACTATGAATGAGTAGAAGAACATTTATAAATTTCAAAGCAATCCGTTGAATAGTTTTTTTTTTTCAGGATCATGACAGTTTTAGAAAATGATGTTTCGAGAAGCAGAAATGCGTTTGATGTTTCAAGTGCAGAATTTTCGTGGAAAATTTATACTTACACTTATCTGCTATCAAATTATCTTTCGGTGGTTTTATACTAATAATACTCATAATTTTCTGCAATTGTTTGTGATCTGGGAGAAGCCCTTGCCATTTTGGATGCCTCGTACGTGGACCGCATACGAGTAAGCGTTTCGGCTTACGGCGCGTCGGCGTCTATAAACTGTAACTTATTAAATACTAGGAATTTCGGTTTGAATTTTTAAGGGCATATATCAGATAGATTTTATTATCGAAATATTAATAAATTGGTTTCGCGAAGTGATCAAGGTGTAAAATTTTTTGTGCCACATTTCCTAACATGGTTTCTATACAAAAAAAAACATGTGAATATTTTCATCAATCAAATAAAAAAGATTGTTTGAATATTCAACGTAAAAAACGTAAAGAATGTTTTAACTTATTTTAATCTCGCCATACTCATAAATTATGTCCATTAATAGTACAAGACTTAACAGTTACTAACCGATTCCTAATGCACATGCAAATCTGTGGATAATTGTTGCATAAAAGATTTATTCCTCTGATAATGAACACGTCAGAGTTACGCTTACGCATTACAAGCTACTGTTGATACGCACGTTGTAATGCAAGAAAACGAACTCAATGTCAAGTCAGGTTAGGAAACTGTATCTTATGCTTACAACTGGTGAAAGGGTGTGGCTGTCTCGATGGTATAAAAGTTGCACTACTTTCATCGATCAAATCAGAATTAACTCAAAGCGTTCACTGAACAGTTAGCTAAAACCCTCAAACAAAGATCAACATGAAGGTACAGACAGGATTAACAATTTTTCATCATTCACTTCGAAAGGACTAACAACTTTACTTGATTTCGATTTCAGTTCGCCATTGCTGCCGTAGTTGTGTTGGCCCTCGCCATGGGTGCTCAATCATCCCTGATTGCCGGTATCCCCGGTCTTGGTCTTGGCATCAACCACCTTGGACTCGGTGTTCATGGACAAGTCTTGGCTCAAGGACCAGCTATTTTGGGATTGGGTGCACATGGTCTCCCAGCTGCTGTCAACATTGTCAACAGTCCACTGTTGTCTGCTGCCCACCTTCCAGCTGCTGTTAACATTGCTGCTACCGCGCATGGTCCAGCTGCTATCGCTGTTGCTCCACATGCCGCCGTCGCTGCTGCCATCCCCGTGCATGGAGCTACCTATGTAGCCAAGACCCGTGGTGCCGTGCATACCGCTCCATTGCCAGGACACATCCAGTCTGCTGCTTCAGTGAACGTTGCTCCAGCTCCAGGAACCTGGTAAATTCTTGTTGAGTTGATCTCACACACCAACCCTTGTTCCATTACCGTCGATTACCTGATGAAGAAATTTTGTTTATTTGATCGAAATTTTGTTTAACTTTGAAAAATTTTGAATTAAAGATTGACTTATAAATGGAAAAAAAATGTTTGTTTTTTATTGAGCTGTGAGTTAAGCCATATTTTGTGGGGCATCTTAAATTATTCGGTCAAAGTTGTTCACTTTCTGCTTTAGGAAGGTCATGTAACTCGTACGTAAGTACTGCTTTAAGTACATTGGAGGTTAATTTCAGATATTTGTGCATTCTTTTTTCAGTGTTCACCCTTTTTTCACCCTTACATACAATGTAGGAGTCGAGTAAAACAAAGCCGAGCCTGAGGGCCACTGTGCAATGGTCTTTCAACCACAGTCTTTTCAGAGGTTTCGCCACATTTTTATTGGCTTTAATATCTCCTTAAAAGGTAACAATAAACCAGTTATCATAACTTGAAAACGTCACCTTCAGAGCATGGTAGCTTGCATTCGAGGTTTAAAATGACGGCACCGATTTTAGCCATTCTCTCGATGTAATTGAGCCATCTTTGCACAACTCCTTCCCTTGGCAATCATTTTTGCAACGGATTGCCACACCATTTTTTTTTTTCAAGGAATACTTATACTTGTTCAACTGGTTTGATTGGTATCAAATGTTTGGAAATAGGAAAACTATCTTAAAATTTGCGTTTCAAAACAGTTTTCAGAAATTTCAGTTTGACACATCCGCTGGACGCTTTCGCAAACAAAGTATAGGATCCTTGTTATTGACAGATCACATTTGACATGTCTTTCTTTTCCAAAGTAAATCTTAAAGTACTGAGTCACATCAACGATTGGTTTAAAATTGTTGCAATTGATTTACTTGCAGAATGTTGAACGTACAACAGAATGAAACACTCAACATTCCATGACCGTAAAAAATACTACGGACCAGAATATTATCAAGTAATATCTGTCCATACTAAGGTTGAGCTGCTTGCCAAATTAGTCAAGTGTGACCTGGTCAAGTGCATGTAACAAATTTACTCCAAAATATGACCGGATGAAAGTATATCCGATGAGTGAAAATCATCTCTTTTGGTCTTTGCCTAAAGAATGGGCCAACCACAGAACGATAAGTTTTCAACCTGTTTGGTTTCGATTGGTTCAAGGCCCAGAAATGTCCATAATTACCAAGTTTTGACAGAAACAAACAAAAATAATGAACACCTCCTGTGTCATGCATCTCTGCCAAATTCACCCGATGGTGCAGGATGACGTTGGAGATAGATGCCAAAATATCATAAATCTCGGAAGACGCGTTGCACCAATATGGGGTTTGATTGCTCTTAGAGATCTGTCCAGCTACTTGCTACTGGACATAGCTCAAATAACTCAGCGTCGATGGCAAGCGTCGAAACCGAGGCAGCAAAGATTGAACTCAAGGCGAACGAAGGTAGAACGAGGTTGTGTACAAAAAAGAACACAATTCTTCGACGCATGTGTCAAAACATCATAAAAGGCAGATAAAGCTTCGATGTAGTCAAAGACTTCATCTACCTAGAATCCGTAGTGAATTCGGTCAAGGACAGTAGCTTAGAAACCGAACGGAGAATAACTCTTGTTTACTTTTGTTTTTTTTTTTTGGAAGGCGTTTGCGACACATGTAATTAGCAATCAAACCGACATTTCAGAAGACTCTTATCATCCTAGTCGTGCTTTGTGTACCAGAAACATGGCACTCATCACAAGTAGATGAAAATGGTCTTACTAGCTTTATGTTTTTTTTTTGGTATGGAGGATAAGGTTCAACGAAAAACTCATGAACATCAACGCTCTGCCCCAAAGAGTCTTCGAATCTTCACTAGTGGGACACCGCGTTAATGGGCCTTGCTGAAGGGACTGTCTATCCAAGATCTGTAGTGTTATGCCCCGTTACGCCTTTTTCACAGAATTGCGAATGAATGAAAACAGAATATTCTTTTTTTATAACTTAATATTTTATTTAGTGTTTTCCGTTAAAAAAAATTCATAATTTTGAAAAAGTTAACAAAACTCGTTATCAGGTATTCGATGGCAGTGGAAAGACGTCTGCAGATTGATTGGACAAGGGTTGGTGTGTGAGATCAACTCAACAAAATTTACCAGGTTCCTGGAGCTGGAGCAACGTTCACTGAAGCAGCAGACTGGATGTGTCCTGGCAATGGAGCGGTATGCACAGCACCACGGGTCTTGGCTACATAGGTAGCTCCATGCACGGGGATGGCAGCAGCGACGGCGGCATGTGGAGCAATAGCGACAGCAGCTGAACCATGAGCGGTAGCAGCAATGTTAACAGCAGCTGGAAGGTGGGCAGCAGACAACAGTTGACCATTGACAATGTTGACAGAAGCTGGGAGACCATGAGCACCCAATCCCAAAATAGCTGGTCCTTGAGCCAAGACTTGTCCGTGGACGCCAAGTCCAAGGTGGTTGATGCCAAGACCAAGACCGGGGATACCGGCAATCAGGGATGATTGAGCACCCATGGCGAGGGCCAACACAACTACGGCAGCAATGGCGAACTGAAATCGAAATCAAGTAAAGTTGTTAGTCCTTTCGAGGTAAAAGAGGAAAAATTGTTAATCCAGTCTGTACCTTCATGTTGATT